>OY856409.1:1729188182-1729788182 GCA_963693085.1 Alisma plantago-aquatica | reverse complement strand
ATATCAAACCAAACATATAGTACTTGTTAGAGAACAAGTGTACCTGACAGACCCACCATGAGTTTGATACATGGAACAATGAAATGGTAGTCACATTCAATTCTCACAGTAATGGTCGTGAGTGTGATTCTTTGACCTAAAATCACTACACTCAACACATGTCATTGGGTACTATGATAAAGTGATTTTTCTGACTTAATTCCGAGAACGGAATTTCTTTTAAGGTGTGTAGGATGTGATGGAGTGAACTTTTGGTATTTCGTTCTGAATACGCAATCGGACAATCATGTTCATGGATTTGAGGTTCAAATATGCATATATGTGTTTTGATCATGGGAAGGTGTTTCCATTAGTTGGGAAGAGGTTGAGGTTGTTTGATGTTAATAGCATGAGTAATACCCTTAAGAATGTGCTATTTTGGATTAAGTGGTTGTCTAGTCAAATAGTTGAATCATGGCACCAACATTGGATGGATTGTAGGTTGGAGATAATTAATTTTGAAGTACACTAAACGGATTGATATCTCCTTTTGATGAGTGTTGAACCAATGCTTCATGATAAGAAACTTAGGCATTGTGAAATGCTTGTTACGTAGTCCACCCAGTGCTACATAAGCTATGAAGAGAAGTGGTTTCGCAGCTTGGCAACATATCACCGATTGGATTGGCATGTTTTCACTGTGAGATGCACTTTTCATTGAGAAGTTAAGCCCGACAGCAATGGTCTCCACGAGCCAGATCGTGGGTTACCACGATCTAAGACAGGTAGAACCCTCCTCGATATTGTGAGATATTAGTTGACCCCTCACTCAGAGGAAATGGAGAGGAGAAGAGGGAGCTCTATCCTCTTGCCCTAACTGCTCCTCCACCCATGATAAAGGGCGACTGATACTATGGTTTGTGCCCAAGGAGAATAGACTCACAGTTGGAACATGGATCGAAGCTGATCTGGCCAGCGTCCAGTCGGCGAAAAGATCTACGGCAAAGTGACGCTTGTTGCGGAGAGCGGATCTCGTGTTGGGAGTGTCCCACAGGCGTGAGGATGATGGCGAGGAGCAGGAACTTGCTACCCAGTCTGCATCGGAGGATGGAGATCAACGGTTGGGATAGAGTCCACAACAGACTCTTGTATCAGGCTGCGTCAGCGTCCAGGTGATGCGGCCGAACAACACAAACGGACGTCAGGGCAGGCTCAAGGTCGGCAAATCTCACCCAAGCAGAGGGTGCTCGCTTCGCGTAGACTGCGAGGAGTACGGGAGGACGACCGGTTCCTTGCCGGGGATCTTCCTTACGGCGGCGATCTGGAGCAGGCCGAAGACTTGATCACCAGCGGCGGCTGGTTAGTGGAAGACGAGGCTACGGCGTCCATGTTCCCGTGAGTAGGGAACTCCAAGAAATGACGGCAGTGCGATGGGCCACATCAGCGTCAGACGGCAGCAGCCAAGGAGGCAGGCTGCCGCACGCCTGAGCAAACGATGCAGGCATCAGGCGGATTGTGAACGCAGAAAGGAGGAAGAGAAAGGCCCAACCGGGCTAGCGGATCCACAGATCCGTGGATCCAACCCCAAGATCCGGACCGGGTCCCAGTTGGAAGAGAAGAGCTGGAGTTGCATGCCCAAGGACACGTGGCAGTCTCGGATAGGCCGAAAAAGGTAAAAATTGCTCAGATCTTCTATAAATCGCAATATATAGCTCGAGTATCAGAAAATTTCATATAATATACCAAAATGTTCAGAAAAATGCGTAGAATGCAGTGGAAGCATAATATCTATCTTTTTATGCACTAATGTTAGTTATATCATATAAGTTGTAAAATGCTTGCTTAGTGGATAATAAATAGCAAATGATGACATAAAATTATGGGAAATGTTAGTAACTCCATGATAATGTGTATAATACACCTGATGTCAAGGATGATCATGTTGATGTGAGAAATCATGTAATTTGCTTAGAATGGCTATCTAGGGCTAATAACCCTAAATAAAATGCAATAAATACATACATGCTCAATAAATGATGAAATTTACAGAGTAAGCTCATATCAGTATTTTGAACCTTAGTTTTAAGTATGAGATCATAATAATGAACACAATTCAAGTTATATGAAGATGTCCATTAATACATGTTATGAAACCATAATCTTGGTTAATGATGCAACCTAGGGATAATATGTGCACATTAAGGATTTGGAACCTAATGTTCAGATGATGAACTTTGATAATGAGATGTAATCTGGAAAATGACATCAGTATGATAAATCTAAGATAAGAAGACAAGTAATAATGTATATAACATAATGAGTTAAGAAAACCCTAAAATGGATACGATTAGGGTTAAGATGAGATGTAAGATGATGTGAACCTGATGACAGTATATGGTCTTGTCTTGATCAGGTTTGACCAAGGATATAGTTGACATCAATGATATGTGTTTAGTATGATCTGTCTCTTGATCAAGGTACGCTATTACCTCTTACTTGGCTTATTATATAATATGCTTGTGTTATATGTGTGGTAAAATACTTGGCATATGATATTGGATGAAATGATTGTTCTTGTATGATATGTTGCATGATTTTCCATACTTATGGCTATGAACACATCAAACATAATATATTTGTTCCATTATATGAAAGCACTAATTCTCTTTGGTAGCATAGTGCTGGAAAGTGATCATTCTCTTTGGTAGAAGATCACATTGTACAATGATCTAACTCTTTGGTAGTAGATCATAAGGCCTTACATCTCATTCTCTTTGGTAGCAGAGATGATGCATTATTCCCTCAGGTGGCAAATGCATGGATATATAATGGAAAATGTGCTTAAAATATGTGTTCTCTTTTGCTAATGAATATCCTTGTGCAAGTATATGCTTTTCTTATATTCTTCTGTTACTTCCAAGTATATTAGTTTTATATTATTGCCAAGATATGTTGAGAGATAAATAAAAGACACGTAGGCGTACTTAGTACAATATTCATGAAATATTGTGCTGACGTGAACCGCATGTAATCTTTTGTTTAGGTTGTGGTTATGCTCTTGAAGATCCAGGATAGTGAGAGAGTTGTGTGGCGAGCTGATGTACAGGTGGACCTGTTGTCTTAAGATCCTGTTGTTTAGTTGTAGTACATGTATATGTTAGAAGTTTGCTGTTCAATATGTAATATCGAATGTTGTAACAATTCATGTTGTAATTATATGTTGAATGGTGAACATGTGTTTTGGTTTGTTTATTGTTCATGTGCATGTGCTACTGTTGTTTCCTTCTGACTCCCTCTGATTTTCTTCTTCTTAGCCTAGTGTGGGGTGTTTAAATTGGGATTCTCGCTGAGTTGAGGGTTTCAATTTGGACGTCTCACATCAGATTAAGTTTTAGAAAATCTGGGGATGTCACAGGTACAGTCAGTCCTAAAACATGGGTTGTTATAAAGGTGATGATTGGGTGGCTTTGACACATGGGGCTTTTGAGGGGTGAGTGATAGATATGGGATTTGTCCCTCCTAAGGGAGTTTGATATCCATGGCCACTTGATGAGTAGGATTGAGATAGGCGTGCGCATGCATGTGTGAATCAATATGTGATATTGATGTCATACATATCTCCTCTAGACTATTCTGAGATCAAGAAAGTGAATGAACGTTGACAGGATGACTATTCCATGCCTTGAGTTCATTCGGGATATTAGTGACAAAAGAATTATACATTCACTATAACATATTTCATGGATTGCAGGATTGAAAGTTGTTCTCCAACTTTCCTTTTCACTTGGGTAGCACTGATGTGCGACTAGGCACCACTCTTTTCTTGTGAAGTCATAAGTGTTATGGACTTTCACTGTTGCCAACATGAAATGGGCTTGTAGGGTCACACACATAGGATTTAACTGGAAGAGGAGTTTAACCACAAATGATGGTTATATTCATTACTAAAAGAGTTTAGTAGTTCAATTAAATACTCAATCAATTGAAAGCTCAGTATCATAGTGTTCAGAGTGTTGGACCGATTGATTAGAGTATCAGATTGATTGAAATTGCAATTGACTGATTATGCACAGTCTACACTCCCAACTGATCGAGTCATGTGATGAGATGATCGGATCAGGTTGGTGAACCAATCAGCTCATGCGATGAACCGATCGGCTCAGGATAGGTTGAAATGACCGGTTCAAGGGTTGAACCAATCAGCTCAACTGGTCTAAACGTACGAGTTGGGAAAGTCAGGTTGGTGAGAAATTTCTCTTCATTTCACTTGTCCAATTTGATTGGAACAAGGATTGGTATTTGGACCAATTCAAAACAAAAGAGGAAAAGTCAATCGAGAACTGACCAGGGTAGTGAACTGACCGGTTCAGAAGTGAACCGATCGGCTCAGGTGTCCCAACTGACCGGTTCAGGTGTGAACTGATCGGCCCAGGTCCCCAACTGATCGGTTCATGCTTGAAATGATCGGTTCAGCTGGCACAGTTGGTTGTTTTTTGTTGAAATTCCAGACCCTTCTACTCCTACTTTAGTCTCACATTTCTCTGGGCACAGAACCCTGTCCCATGACCCTCCTATAAATAGGGGTATTGGGGGCTTCTCAACAACAACTCAGAACACCATTTGCTCTGCAAAGTTGCCGTTCTCTCTGGTTGTGGTAACCGAGAGAGCCAGAGCAAGTGCTACCCGATACGGGAGGCACAACAAGGGAAAGACAACTACAGAAAGGTGACTAGTGGCAGGAGAGTGTGTCAGTGACTAATACGCCGATAGGAGGGTACAACTCCTTCTGATTCCTTGTGCGACAAGGCGATCAGAGTTCTAGGTGGTCTGTATGGACTACTACAGAGGTGGGAGACTTCTACTGCTAGGAGGATAGATGTCAATCCCGACAATCCCAGTTAGACTAGGAGCTCAACATACACCTTCCAAGACCGGAGGTGAAGACCGGGCAAGCCACGAGGTAACGTCTCTGAGAAAACCTCGGGACAAGGTATGTTTCTACAAACCATCCTACCTACTGTATAGACGTTGTGATTCCTTTATACTGGGTTCGGGGAGAAGAATTTTTTTTTTCTGCTACCTTCTTAGATTCCCCTAAAGCCCAACATATGAATGGAATGGTTAAGTCATCATAAAAATATGGACAATGTATAATTGTTAGGTTAACATCAACAAATAGGGATCTTTAGTTACAAGGTGAAACATGACTTTCAATCCCAACATTTAGGTTTTTAGCTTCTACATTGGCCCTATGTGGGATTATACATCCTTGATTGAGATTTCTTACTTCTCCCAGATATAAATATCGTATTTCAATTTGTAGTTTTGTATCAAATTAATAGAAGATCCCACCTTAGTCCACATGAGAAACTATCCTAATTCAAAATAAAAAAGTCAACATAATCATCATACATATATTCAAGAGTAGGAACATGAAATTCATCAATCCTATGTCAAGGTTGATCTCAAGATCCAAATAAGGAGATCATAGGACTCCAATTAATATTGATAATTATCAGTAGTCAAGACTTTGTAAATCAATATCGATAGTCATAACTTTTAAACAACAGAAGTCATATGTCCAAAATTTTGAAGCTAGGGTATAAGATTCCTAATTAGACTGTAGGTGTGATATTTCATCTATAATAAACAATTGAGCAACATTTTGTGAGATCAATATCAATTTCATTATCATGGCATTCAAGGTCGATGAATTATGTAGACCTAGGTCTTTCTAGGAACTTAACCACAAGCTATAGTCAACATCATTGTATTTTAAGATCAGCATCAAATCAAGATTCAATAATGAGTTTCATAATCATCATAAGATTGAACCTATTAGAGACTTAGGTCAAGAGATCATGATTGCATGAAAGGGGTTAGCTTTACAACTCTAAATAATCAACAAGTTGAAAATTAAATAAAAGTTCAAGACCTAATGGCTTTAATGCTTGCTTTTACAAGACTTGTTGGCCTATTACAAGTGAGGATGTGATCAAAGCTATTCTAAATTTCTTTTCTAGCGGCAAGATTATTAAGGATATTAATTGTGCATTCTTGACTCTTATCCTTAAAGTGAGGAATGTGTCAAATATTAAATAATGGCGCCCTATAGCTCTCTGTAATGTTTTGTATCATATCATTTATAAAATCCTTTTGAAAAGGTTGTAAAGCATCATTCCTTCTTTTATCCATATTAGCCATCATGCCTTCATTAAAGGAAGAAGTATCAATGAAGATATTATTCTCTCTAATAAACTTATTAGTGACTATAATAAAAGCTATGGGAAAATGAAGTTGTGATTACAGACTGATCTTATACAAGCTTACGACTCCATCAGTTGGGAGTTCACCTTTTGTATGCTCAATGGAATGAAATTTCATGTTGTGTTGGTGAATTTATAAAGGGAAATTTTCTATATGATAAACCTTTAGGTCCTTGTTAATGGAGTTCCTTCTCAAAATTTTAATCCCCAAAAAGGAATAAGACAAGGAGACCTGATTTATCCATACTTATTTGTTCTTGCAATGTCTGGGTTTTCTTCTATGTTTGATGATATTGTCAAAAATAAATATATTGTTCCTCTAAAGGCTTTGAAGGAATTATGTGTTTCTCACATCTTGTTTGCTAATGATGTTCAAAATTTTGGTGAAGCTTTTGAATACTATGTTCTAAATATCAAAAAGTACTTGGACATTTTTCATAGAACCTATGGTATGAAAATTAGTCAGGAGAAGAGTGCATTGTTTTGTAGTAAAGGAGTTGATACATTTCAGATTTTTGATATTTTGGGAGTCTCCTATAAGAATCTTCCAAGTAAATAATTGGGTCTTCCCCTTTACCAAGGTAGACTCATCAGAGTGCTTTGTTCGACTATTTGGTGATAACCTACAGAATAGATTGGAGCGTTGGAAAGGAAGAATCCTATCTAGTAACATCCTATGATTTGAAGCCTTAGATAAAATGATCTAAAAAGGAATGATTGGACTACCCATATCACCAAGGTGCACCTCCTTTTCAGGGAGCCCATCACTAAAGAAATTTGTGGTTAAGCATGCTCAACCAAGAGTAGTACTAGGATGGTGACCAGTCGGGAAGTTTTTCCTAGACTACGTGCGAGTTAGGACAAAGTGTGTAGTTAAGGCTAGTGGTGACGTATGGGGAAAGATGCCATTCCTAAAACTCTACTAGAGCCTTGGGAAGTGGTCTCAGGTGTTACAAATGGTATCAGAGAAAATTCTCCTCTAGTGGAAGAGGCCCACATGGGCATGTGGCATGCTAGTATTTGAGCCATGTGGTACATGCATGTTGGAAAGGGCTATCCAAGTTGATGGAGCCACCCTTGCTCTGGTAGTGTCTATCCATGTTAGAAAGGGCTATCTAAGGTTATGGAGTCACCCTTGCACTGGTAGCCATGATTAGGAGTTGGGTGTACATGGTCCAATTGGGTTTGCATTGAAATGGGGATAAACTAGTTGATCCTTGATGAGTATGATAAGAGTATATGTTGGGGAGATTGTAACTGTTGGGTTTTGTGGAGAAAACATGCGCGGCGGAAGCAATAAAATCCACGTACCCAAAAAAGGATCTCGTCGACAACAACGTATTTGGAAGGATTGTTTGCGGGCTATACCTTATCGCGGAGCAAGTCCGGCGATGTTCCGCTGCACGACGGTGCAACGCTGCTTGTCTACACGGATGGAACTTCTCTCCCGCCTTTCTGTCGCAGGTTGATCTGGCGGCGCTCCTTTGCGGCAGTGATGTCCACCGCTCGTAGCACGTACAGGTGGTCGTCGACGTCCTCCGGACGCAGGCGTTAAGGCGTCTGCGTCTCTACTTCATCCACGCAGATGGACTGAACTCCACATCGCGCTTCTCAAGCCGGCATGAAGGAGTAGTGTCTCTGCGGCGGCGTGCTAGCGGCACGTTTCTCTCCTTTCTCTCCTAAGGATGATGATAGCTAGGGTTTATGTTATAACCTCAATTTTTTGGGTTCAATTGGTGAGAAATGCAATTTCTCATATTAAGGATAATTGAGATAATGATGTGATTTGTTTTGAATAAATGAATTCTTTTCACAATAGCCTTGATTGGTTGCTTTGTGGGCTTTATTGGCTATAGGGCCCAATAACATGGCAATAATAAAGAAAATTCAATTAGTGAATGAATAATTGAATAATGGATAAAAGAAATATGTGGAAACCCCTAGAAGGCAAATCCAAAGAGGATTTCGTGCCTCTTGGATTCCTTGGGTTCCAAGGAGTCTAAAGTTGCAAAGAAAAGATATAAGAAAAAGAAAAGATTAATTATGTATTTCTTTATTAAGAAAGAAATTGAAAACATTGATTAAATGTGGAAATTAAGTGAAAAGGTGAATAATTGAGTATCCTTTATGGAATTTCGTATCCCAAGGATTTCTTATGATAAAAGGGATGCCAATGAGGAAAATAAAAGAAAAATAAAAAAGAAATCCTCAAAAAGGAATATTTAAATGAGAAATAAACAAGATAATGTGAAATAAGGCATAAAGATGCATCTGGAAGGATAATAAATATCCTTGGAAGAGAATTTCGAAATAATGGAGTATCTTGGGATCCAAGGAGTACCAATAAAGAGGAAAGAAAGAGAAAATACTAAAAAGGCAGAATAAGAGGATAATGTGTTGCTTGATTAAGGAAATATGTAGTATTAATAAAAAGGGTGGATTTTTCTATTAAAAGAAAATAGAAATACATGGCCAATGAATTAAAAGCCAAGAGCAAGGATATTAAAAATGATAATTCTCGAATTTCCTAATGAACAAAGCATGAGGATAAACAAGGAAATAAGAAGGAGAGAGAGGAATATTGTTTCTCTTTAGAGGAATTGAATTCCTACTTGGAAAGAGACTCCTTGATTCGTGAATAGAGATCTAAGGCTTCTTTCCTCACCCTATATAAAGGGTAGGCCCTCAGGATCAGATTCCAGGAAAAATTCCACGCAATACTCTCTCTCTTCCCTACCTTCTTCCTCCTTGTCATTATACGTAAAACCTAGAAGAAGAAAGTGGCATGACCCCGGAGCAACTAAGTGCCCAGGAGGGTTGGCACTGGATCTGTACATGCCTCGATGCCATAGAGAGGTCTAGCCTCTGTCGCCACCCTCTAAACGGCGCTGCATAGCAGCTGCACGGCTGTGCTTCATGGCCGCAAGGTGCAGCCCCGCCAACCTGTCCCGGCCATCCTGGCCACGGAGGAAGCATGAGCGCACATGGTGGAAGGCGTCGGAGGTGTAGCGGTGGTAGTCGGAGACCTTCGGGTCTAGGAGATGGGTGGACAGGGCCACCGGTCGCGGCTTGGGCGGCTGCAGGGTCGTCCGCGTGAGCAGGCCGGCCAGCGCTTGTCGGAGGTGTTACTCTCTAGCTGAGGAGTTCCATGGGAGCGCAGAGGAGCTCCGGTGGAAAGGGACCTGTCCCCTGCGGCCGTCGTGGTCCAGAGGAGGTGCATGAGCCGCGCCCATGGCGCCTAGGGCTGCTGGATCGCGCCCTCTGGAGGTTGAAGACAACGAATTCCCTCTGGACAAATATACCCTTTCGCGTGCCAAAGAACCAGCGGTTAAGTCGAGGGTGTTTTGGTAATTTGGTTATAACTGAAGGCGGACTGCGTTGCATGGAAGCTACTGACGTGGCGCTTCCCTATTGGTCGGAAAGGTAATTTATTTATAAAATCATAACTCCTAATTGGTAGCTCCGATCAACACAAATTATATATGAATTTTGATCCTCAGAACGAGAGGAATCCATTAAAAATATAAATGGGGCCTGATTATGCTTGCAATTTGAAAAATAATAAAGGTTATTAACTTTAGTGTAATGATATCTAAGAAACCCTATTTTGATATGATTAAAGTGATTAATAGGGTTTAATGAGTCTTTAGAGTTGATATTAACCTGTTAAATGCAAAAAGGTGCATTAAGATCGAAAAGGGTGATCTTTGTACGTAATTAGTAGATTATGTACATAAATATGCTGAAATATGAAAAGTACATAAAGCTATCATCTTTAATGATTTAATTAATGAAAAACCCATAGATTTGATGATAGATGGTTTTAATGATGATCAATGGATAATTTAAGCCTATTGTTCATAAAAGTGAAAATAAGATCTAAAAAGATAATCTTTTTATATAATTGGCTTAATTTAGGGTTTTGTGCATGATTATACATTAATGAGTTTGAAAACCCTAATTTAGGTGAATATGACTTTTAAATGATTTAATTGTTCAAATCCACGATTAAATAGGGATATGATGATCCTAAGTCAATTTTGGGTATAAAAGACTATTAAATGAATAGTTTGAGCAATTAAGGTTCATATAAATGGAAAAGAGTATTTTAGGGTTTGTTAACCTAAAAAGGATAAAGTCCGAGAAATTGATCTAAGAAACCCTAATGAGTATTAATGGAACCGTAATGCGGATTAGAAACCCTAGAAAGAGAATCCAAGTCAATAAAGTAGTTTCTTGATAAGTGTGTAATAAATAGAGTACATATTTATTTCAGGGACTATGTGATGATTGAATTACTTGCTTGGATCTGTTGATTGACTTAATTGTATACACATAAAGTATATGTTGAATAATCTGTATGACTCACCAAATCAGGTATGTGGTTACGCTTATGACTACCCGAGTTAGTTTTTCGATGGATTCCCGAATGTTTAATCGCATTGAATGCAACTAAACTGTTGGATGTTTATCTACTTCATGCAACTATAAAGTGACTATGATTATCACTATAAATGAGTAGATATATAACTGGCTAGATCCGGGTCCACCTCTGTTACTTTGAAAAGGGCTAAAAAGGGGTAATCCTAGAGCAAGGTCTAGGTTATCGAGAGTTAGAAGTTGGGCTACCTACGTGTAGTGCCATGCGACTCATTAGCCTGCCATGAGTTAAGGAGTGGGCTACTTACGGGTAGTGCCATGTGACTCAACCCTAGAAACTGGTTCACCTATGGGTGGGACCATGAGGGGTTTAATGGGGATCTACCATAAGGAAGGTAGGATCCAGATCCACTGCAGGGATAGTACAGAGGATAGGGTACTCGTGGATCGCGGATGTTATATGAAAAATGTAATCTTGACTGATTAATGACTAATTGAATGATTACATGGTTATCATAGTTGCGAGATTATTGTTTCCCCCCACATACCAGCTATGGCTGACCGACGTTTTGTTTGTCGGCGTTTTAGGTACAATGAAATGAACAAACAGTAAAGTGGCACATGTGATACTAAAAGAGAATTAAAATACAAAGGAGGATTAGATAGATTAGTATCGGCATGGATAGAAATATAGAGATCCAAGTTTTCAAAAGGTATGTACAGAAAAATTTTATTACCATTTTCAGTATAGTCTGTTAGAATTTAATAATTGTTTATGGTTATATGTCGAACCTTTGATTCGGGATTAATGGGTGCGGCTCAACCTCTTGGTCTCCCTTAACTGGGGGTTATCGGGAGGTGGGGTCGTAACATTTGGTATCAGAGCCAGGTTCCTCATTTAACCATTAATAATTATTAAATTTTTACAAACTCCATAGAACCCAAGGGAGTTATTAGAGGAGTATCCGAAAGGCGGAGGTGTCTAGAAAGGGATCACGACCGGGGGCTGGCAAAATTTTCCTCCACACCGCTAGTCGGAATACGAGGACTCCCGGACCCGTGTGACCGCCTGGCCAAAGTCTTAGGGTACAAATCGAAATAAGATACCTTTAGGACTTCTCATCTTATTCATCCCTTCTCATCACAAAATTCTGATAAGGACCTAAAGGATTAGGGTTTTCTTTCTTCTCCTCACCCTCCTGAAGTATGGGTAAGGTTACTAAGGTTTAAGGAATCCTCCACTGAATTAATGAAAGGCATGTAAATGAGATGTCATGGACATAAGCTTAATAGGTTAAGCGCAAAATAAATAATAGATACATGCTTAGGTCGTATGACATAAGATGTCATGTCCTCAGGAGAGACCTGAGACTAGACCTTCTTGTCAGGAGGATAAGTCAGTCTTGGAGATAGAAATCTCCATTGCTAGTTGAGACCTGGCACATCCTATGAGGACGATGCTAATCCTAACCCTACGTGATGGATGAGTTGGACCAGGTGTTTGAAAGGACATACCTTTGGGATGCCATGGAATCCATGGGTGACCTATCACCTTTGGCAACCCCAACCCTGAGAAGGGTCGTACGTGTTAGAGCACATGATAACTCTTTGGATGATGAGGTTAGTGAAGAACCTTAGAAACCTTATGGGCTTGTGCAAGTAGGGTATAGCTGGCACCTGGGGCACGTCATAGTGCTGACGGTAGGATGAAACCCTGGATAAGGAATCATGATGGAGCATAAAGGGTTATGGATGATCTTGAGCAACCATAAGTTCGAACCTAGGCTTCACCCATGTAGAGCATGCCTTTGAGGTTGAACCTTCGTGAAGAGAGGACCTCTAATGGTGAGGTTGGATGTAGGGTTAGCTCTAGAGAGAGCAGGAAACCCTGCAAGAAGGTTGGAAGCCTAAAACCCTGAGCAATGGATGATATTGGTTGCCTCATGTTCGATCCCTAAAGTTGATGATATCTTGGTTATCTTTAGGAGGACCCAACCCTAAGTGTTGCTCAAGTTGAAGGATGAAAAGAAGTGCATATCGTGCCTTTTGCATGCTTGGTTCGTAGTTAAGAAATAGAGCATGCAGTTTGGACACCTAAAAGTGAACCTAGGGTTCCTAGGCCTAAGAGGGGAAGTGGTATACCTAATGCTCATGATGAGAATTAAGTTTCTATAGTTTCGAGCATGGTACGCCTCATGAATAAAGGAAAAGGGAAGTCCCTTAAGTTTAAGGTATGTGTTATGAACCCCTCATAGCTAGGTTGATGATAAAGGAAGGTATGACCTTGATCTAATGAATGAGAACCCAGATGACCTAGCATGATTCAGTAGGTGATCTGCTTATACCTTAATAGCTTGCTAGGGTTAAGTAGTCTCATGTGGATGTAAACCCTAGACCTAAGAGCTTTTGAGACCTTGTTGTCAAGAGATAGTTTTTCCTCCCATCTTGGGAGAGGGACCCCTTAGGTAGGGGGTATACCAGTTTTGGTTAGTTTAAGGTAACCTAATGATGTTTCTTAGGATCTTGAGAAACTAAGTGAAAAGTACATGGTATGAGTATGAACCCGTAGGCCCATAGATATCCATCTCTAAGTGCATGCAGATGTGTTACCATGGAGGTAACCGGTATAGGGCTTGACCAAGGTAGGCATGTTGCCATGATCTCAATGAAAGGATGAAGGTCAGCCCATGAATGTAGAAAGAGAGATGATGAAGACTTGGGTAAGGTTCTAAGTGAACATGTACTGTAATGGAGAATCCTAAAGTCTATCCTAGGGTCAGGTAGGGATAAGACCGATGAAAGTAGGAGTTGCCTAATTCCCCAGTTGCACATGACCATAGGGTCGGGAGGTAACAGCTATCATTGTCTGAGGGTCATGGGTTAGGAGATTGATCACCTTCATGAACTCATGGGACCCAACAGACAGATGAGTAGGGCACTCTCTTGATGCATGAGGGAAGAGGGATGACCCCAAAAGAATCGGTACCCTATAGACCTAGAGGAGATGACCAAGGATATAAACCTCGGTAGGTTCAAGACTTGTTTGATATCATGATGGTTGTGATGAAGAGACGTATGTGGCACGTTGCAACTCAGATTTAAAGGTGTACTGGCAAGGTGGGATGTACCATCTCTACTCTTGGAACAGGAAGAACTCTGTATTTGGACTGCAGCCAAATGCTTATTTCCTCTTGTTATGGGGGTGAGAGATAGGACATTATGCATGTCATACACCAAGGATAAGAGATGATGTAGGTTGGAGCGTTGCCATGAGAAATGGGGATAGAGAAATTATCTTACCATGGTAAAGTGAATGAATGATACATAGATGGTTTGTAAACACTAAGAGAAATGAGGTAGTTCCCTCATGAGGATGTTTTTATCATGAGCTATGTGGAACTTACAAGTTATACCAGGTTGAGTTTGATCACCATGATGATGGAATCAGAGAGTGTTCTTATGAAGATAAACATATAGTTTGAGGTGACATGATAAGTGAAGTACATGGAAGTATAATGTTACCTAGTACCTAAGGATGTGAAGTGGTAATGGATGCTCTGGTTGAGATACATCTGACTTGTTTGACTAGAATCTAGAAGAGGTTGTTTGGCTAATCCTAAGTTTGAAAAGGAGAGGTGTTAGGATAACACTCAGATGTAACAAGACGCGTTGAAAGGTTAATGGTTGTTTGGTTAGCCAACCTAGTTCTTGATACAATGAAAGGATGGTAGTAGAACCTCAAGTGTACTTCTTTGGAAAAGAAGGTGATGAAACCCTGACAAGAGTGGTTTAGGGTTTCGAAGGAATCGATCTTAAAAGAATCATGACATATAGGAAAACATGATACACCATGGAAAATGGCACTAGCACGTTAGATGCTTAAGATAAAGTTGCATGTGGTATATGGCCATGCAAGCCAAGGGTAAAGGATGAACACCAGTAACCCAATGCTTTGATATAGAGGATAAAAGTCCCAGAAAGAGAAAGGGAGTTCATCACTATGGATGTTGTAAGTCTCCCCTGGACCAAGGAAGGTCAAGATGCAATGTGGGTTATGGTAGTCCGCCTTACCTAGATAACATGAGAAAGAAAGAGTTTTGTCAAGGGACAGATCTGGTTGAACTATCCATGAGAGAGAGATGGTTCAAAGGTTTTTGAGTTTGACCAAAGGGTTCCCTTCCATAAAGTGGAAGTAGGTACATGAAGAACTCAATGTTAGTTTTGATGTCACCCCTAGCTATGGTTAGTATGATCCAGACTAAAAGGTCTGATGAGGGCAGGTCTGCTCGTTCAGGGTGATAGTTAGAGACAGTTTTTGTCCTATGAAAAGATGTGATGATGACCACCATAACCAGTATCGGGTTTTATATTAAGCTCTATAAGGGTGGTTGTGTCGGTTGCCACTTCAGTAAGGTGATGTTGGTGCAAGGACCCCATGATGGTTAGAAAAGTACCACCTGATGGTTAGAAAAGGACCCCAGTGCGTGTAGATGAAGTCACTTTGATTGTGCAAGGGCTGAAAGGAGCCTAGAGACGATGAGAGTCGTGAGCAGATGCAAAGTAGACTGACATACAGTTCACTGTGGGAGATTATGTGACATGAAAATCCGACCCCTCTAAGTTATATCTAAGAGAGCTGAGTCCCCGATACATGGGTCCATTAGAGATGGATGGGTGGAGAAGGTTAGGTTTGACCCTACCCCTCAGTATAGAGTAATGAGAGATGTTTTCCATGTGTCCAAGTTAGAGCACTATGTGAGGTACCCCGACCATGTGCGGAGCAATGAACCTAGTGAGCCCCAAGGGAGGCTAAAATGGCCTGAGACACCTGAGTAGTTTATAGACGCCAGGATGAAAGAACTCAGAGAAAAGAATATGTGATGATAAAGGTTCTTTAAAAACGCCATGAGTACGGAAAAGCCACATAGGGGCCAATGATGGACCTGGAAAAGTCTTATCCTGAATTGTTTGTTTGCTTGTTTGAATTTTGAGGACAAAATTCCTATAAGAGGGGAAGGTTGTTATAACCTCAATTTTTTGGGTTCAATTGGTGAGAAATGCAATTTCTCATATTAAGGATAATTGAGATAATGATGTGATTTGTTTTGAATAAATGAATTCTTTTCACAATAGCCTTGATTGGTTGCTTTGTGGGCTTTATTGGCTATTGGGCCCAATAACATGGCAATAATAAAGAAAATTCAATTAGTGAATGAATAATTGAATAATGGATAAAAGAAATATGTGGAAACCCCTAGAAGGCAAATCCAAAGAGGATTTCGTGCCTCTTGGATTCCTTGGGTTCCAAGGAGTCTAAAGTTGCAAAGAAAAGATATAAGAAAAAGAAAAGATTAATTATGTATTTCTTTATTAAGAAAGAAATTGAAAACATTGATTAAATGTGGAAATTAAGTGAAAAGGTGAATAATTGAGTATCCTTTATGGAATTTCGTATCCCAAGGATTTCTTATGATAAAAGGGATGCCAATGAGGAAAATAAAAGAAAAATAAAAAAGAAATCCTCAAAAAGGAATATTTAAATGAGAAATAAACAAGATAATGTGAAATAAGGCATAAAGATGCATCTGGAAGGATAATAAATATCCTTGGAAGAGAATTTCGAAATAATGGAGTATCTTGGGATCCAAGGAGTCCCAATAAAGAGGAAAGAAAGAGAAAATACTAAAAAGGCAGAATAAGAGGATAATGTGTTGCTTGATTAAGGAAATATGTAGTATTAATAAAAAGGGTGGATTTTTCTATTAAAAGAAAATAGAAATACATGGCCAATGAATTAAAAGCCAAGAGCAAGGATATTAAAAATGATAATTCTCGAATTTCCTAATGAACAAAGCATGAGGATAAACAAGTAAATAAGAAGGAGAGAGAGGAATATTGTTTCTCTTTAGAGGAATTGAATTCCTACTTGGAAAGAGACTCCTTGATTCGTGAATAGAGATCTAAGGCTTCTTTCCTCACCCTATATAAAGGGTAGGCCCTCAGGATCAGATTCCAGGAAAAATTCCACGCAATACTCTCTCTCTCTTCCCTACCTTCTTCCTCCTTGTCATTATACATAAAACCTAGAAGAAGAAAGTGGCATGACCCCGGAGCAACTAAGTGCCCAGGAGGGTTGGCACTGGATCTGTACATGCCTCGATGCCATAGAGAGGTCTAGCCTCTGTCGCCACCCTCTAAACGGCGCTGCATAGCAGCTGCACGGCTGTGCTTCATGGCCGCAAGGTGCAGCCCCGCCAACCTGTCCCGGCCATCCTGGCCACGGAGGAAGCATGAGCGCACATGGTGGAAGGCGTCGGAGGTGTAGCGGTGGTAGTCGGAGACCTTCGGGTCTAGGAGATGGGTGGACAGGGCCACCGGTCGCGGCTTGGGTGGCTGCAGGGTCGTCCGCGTGAGCAGGCCGGCCAGCGCTTGTCGGAGGTGTTACTCTCTAGCTGAGGAGTTCCATGGGAGCGCAGAGGAGCTCCGGTGGAAAGGGACCTGTCCCCTGCGGCCGTCGTGGTCCAGAGGAGGTGCATGAGCCGCGCCCATGGCGCCTAGGGCTGCTGGATCGCGCCCTCTGGAGGTTGAAGACAACGAATTCCCTCTGGACAAATATACCCTTTCGCGTGCCAAAGAACCAGCGGTTAAGTCGAGGGTGTTTTGGTAATTTGGTTATAACTGAAGGCGGACTGCGTTGCATGGAAGCTACTGACGTGGCGCTTCCCTATTGGTCGGAAAGGTAATTTATTTATAAAATCATAACTCCTAATTGGTAGCTCCGATCAACACAAATTATATATGAATTTTGATCCTCAGAACGAGAGGAATCCATTAAAAATATAAATGGGGCCTGATTATGCTTGCAATTTGAAAAATAATAAAGGTTATTAACTTTAGTGTAATGATATCTAAGAAACCCTATTTTGATATGATTAAAGTGATTAATAGGGTTTAATGAGTCTTTAGAGTTGATATTAACCTGTTAAATGCAAAAAGGTGCATTAAGATCGAAAAGGGTGATCTTTGTACGTAATTAGTAGATTATGTACATAAATATGCTGAAATATGAAAAGTACATAAAGCTATCATCTTTAATGATTTAATTAATGAAAAACCCATAGATTTGATGATAGATGGTTTTAATGATGATCAATGGATAATTTAAGCCTATTGTTCATAAAAGTGAAAATAAGATCTAAAAAGATAATCTTTTTATATAATTGGCTTAATTTAGGGTTTTGTGCATGATTATACATTAATGAGTTTGAAAACCCTAATTTAGGTGAATATGACTTTTAAATGATTTAATTGTTCAAATCCACGATTAAATAGGGATATGATGATCCTAAGTCAATTTTGGGTATAAAAGACTATTAAATGAATAGTTTGAGCAATTAAGGTTCATATAAATGGAAAAGAGTATTTTAGGGTTGGTTAACCTAAAAAGGATAAAGTCCGAGAAATTGATCTAAGAAACCCTAATGAGTATTAATGGAACCATAATGCGGATTAGAAACCCTAGAAAGAGAATCCAAGTCAATAAAGTAGTTTCTTGATAAGTGTGTAATAAATAGAGTACATATTTATTTCAGGGACTATGTGATGATTGAATTACTTGCTTGGATCTGTTGATTGACTTAATTGTATACACATGAAGTATATGTTGAATAATCTGTATGACTCACCAAATCAGGTATGTGGTTACGCTTATGACTACCCGAGTTAGTTTTTCGATGGATTCCCGAATGTTTAATCGCATTGAATGCAACTAAACTGTTGGATGTTTATTTACTTCATGCAACTATAAAGTGACTATGATTATCACTATAAATGAGTAGATATATAACTGGCTAGATCCGGGTCCACCTCTGTTACTTTGAAAAGGGCTAAAAAGGGGTAATCCTAGAGCAAGGTCTAGGTTATCGAGAGTTAGAAGTTGGGCTACCTACGTGTAGTGCCATGCGACTCATTAGCCTGCCATGAGTTAAGGAGTGGGCTACTTACGGGTAGTGCCATGTGACTCAACCCTAGAAACTGGTTCACCTATGGGTGGGACCATGAGGGGTTTAATGGGGATCTACCATAAGGAAGGTAGGATCCAGATCCACTGCAGGGATAGTACAGAGGATAGGGTACTCGTGGATCGCGGATGTTATATGAAAAATGTAATCTTGACTGATTAATGACTAATTGAATGATTACATGGTTATCATAGTTGCGAGATTATTGTTTCCCCCCACATACCAGCTATGGCTGACCGACGTTTTGTTTGTCGGCGTTTTAGGTACAATGAAATGAACAAACAGTAAAGTGGCACATGTGATACTAAAAGAGAATTAAAATACAAAGGAGGATTAGATAGATTAGTATCGGCATGGATAGAAATATAGAGATCCAAGTTTTCAAAAGGTATGTACAGAAAAATTTTATTACCATTTTCAGTATAGTCTGTTAGAATTTAATAATTGTTTATGGTTATATGTCGAACCTTTGATCCGGGATTAATGGGTGCGGATCAACCTCTTGGTCTCCCTTAACTGGGGGTTATCGGGAGGTGGGGTCGTAACAGTTTATGTGCGTGTTCGTAAATGGAAAAGTCTATCTCTATCTTATATAGATATCGGCCGTCAATCCTCCTTTCAATTGGATACGAAGGGAAATAGGGTTTCTCAAACCCATCGGTAAACAGAAACGTTGCGTTAATTAAAACGCTCGTGGATAAATTAGAATATTCCAGAATTCATTATATAACCAAATAATCGCATTAATTGATTAATTAGTATCCGACTCCATGCAATTGCTTGGGATGGCTCCACAGGCATACATATACCAACAGACTCCCACTTGCACTTAGAGCCAGTCACTCCAATATTATTCTAATCCATTACATAAACATTTTAGTAATCAATGTGATTCAGATCAATTCCAATCAAATCCATAATTATACTCCTATTCTAATACATCCTATGTGTGTGACCCGGTAGGTTCCAAATTACGTTGGCAGTGATATCCATAATAATATTATGATTTCACAAACAATGATTGGTATCTAGCAAGACTTCATTGCCACCCAAGTAATTGGAGAATTTGGAGAACAACTTGACCTATCATTCATGACTGGTGTTACAGTGATTTTGTGACATCCCCGGATTTTCTAAAACTTAATATGATGTGTGAAGTCCAAATTGAAACCCTCACCTCAGTGAGAATCTCAATTTAAACCTCCCACACAAGGCTAAGATGAAGAAAATCAGAGGAAGTCAAAAGGAAACAATCTGTAGCACATGTACATGAACAATAATAAAACCATACACACATGTTCACCAATGAACATATAATTACAACATGAATTGTTACAACATTTGATATAACATATTGAACAGCAAACTATACATATACATGTACTACCACTAAACTACAGGATCTTAAGACAACAGGTCCACTTGTACATCAGCTCGCCGTAAAACTCTCAACTATCCTGGATCTCCAAGAGCGTAACCACAACCTAAACAAAAGATTACACGCGGTACACGTCAGCACAATATTTTAAGAATATTGTACTGAGTATGCCTACGTGTCTTTTTATATACCTCTCATCCTATCTTGGCAATAAGATAAAACTAATACTTGGCAGTAACAGAAGAATATAAGAAAAGCATATACTTGCACAAGGGTATTCATTAACAAAAGAGAACACATATTTTAAGCTCATTTTCCATTATATATCAAGGCCTTTATGATCACTACCAAAGAGTTAGATCATCTATACAAGGTGACCACTACCAAAGAGTTGGGGCCAAGCACACTGCCTAAGAGTTGGTGCTTCCATATGTACAATGTGACCACTACCAAAGAGTTAGGTCCACTACTACAGAAATGGCTTATAAAGTCGGTTTTCAAGGTGTCGGTTGTATACAAAAACCGACACATAAACCCTATTGTGTCGGTTTTTAACAGAAACTGACATCCAACTCATGATGGTCGACCAGACACGGGTACCGCTTTTATTAAGTGTCAGTTAATTAATAAACAACCGACACCTAAACTCAACCGCCAAACCCAAAATTCCAGCAAAAAAATTGGCTCCAATATTTTAAATATTGCGTCGGTTCGTAACTAAATAACCGACGACTAAAGGGTATTCGTGAGATAGGAATAGTTGTCGGTTGTCGTTTAATCAAAAACCGACGACTATAATATAGTATAGGTTTCGGTTTTTGCAAACGAACCGACACTGTTGGTTTAGTTGTCGGTTTTTTAAATAACCGGCACTTATTTTCAACTTAATAGCTCACCCTGCCTGAACGATTCTCCCCATTTCCCTATTTCATTCCCGATTTCCCTAGCTCCGGCGATTTCTTGCTCCCTGCCGCCGCCACCGCTCCCTGCCGTTCGTGCTCCGCCGTCGTGCTCCGTCGCCGCCGCTCCTTCCTCCGTGCTCACCGCTCGTCGCCGTCGCCGTGAAAAGCAGTCGGTTCCTGCCCGCCCGCTGGCCTCCCTCTCCACATGCCGACCTCCCTCTCCGCCCGTCGGCCTCCTCTCCGCCATCGCCGGTAGTAGCTAGGTCTCCTAGCCTCGCCGCCCTCTCCTCCGCTCCTCTCTTCGCCGCTGGAAGCTACTAGGACTTTCTCCGGCCGCTGCTCCTCTTCCCTCAGGGTGCCCGCCCTGCCTTCTTCTTCCTCTGCTCGTCTTCCCTCAAGGTGCCGCCCTGTTGCTGGGCATTTTTTTTAAATTTATTTACTTCCTATGAGAATCAGTTTTCATTAGGGCTCATACACATATTGATGTCTAACACCTAAATGAATATATATTTAGTGTATTTTCCTAGTATCGTGAAAGATTATCAATCGTGTGTATCAAATGGGATTCTTATATATATTCAGATCTTAATGTTATAAATGGAAGACTCAAATGTTATAAAATCCCATCAAAGTAGGTAGAAACAACTTATATATATTCAGATCTTAATAATTCCATGAAGTGCACATTATCTTACTCAGGAAAAGTATGTGTATAATGTAGGATTAGTTCCATATAATTGTTCTATTTTAGTAAGCACCTAGAAACCTGTCCAAGATTTACTCATTAGGAGCATTGCCTCGCTGTTCTCTAAGTACATTTGTAGAATTCTTTTCAAGCTATCATGTCTACAACAATAAAGTTGGTTATGACAAGCAATAAAAGGTTAACTGATGTTATACAACTTTTTCTAAAAATATATAACATCGTTATATGTACTTACACTTTGTTAATACTAATATTATGCAGTCTCTTGCCACCCATAATAGTCACTATGAACTGGGCCTCTATGTAAATGTTAACGTTCCCTATTGAAGAACAATTGGACATCATCCTAGTATTTCACTAACTCAATGTTAATTTTTGTTTGTATTTTGTTTGAAAAATAAATATAGGAAGAAGGCTATGCAGGATGGACATGACATAGCTATGCAGGATATGCAGGAGGAAGCCCCAATGAAGAGAAGCAGGATACAGATACAATACATAAAGTGCAGTACACACAAGTGGTTCAGATTCATATAACAACATGACAGACTAACACATATATAGTACATAACAACAACATCGTCGAATTTACATACAACACTAACTTAGTACATATATAGTGGGACTAAGGTGACGATACCACCTGCTAAAACAGGTTAGAGACTACATGTTACGACTGGGAGGTCGTGATTCAGCAACGTATGCATTAGCAGGAGGACAAACATATGGTGATCTATTTGTCCTCCTGCTAATGCATACTGTTGCTGAATCACGACCTCCCAGTCGTAACATGTAATTGTAGGTAACCTGTTTTACTAGGTGGGATCGTCACCCTATAAGTCCCACTATATATGTACTAAGCTAGTGTTGTATGTAAATTTGACGCTGTTGTTGTTATGTACTATATATGTGTTAGTCTGTCATGTTGTATGGACATCGATTGTATTGCTCAGGTATTATATAGTCTCATTAGATAATATGAAATCCATCAATCTTATTTATAGCTCATTAATTATATATATACATCATTCTCTTTACAGATGTTTAAAGTTGACCCCACTATAGGAACGGACTTACCAGATGTACATGCTCCCTATACGATGGGAGAATTAAATGAAGTAAGAGAAGAATGGGCAACAACCATACAAATAGTGGGGATTTTGTAAATGAATTTCTGAATTATAATATGTGTGAATGTTTCTACATGTCTAGATGTTTCTACATGTGTCTGAGTGAAAATGAATGAAAGTGTTGGTTACTATATGAATGTTTCTACATGTGTGAATGTGAATGAATGGAACTACAGATTGCTAGCTACATGAATGTTTCTAAATGTGTGAAAATAAAATGGAACTGCAGGTTGTATTGCTAAATGCATGTGTGAATATTTTTGTTGTTAAATTTGTAGGTTTTTGGCCTGTTGTTGGCTGATATCAATGGATGTCATAAAACCTCCAGTTCAGTTAACTGAACTGTAGGTTTCTCATCCTGCGACCAGCCACAACAGGTCTGTAGACTGACAAAAAAAAAACAATAGGCGTCAGTTATTTGTAAAAAACCGACACACGATGATGTAATGTCGATTTTTTAGATATAACCGGCGCCTATTTCCTGTGGCGCGAACATATATGGTGTCGGTTTCTTACTACAAACTGACACTAATAGTGCCCAAGCTGGCACCAATAATAGGCGTCGGTAATTGTAAACAACCGACACATAACGTTATAGTGTCGGTTATTTAAATGTAACCAACACATATTCTTTTGGCGTGAAGACATATTTTGTCGGTTTTTGGCTTATAACCGACACTGATAGCGCCCAAGATGGCACCCTTTCTGTGGCGCGAAGGGTTTGGGCGTCAGTTTCTTATCTAATAACCGACACCTATTGTCCCCTGATGGCACATTTTCGGTCGTGCGTGAAGAGTTTGGGTGTCGGTTCTGGAACCGACGCGTAATGGGTGACCTTTTAGTGTCGCCCACATAGGCGTCGCTCAGAAACCGACACTAAAGGCCTTAAATAACCGACACTAAATATAGGTTCTGTAGTAGTGGTCACTTCCAAGCACACTGCCAAAGAGTTGGTGCTTTCATATAATGGAACAGATATATTATGTTGATGTATGAAATCATGTAATTTGATTAGTATGGCTAGTTAGGGCTAATAACCCTAAATAAAATGCAATAAATGCACACATGCTCAATAAATGATGAAATTTACAGAGTAAGCTCATATCAGTATCTGGAACCTCAAATTTAAATATGAGATCAGGATGATACCCACAATCCATGTTATATGAAGATGAATCTTAATACACGATTTTAAACCCTAATCTCGGTTAATGGTGTGACCTAGGGTTAATTAATGTGCACAAAAATGCTATGGAAGATAATATTCAGATAATGAACCATTATCTAGAAAATGACATCAGTGTGATAAATCTAAGGCAAGAATGCAAGTAATGATGAGAATATCCTAAGGAGCTAAGTAAAACCCTAATGAGCACGATTAGGGTTAAGATGAGATATAAAATGATGAGAACCTGATGATAGTATATGGTCTTGTCTTGATCAGGTTTGACCAAGCTTATAGTTGACATCAATGGTAGGTGATTAGGATGATCTATCTCTTTGGATGGTACGCCATTACCTCTTACTTGGCTTATTATACAATATGCTTGTGTTATATGCATAGTAAAATACTTGGCATATGATATTGGATGAAATGATTATTCTTGTATGATATGTTGCATGATTCTCTGTACTTTTTGCTATGAACACATCAAACATAATATATCTGTTCCATTATATGAAAGCACCAACTCTTTGGCAGTGTGCTTGGAAGTGACCTAACTCTTTTGTAGTGGTCACATTGTACATATGGAAGCACCAACTCTTAGGCAGTGTGCTTGGACCCAACTCTTTGGTAGTGGTCACCTTGTACAGATGATCTAACTCTTTGGTAGTGATCATAAAGGCCTTGATATATAATGGAAAATAAGCTTAAAATATGTGTTCTCTTTTGTTAATGAATACCCTTGTGCAAGTATATGCTTTTCTTATATTCTTCTGTTACTGCCAAGTATTAGTTTTATCTTATTGCCAAGATATGATGAGAGGTATATAAAAAGACACGTAGGCATACTCAGTACAATATACTTAAAATATTGTGCTGACGTGTACCACATGTAATCTTTTGTTTAGGTTGTGGTTATGCTCTTGGAGATCCATGATAGTTGAGAGTTGTACGACGAGCTGATGTACAGGTGGACCTGTTGTCTTAAGATCATGTAGTTTAGTGGTAGTAGATGTATATGTATAGTTTGTTGTTCAATATGTAATATCAAATGTTGTAACAATTCATGTTGTAATTATATGTTGAATGGTGAACATGTGTGTATGGTTTTATTATTGTTCATGTAAATTTGCTACTGATTGTTTCCTTTTGACTTCCTCTGATTTTCTTCTTCTTAGCGTTGTGTGGGAGGTTTAAATTGAGATTCTCGCCGAGGTGAGGGTTTTTGAATTTGGACGTCACACATCAGATTAAGTTTTAGAAAATCCAGGGACGTCACAGGGGTATCACATCATACACATCTTAAAAGAACTTTCGTCCTCGAAAGTAAAGCATACTCATACTTCTAGGGAAAACCTCATCTCTAAAGCTTGTTTTATCAGAGAAAAACTATATAATAGTTTATTATGTATATGTAGTACAAAAATGTGTCCCCACATATGTACGAGTAGGAGGTGGTCATGCAACCTAAGTGAAAGTGAATGACATCAGTCTAGAAGAGAGTGTAGTTCTAGAATAGATGTCTAGAGCCTTGTTTGGGATATATGATAGATGGAATAGATGAAATAAGTTTTGATGATATGATGTAAGTCTTATATAGATGATATAAGATGGTTATGATGATCTATGTTTGTCTTTGAGGACTTAGGTTCAGTTTTGAGAATTTGAGACAAGTTTTCATGATGAAAGTATGTGTGCTTTTCTAAGTTAAGATAAGCTAAGTTAAGAGAAGATGTGAGTCAACATGAGCCTCAATCTCTATTATGAAGGAGGAACTCTAGTGTTAGGACCAGTTTTGGGGTTAACTCCAGACAGAGTGAGACCCATTGGGAGAAGGTTAGAGAACCTAAACTCCAAGATATGAGAATTATGAGATATGTGATATGATATGTCCTAAACTAGACTACTCCTGAGAGACTGAGTTAAGTTTCTTAATGCATGATTCCTATAGTTTTGTTGAACCCTAGATGTCCTGGGGAAGACCAAATCCTAGAATCAGAGATAGAGGTTGGTTTTATGTGCATATGTGAACATGAATATGAGTGCCTGCCATCTGGGTGAGGGAGAGAGCCCTAGACCCTGGAGGAGGTAGCTATGTTAGTTTCTGTGAAGCCTCATGCTCGAGTTGGTGGTTTCCCACATAGGAATCTAGTGGTGTATATATGAGAGTTTTGGGTAAAGATGTTTCATGGGTAGAGATCTATGATAGTATGCCATAGCATGTTTTGGTTTGTTCTTATGTGGCTAGAGCTTGTAAAGCTATCACTAGTGCCAATGAGGTAATCTGGAAACCCTAGACTATGAGAGGGACGATAAGTTTTGTTTATGAGATACTCATAGAGTTGAGTTAGCTCAAAGATTTTAAGCACGAAAATACCCTCATGATATGGGGCAAGAGAACCCCAGTTGGACTAGATAAAGTTTCGATATACGTTTAACCAGTCACTTGTATAAGTTTGTTAGCACAACCATGATATATATATATATATATATATATATATATATATATATATATATATATAAGATGTGATCTAATCTTGATACATGATATATAGATATGATATGATATGATGGAAACCTAGAGATGGTTTAGTAGATATCAATGCATAAATGGTTAACCATAATTATGAATAATGATGATCATATGATAGTGTTGGTTAATCGTGTGATAAAATCACTAGTAAATGTTGTAATTTGTTTTGAACAATTACATAAGACCATTTGAATGGAACATGTTGCATGAGGTGTTAATCTTAGTGCTTAACAATGATGGAAAATATTGTTTGATAGTTAGCACAACATAATGATTATAACACCTTGATATGATCTAGATGGATAAAGTGGGTTAATTATAGTTGACCCCCTCTTAAAAAGTATATGCTAATGTTGGAATTTTCCTACTTGAAAATAAATATATATGTAAATCCAAATGTTGAGATACGTCATGACGCAACCTAAGCTCCTAACCATGTTGTATGATGAGTGGTTCAACCTAAACATAATATATCTGTTCCATTATATGAAAGCACCAACTCTTTGGTAGTGTTCTTGGAAGTGACCTAACTCTTTGGTACTGGTCACATTGTACATATGGAAGCACCAACTCTTAGGCAGTGTGCTTGGACCCAACTCTTTGGTAGTGGTCACCTTGTACAGATGATCTAGCTCTTTGGTAGTGATCATAAAGGCCTTGATATATAATAGAAAATAAGCTTAAAATATGTGTTCTCTTTAGTTAATGAATGCCCTTGTGCAAGTATATGCATTTCTTATATTCTTCTGTTACTGCCAAGTATTAGTTTTATCTTATTACCAAGATATGATGAGAGGTACATAAAAAGACACGTAGGCGTACTCAGTACAATATTCTTAAAATATTGTGCTGACATGTACCGCATGTAATCTTTTGTTTAGGTTGTGGTTATGCTCTTGGAGATCCAGGATAGTTGAGAGTTGTATGGCGAGCTGATGTACAGGTGGACATGTTGTCTTAAGATCCTGTAGTTTAGTGGCAGTACATGTATATGTATAGTTTGTTGTTCAATATGTAATATCAAATGTTGTAACAATTCATGTTGTAATTATATGTTGAATGGTGAACATGTGTGTATGGTTTTATTATTGTTCATGTACATGTGCTACTGATTGTTTCCTTTTGACTTCCTCTGATTTTCTTCTTCTTAACCTTGTGTGGGAGGTTTAAATTGAGATTCTCGCTGAGGTGAGGGTTTCAATTTAGACGTCACACATCAGATTAAGTTTTAGAAAATCCGGGGACGTCACAGATTGTATAGTTCTTTTGTCGTTGATATCCAGATTGAACTCGAGTCATGGAATTGTTATCCTTTTCAACGTTCAATCCATGTTCCTTGAACTAGAGCATACTGTCTGAGATATATGTAAGCTCAATATCACATATTGACTCGCATCAGCATGGCCATGCATTTCTCAGTCTCTCATATCAAGTGGCCGGAATATCAAACTCTCGTAGGAAGGACAAATTCCATCTACCTCACTCACAATCATCTCCATGTGTCACAGTGCACCCAAGAACCATCTTTATGGCAATCCTTATTCCGGACCACGGTGGATGACGTCAAAGTACACCGAACTACGTGTGATAAGTGTAGTGACTTCAGGTCTAAGAACCACAATCACCACCATCATTATGAGATGTGACTCTAACTACCAATCATGGTATCCATGTGTCACTCTCAAGGTGGGTCTATCCGATACACTGTTCTCTAACAAGTATCTATGTATTTGGTTTGATATCTCCATCTCATAGATAATGAGATTCTTCCATCAACCAACATACATTCTAATCTTAAGTGTTATTGATGTCTATGGATATTTCCACAATAACAACCGATTAGGGACAAAACAAGAATACATACTCTTAGCATACATATGATCTCATTGTTAAGGTCATCAAACCGAAGACATATGTCATTGAGTATATCATTCTATAGACATCTATAAGTTTTATGGTCATCTCACAATATAAAACACAAACATATAGATTGGAAACTTGCCTTTATTGATATGATCAATGTAGTATTACAAATTGTTTACATAGTATCCCATTACAATCATCGAATGATAGTCTCTATGGGCATACATACCAATAGATTCCCACTTGCACTTATACCCAATCACTCATGAATCTCAATCCATCGAACATGTCCGTCATGTTTATGCTGTGAAAGTGCTTTTGTGAGCGGGTCAGCCACATTGCTTTCTGTAGGTACTCTGCAAATCTTCACATCTCCTCATTGTACAATCTCTCGTATGAGATGGAACCTCCATAGAATATGTTTGGAACGTTGGTGTGATCTTGGTTCGTTAGCCTGTGCAATTGCTCCATTGTTGTCACAAAACAACTCAATTGAATCACCAGCGCTTGGAACCACTCCAAGTTCAGAAATGAACTTCTTGATCCACACAACTTCCTTCGCAGCATTAGATGTAGCAATATATTCGGCCTCTGTTGTAGAATCAGCAACCGTCTCTTGCTTGGAACTCTTCCAGCTCATAGCTCCATTGTTCAGGAAAAACACAAATCCAGACTGCGATCTGTAGTCATCTTTGTCAGTTTGGAAGCTAGCATCAGTGTAACCCTTTACCACAAGCTCTTCCTCACCTCCGTATACCAAGAATTGATCCTTAGTCCTTATCAAGTACTTTAGGATGTTATTTACGGCTGTCCAGTGACATTCACCTGGATCTGACTGATACCGGCTCGTCATGCTCAAAGCATACAACACATCAGGACGAGTACATAACATTGCCTACATGATAGATCCAATTCCTGATGCATATGGAATATTACTCATGTGTGCCCGTTCATCACATGAACTAGGACACTGGGCTTTAGATATTGTAACCCCATGGGACATGGGCAAGTTACCTCTCTTAGAACCCTCCATGCTAAACCTCTTTAGCACCTTGTCAATGTATGTGCTCTGGCTTAGGCCTAGAAGCCTTCTAGATCTATCTCTATAGATCTTGATCCCTAGTATATAGGATGCTTCGCCTAAATCCTTCATAGAGAAAGTCTTCCCTAGCCAACCTTTTACCATCTGAAGAGTAGGGATGTCATTTCCCATCAATTTTATGTCATCCACACACAATATGAGAAATATGACTGTGCTCCCACTAACCCTTTTGTAAACACAAGGTTCATCTTCATTTTGACTAAAGCCAAACTTTTTGACTACTTCATCAAAACGTAGATTCCAACTCCGAGATGCTTGCTTCAATCCATAGATTGACCTTTGTAGCTTACAAACTTTATTGTCTTCCTTTGGATCGATAAAACCCTCAGGTTGTGTCATGTATACATCCTCGAGTAAATTCCCATTAAGGAATGTTGTTTTAACATCCATTTGCCAAATCTCATAGTCATGATAAGGTGCAATGGAAAGCATGATCCTGATGGATTTAACCATGGCAACTGGTGAGAAGGTCTCGTCATAATCAACACCTTGAATTTGACGGAATCCTTTCGCAACCAATCTACCTTTATAGGTTTGAACATTTACATCCATGTCAGTCTTCTTCTTGAAGACCCACTTGCTCCCTATGGGTCTTACCCCTTCGGGTGGATCCACCAAGGTCCATACCTTGTTGGGGTACATGGATTCCATCTCAGATCTCATGGCTTCAAGCCATTTCTCAGATTCTGGTCCCTTAGTAGCTTCTAGATAGGAAGTTGGCTCATCTACTATGCCCAATTCATCACTGTCTTGAGTCACAAGAAATACAAATCTCTCAGGCTCAAGTCGTGTCCTACTAGACCTACGAGGTTCATGTGTTACATTTAGAACTTGAAATTCCACAACAACTTGTGAGTCTTCATGTTCCTTATGTACCTCCTCGGGTTCTCTGCTTTCTTGTTGGTCTCGAACTTCTTTGAGCTCTGCATTCCTCCCACTAATTCCTTTGGAAATAAATTCCTTTTCAAGAAATACAACAGTCCTAGCAACAAACACTTTGTTGTCAGTTGGTGTGTAGAAGAAGTATCCCCAAGCTTCCTTGGGGTATCCAACAAAATAGCATTTTTCCGATTTGGGTCCAAGCTTTTCAGGAAATTGTTTCCTAACATAAGCTTCACATCCCCAAATCTTTAACATAGACAAATTGGGACGATTCCCATTCCATATCTCATAAGGTGTCTTTTGAATTGATTTGGAAGGTACACGGTCAAGTGAAAACGTTGCAATTTCAAGAGCATATCCCAGAACGATATTGGAAGTTCAGCTGAACTCATCATTGATCGTACCATGTCTAATAATGTGCGATTCCTTCTTTCTGACACACCATTATGTTGTGGTGTACCAGGTGGAGTCCATTGTGATACAATACCACAGTCTCTCGGAAGGTCCTCAAAATCTTGTCTTAAGTATTCGCCACCTCGATCTGAACGGAGTGCTTTAATACTCTTACCAAGTTGCTTCTCTACTTCATTCATGAAAGTCTTGAACATTTCAAGAGTTACTGACTTGTGTTTCATAAGATATACATAGCCATACCTACTGAGGTCATCAGTGAAGGTAATGAAGTATTGATAGCCTCCTCTAGCATTTGATCTAAAAGGTCCACATACATCAGTATGTATGAGCCCTAGCAGATCACTGGCTCTCTCACTGTGTCCAGTGAAAGGACTTTTGGTCATCGTCCCTAATAAACATGCCTCACATGTCTCTAATGATTCAAAATCAAAAGAGTCTAGATAACCATCCTTATGGAGTCTAGATATGCGCTTCTCGTTTATGTGCCCAATACGACAATGCCATAAGAATGTTTTGTTTGAGTTGTCAAGTTTTAACCTTTTAGTATTTACGTTATATATGCTAGTCTCAAGTTCTAACAAGTAGATACCATAAGACATAGGGGCATTTCCATAAAAGATCTCATCTTTAGATATAGAAATAATTCCATTCTTAATGTGAAATTCAAATCCACTCTTGTCCATACAAGATATAGAAATAATATTTCTATTAATGGCAGGTACGTAATAGAAATTCTCTAATTCTATTACAAGGCCCGTAGGCAAAGATAAACTAATAACTCCAACTGCGGTGGTAGCAACTCTTGATCCATTAGCAACCCACAGCTCGACTTGGCCCTTTCGTAAAGGCTTACTTCTTATCAGATCCTGCATATTAGAACATATGTGAGATCCACATCCGGTATCCAGTACCCATGATGAAGAAGTATTTAAGTTTATCTCAATAACGTATATACCTGAAGTGGAGATCTCTATCCCCTGCTTCTTCTTCCTCAGTTCCTCCAGGTAGAGAGTATAGTTTCTTTTCCAATGTCCAGGCTAGTGATAATGGTGACAACTGCCTTCTTTGGAGATCCCACCTTTAGCTTTGAGCGTGGATGACTTTGGCTTCTGCCCGGCTTTAGAACTTTTCTTAGCCTTGCTTTTGCCTTTTGACTTTCCCTTTGCCTTGCTGATCACCATCACAGACTTGGGCTTGTCTTTCTTCATCTGTGCTTCAGCTGTCCTCAACATGCCTAACAATTCTGACAACGGCTTGTCAAAATTGTTCATGTTGTAGTTCATGACAAAATTATTATAAGATTAAGGCAACGATTGTAGAATCACATCAGTGGCCAACTCTTGACCTAGGGGAAATCCTAGCTTGGATAGACTTTCCACGTACCCAATCAAGGTGAGTATGTGGGAGCCAACTGAGTCTCCCTCTTTCATCTTGCTTTTGAACAAAGCCTTTGAGACATCATATCTCTCCTATCTTGCTTGATGTTGATACATGTTCTTGAGATGTGTTACCATCTCCATGACATTCATGTTCTCATGTTGCTCTTGCAACTCATAGTTCATTGAGCACAACATCCGGCACTTGACATCCACAACATCATCAAGGTGCTTCTTGTAAGCATCCTTCTCAGCCTTGGGCGCATTTACGGTGGGCTCCTTTGGCTCTGGTGTTTCAAGGACATAGAGCTTACACTCATGTGTGAGAACAATTCTCAACGTCCTAAACCAATTTTGAAAGTTGGTTCCAGTAAGTTTGTCCTTCTCAAGGACCGATCGCAACGAGAAAGTGTGAGTGTTGGTTGCCATTTGATTGCTACAAAAGAAAAATTTGCATTTAGTCCAAAACATTTTGACTTGTAAAAAATTGGTAAACGAGATTAATTAGGCCTTTAATTAATTATGATCCCACTATTTTATTCAAATTGATAGCCCTCACTATGAACTCGGAAGATTGCAACGCACAACCTTCTAGTGAGCCAAGACCCAAAATAATTGGATCAATGCCCAGCCAACGCCGGCTTCAAAGACCAAATACTAAGGCAGGCAACTTTTGCCAATTGCATCATATGCAACTCTTGGATAGATGATCATGCACAACTCCTTGCCATGATGCATCTGTGTGCCTCTAGGTACTTGATCCTATCAAGGTTCCCTAGTTAAGTCCAACCCATAAGCCAACACGATGAGTGTGCACCCTGCGGAGGCAGACCCACACACCCACCATCACACTTCCACGAGATAGATAGTGTACCACGCGGAGGCGTGCCCACACATAGTCGATCAAGCTTTTCATGTGTGTTTCTTTATGGAAGGCAACTAAAACTTAATATTATTAATTGAGGGGTTTTATTAATACATATACATATCCAAACACCACATCCTTATAGTATGTATCATATACTACTATATCCACATCCACAAACGATAGACATGCAATCACAAACACAAATACATCGGTTATGGCCATACTATTGTAATACTTTGTAGCAACAAAGGATTACGGTCCACCTGTGGTCTTATGCATCTCATGCAACACCTGTGAATAAACCTGTAAGCATGTAATGATCAACATTACAATGAACAACTTCATGGATGCTTCGTGAGGTTGGAACTTCAAGTTGCTTCTTGGAATTGGATCTTCTTATTACTTCTCCATGGACGCTCCTTGGAGTCAGACCTTCAGGTTAGTTCTTAGAATTGGATCTTCATGGTGCTTCTCCATGGAAACTCCTTGGAGTTGGATCTTCAAGTGGCCTCCTTACATCAAGTTTACAGAAACTAAAACTAATCCTATCTCTGTTACATCATATGAGTAAAAATATAAAAGGAAAGAATTAATTACACTTTGAAATAAGAGATGAGGCTAGACATGCAAGCCGAATACTTTATACAAAGGATCCATATGTAACCATTATACATCCATAGAATTCACAAACAAACATATCCACAAGATTGACATCCACATTCATTCACAACATTCACAAAAGGGGATACTAGGCCATAACCGTGTATGCATTCACCACATAAAACAGATTATAAAGGCGACGTGTATGATATCATAGGTATATCTACATATACGTATATACATATTAAAATTGCAATACTTGTAATGCAGGACATTCCCCATTAAATATATTTTTGACTCCCACGCAGACTATGCGGGGTACACAGGGGCAGCGCCCCTGTGCGGGGATCCCCTGAAAGGTTAGCGGGCAGGGGTCGAGGGGAGGCCGCCCCTTGCGGGGTCTCAGGGACAGAGCCCTGAAAGGTCTACGGAATTCACTTCCGTGCACTTAGGAAAATCAATATTTTCCATATTCGACCCCGTCCAAAATGTCAAAAACAGAAGCCTGCGGCGTATGTGGAATTAGGTTTAGATTTGCACATTAGCTGGTTTAATTCGCATCGTATGCAATATAAAAACAGTATACAGAAATTTGATCATATCAAAACTAATCCAAATATGTCGTAGATCGACGCTGCTCTGATATCACTGTTGGGTTTTGTCGAGAAAACATACGCGGCGGAAGCAATAAAATCCACGTACCCAAAACAGGATCTCCTCGACAACAACATATTTGGAAGGATTGTTTGCGGGATATACCTTATCGCAGAGCAAGTCCGGCGATGTCCCGCTGTACGACGGTGCAACGCTGCTTGTCTACGCGGTCGGAACTTCTCTCTTGCCTTTCTATCGCAGGTTGATCCGGCAGCGCTCCTTTGCGGCAGTGATGTCCGCCGCTCATAGCGCGTATAGGTGGTCATCGACGTCCTCCGAACGCAGGCGTTAAGGCGTCTGTGTCTCAACTTCGTCCATGCGGATGGACGGAACTCCACGTCGCGCTTCTCAAGCCGGCGGGAAGGAGTAGTGTCTCTGCGGCGGCGTGCTAGCGGCGCGTTTCTCTCCTTCCTCTCTTAAGGACGATGACGGCTAGGGTTTACGTGCGTGCTCGTAAACGGAAAAGTCTCTCTCTATCTTATATAGATATCGGTCGTCAATCCTCCTTTAAACAGGATACGAAGGGAAATAAGGTTTCCTAAACCCATCGGTAAACAGAAACGTTGCGTTAATTATGATGCTCGTGGATTAATTAGAATATTCTGGAATTCATTAATTAACCAAATAATCACATTAATTGACTAATTAATATCGGACTCCATGCAATTGCTTGGGATGGCTCTACGGGCATACATATACCAATAGTAACGTCCCAAGATTTGTGTCCTCAGATAAAAATGATCTTAAAAGGAATGATTGGACTACCCATATCACCAAGGTGCACCTCCTTTTTAGAGATCCCATCACTAAATAAAGTTGTGGTTAAGCGTGCTCAACCCAGAGTAGTATTAGAATGGTTGACCAGTCGGGAAGTTTTTCTTGACTTGCACATGAGTGAGGAAAAAGTGTGCAGTTAAGGCTAGTGGTGTTCTGTGGGGCCAGTTGTCATTCTTGAAATGCTACTAGAGCCTTGGGAAGTTGGCTTGGGTGTTACATATCTACTAATGGTAAATTGGAACTTATCAAAATGGTGTTCTCTTTTTTGTATATTCATTGGACTAATAGTTTCTAGCTTCCTAAATCTATTTGTGATTTTGTTGATAAAATTTGTAGAGACTTCCTGTAGGAAGGAGCAAATTCATGAATTGAATCCATCCTATCTCTTGGAATATTGTATGCCTACCTAAGAAAGTTGATGGTCTGGTAATTGTCAGTGCCCATGACATAGTTAAATGTGGTCTGATCAAGAATATCTATAAGATTACTTCCCACAAGAATGCTTTGTGGGTTAAGTGGGTTCATGGTAAATATCTAAAGTCTCATTCTTTCTAGACAATTTCTAATTTCTATAAATATTCCTAGTTACGGAAGCAATTTATTAAAACAAGAGACAATATAAAGCAATGTATCTCCTTTAGCATTGGTGATGGTGAACTCTCACTCCTATGGAAGGATCCATGACATTTGTATAACAAATTCATTACTGATTTTGTATCCAGTTCAGATCCTCTCAAGTATGGTGCTGGTGATATGGTCAAAGTGTCGTCTACTATAGATTATGGAAACTGATTGTTAAAGAATCCGTGCTTTTTTTTTTAATCAAAGTCTACTAATTTATATGTTTATTACATAGACACTCCTTGCTACTATGTCTAGTTCTTGTTTGTACAGACATGCAACTTCCCTAGGTGGCCTTTGGTAGAATCGGCAGTGATCTTTATTCTTTATCTGTAACTTTGCTAGTTTATCAGCCAGCACGTTACTAGTTCTTTGTCTGAACTGGATGTCAACATTCATCCGGTTCCTCTTCCTGATCTTCTCGAGCCATAGAGCAAACTTAGGCCATGTTCTGTCGCCTTCTTCAATCATCCTCACTGCCACGCTGTAGTCCGACTCAATTATAACATCCGCCCAGCTATTCAACTCTGCCTGTTCCAGTGCCAACAGAATTCCGGCGAGCTCAGCTTCAGTAACAATGGACGTCTCCACCGGCATGCCCCATGCCCCAATCCATTCACCTTTATATTTCCTTGCAATGGCAGCTGCAACTGCTCCCCTCTTTTTAACTGCTGCATCCACATTTCCTTTAATGGTTCCTCTAGGTGGTGGGATCCAATCTTCGTTTATAGTATCAGTGCTTTCAGTCGGTGTGGCCGCCCATGCTAATCCATGTAAGAGGATATCCCTCCTTATGCCTGCCCGAATGTTTTCCTTGCTTAACTGATTTCCTTCCATGACATCGTTGTTCCGAGCTTGCCACAGTCCATGGCATATTATCCAGAAGATTTCTTCGAGGAGTCCAGTTTCCTTGACAGTGAACTTGCACCATGTCTCGAGATTACTTGTTGTAAAGAAAGAATGCTGCTGGGATAGAGGTATGTGGTCTTGCCACACGAATGCGGACAAACTACAGTCTCTTAATGCATGTATAAGCGATTCATCTTCTTCCTCACACCTAGGGTAGGTGCTCACCTCAGTCATGTGCCTTAACTTTCTTCTAACATTTGTAAGGAGAGCATCTTGTCTAGCCAGCCAAGCAAAGGTTTTAATTCTGCCTGCCATGTGCAATTTCCATGGTGACTCCCATCTTCTCGGAGTCACAACTTCTTTCTGCCTTCTTAACAACTTGTAAGCTGAGCTTGTGGAGAAAACTCCATTTCCGGTATGGCTCCAGCAGCTGCGGTCTGCCATGTCTTCTGCTAGAGGTGTATGGACATGAAGGATTTGTTGTACAATATCTTCCTCGAACTAGTCTTGAAGGAAAGCAATATCCCATCGCCCCTCCTCGATGACTAGAGAGTTCACTGTCAGATCTGTGATATCCTCCGGAATAGGCCTCTTTACTACCTCCCTGAGCCTCAGATGGTCATTCACCCAAATGTCGTTCAACACATTCACTGATTTGCCACTCAACGGAATCCTCCTAATGTTGTCCTTCATGAACTGGCGCATGGATGCACAAGCTCTCCCTAATCTCGAAAGAGCACCTTCTCCCCCTACACTGCATCTGTCGAACCGGTGTCGCATTGCTTTGCACCAGGTAGTCTGCCTTCCTGCAAGAAGGTCCCAAGCATGCTTAGCCAGCAACGCTTGATTCCAGTCCCGCATTGTTTTAACCCCCAGTCCGCCTTTGTTTTTTGAGCTCGTTACCTTGTCCCAAGAGACCAAGGATATAGACCTGCTTCTGCTTCCTCCCCAGATGAACTTTCGTATGATGCTATCCAAACGATCACAAAGTGTAAGAGGTAGAACCGTTGTCTGCATAGCGTACGTAGGGACTGCTGTTAACGTGGACTTGGCAAGACATAACCTTCCTGCCATAGACAAGCTCCTCGCAGCCCAGGCACTAACTTTACCTTCAACCTTCTCAACTACATCTGCATACGTTCGCTTCGTCACTCTTGAGTGAATAACTGGTACTCCGAGATAACGTCCCAGGTCGCTTGTGACTTGAAACCGACAGCAACGCTGAATTTGTCGACGGACCGAGATTGGAACGCTCGCAGAGAAGAAGACTCAAGACTTTGAAGCTGAAATGGATTATCCCGACACCTGCTCAAAAGTCTTGAAGCACTGTAAGATGCACCACATTTGTTCCTTGGTCGCCTGAGCAAATAGAATTAGATCGTCCACAAAACACACGTGAGCGACCGATATGCCCGATCTGCCCAGCTTAACAGGCCTCCATGTTCCTCTACGAGTCCTTTCTTGGATCATCTGGCTAAGACGTTCAATGCAGAGGACAAATAGGTACGGGGAGAGTGGATCTCCCTGACGTAGCCCCCGACTTGTTTTGAAAGGGCGAGATGATTTTCCATTCTATATCAGTGAGGTATCTCCACCTGAGATCGAGTTGGTAATATAAGCTTTAATGGAATCTGGGATTCCCACCCGATTCAAAGTATCCTTGATAAACAACCATGACATTTGATCATACGCCTTTGTTAAATCTATCTTGATGGCCATTGTTTTTGCTCCCTTCGGATTCATCATGGTATGTATAAGTTCTTGGACCAAAGCTATGTTGTCAGTAATCCATCGTCCTGGGACAAAGCTACTCTGCTCCTCCGAGATCCAGCTAGGGATATGCTTCTTTAGCCTCTCCACCATGATTTTAGATGCTAACTTCAACATTATGTTGTTCAGGGTGATAGGGCGCAGCTGCTCGCACTTCTCAGGATTTGGACACTTGGGAATTAGGATGATGGTGGCGTTACAGACCTCATCTGGAATGGGTTTTCCTTGCAACATGTCCTGGATCGATTTGGTGATTGAAGGACCAACAGTATCCCAATTATATTTTAAGAATTTTGCATTGACTCGATCAGGCCCGATAGCTCTGTAGGCCTGCATCTTGTTCAACACCTGTTGAATCTCTGTAGACATTGGTGTTGCAGCAAGACAAGCTACTTCCTCCCCACCTAGCTGCTTAAAACAACCTGGTATACTTGCTTCTAGTCTTTGTCTCCTTGAGTGGCAACTTTCAGTCGGTGCGGACAAAACTTTTTCAAAATGGGAGGTAACCAAGCACATGATCTCCTGTTCGTCAGTGATCCAGTGACCATGTTGGTTTTTAATAGATAGAATGGTATTGGTGCGCTTCCACTGCTTTACCCAGGCTTGATAGAAGCGAGTGTTATTGTCTCCATTGCGGAGCCAATTAATATGCACTTTTTGCTTCCAGTCCTCCTCTTCCTCGTTGATAATCACCTGCAACTTAGTTTGCATATTAGTGCATAAAGAGTCAGTTATGGGATCATACCGATCAGCTAGCATTCTTTGGAGGGTATTGATGTTGTGATACAAGCGATTTCTTTCCTTAGTTTGCTTTTTCTTCTTTTCCTTCTCCCAATTAAGGATATGCTGTTTAACCGAATTGAGTGAGGAATAGAATTCCGCCGTGCCTTCCCATTTCAATCTTAACATGTTTTTGAAATCCTCCTCCTTGTTCCAACTCACTTTGGTCAGGAATCGGTGAGTGCGCCTTTCTTTCTGCTTCATTCTCAGTAGAAGTGGGCAGTGATCAGATGATACTCTGGCTAAGTGAATCAAGTTAACATTAGGATAGGAGTTGATGAACTCCACATTAGCAGCAGCCCTGTCCAAATGCTCTTGAAGCGTTCCGTGCTTGTAAGTAAATTTCACTCCTGAAAAACCCAGATCAGATAGGCCGGCCTCCATCAAAGTTTCTTTGAACACCCTGGCTTCTCTATAGTTATACCAATTGCTCCCCATCTTCTCTGAAGGTGATAGAGTAGTGTTGATATCTCCCATAATCACCCAAGGATCTTTGATGTTTCTGCTCATTGATATGATATGCTTCCAGAGTAGCTGGCGAACCGCTAGATGAGGACTAGCATATATAAACGATACCACCATATTGTTGTTAAAACGGCAGGTGATGAACTATCTATGGCAGTACAAGATTTGAACTCTAAGCTTATCATCTTTCCAACACACCCAAATTCCTCCAGCAAAACCCCTCACCTCCACCCGATAAGAGAAATTGAAACCCAGTCGTTTGATGGTTTTTAAAGCTTTGGTCTCACTTATCCGTGGTTCGAGAACAGAAACAACATCAGGATTGTGTTCCCTCATGAAATTCATGAGGGTAGAGCACTTGTCTTTGTTCCCAATACCCCTTACGTTCTAGCACATTATGTTCATATTGAAGAGACTTTACTCTGTAAACGATTACTAGTAGGGTGTGAACGTAGGTGCTAAGCTTAGCAGATGGTTGCCTCAGCGGCCGTTTCCACCTCACACTACTCAATCTGCTGTGCCTCCTTATTTTGGTCCTTCTCACCAATGACAGTCTTCCCAAATTCTTCACTTTCAGCTATTGCTTTAGCTAGGCGCATGCTACAACGTATCCTTGTTCCTGTATCCGGCGGTTTGCCCCTCCTCTTTGTTGAAGTACCGCTGGTCTGTCCAGCCTTCCTTGGTTGCAGGGTATTTTTCTTCTCAGTAATCTCCTTGCCAACCTTGGACCTTCTGATCCGAGTCATCATGGGTGTGCACTCGCGCTCTTCCTTTTCTTTCCCTCCTGTGTCAATGGTGGCCGCAGGTTCATTGTCCATGTCCTCAACGGTGATGACTTCATCGACTGCTGGATTGACCGCTTTGTGTTTTCCATCGCTGATATTGCCTCCTGGCATGGCCTTCTCCTTCGAGGCTTTGTTCCCCACTGTGTTAGTGATGTCCCCCAAAACACTTGTACTCTTAGTGCCTACATTATTCCTGTCACCCTTATTCACTGTATTAGTCTTCTTCTTTCTCCATACCTTCGCGGTCTTGTGAGTAACATTCTGCTGCTCGGCTTCATGGGCCATGCCAGTGTCAGTGCTTTGCAAACTATTGCCTTCATCCTCCTGTAGTCCTTCGAACCTATTCACATGAACCTCCATGGCTGCTTCCTATATTCTATGGTGTCTCTTCCTGCCGCCTTTCATCCTTTGTGTTTGCCACCCGCGGCTTTCGGTTGAAGCATTGCCTCCCCCGCCCGTTGGTCGGGCAGCTTCTGGTTGCATTTCTTGTACCTCTACTTCAGTGTCCTTTAGAGGACAGTTCTTTGAGATATGCCCCTCCTTCCCACACTTGGCACATGCCCATGGGAATCCCTCATATACAACTTCATAAGACCTCCCATTTATAAGGATGGAGCTCGCCAGTTCCTTATTTGTATTGATTTCTATCGCCAGTCTTGCGAATCGGCTTCTCGATCTGTTCTCCGTATAGCTATCAACCTTTACTAGGCTTCCCAACGCCATGCCTATATATTCGAACATAGTTTCTACATATAGGTGTAATGGTAGATTCATGATTCGCACCCATGTCACAATATAATCTGGGAATGCTTCAGTTGGCTGGAACAGCAGATACCATGCCCAGACGATGACATTGCACCCGAACAATTTCCATGGACCACCTGTTAGGGCTGTTTCGTAATCATGTTTACATGACATCTGCAAGACGAAGTGGTCGTGTTCCAGTTCGAACATATTGAACCTTCCTTTGATACGCCATAGAAGCTTCAGTTTATCCCTTAAGGTCATCTACCCGACCTCGGTCCCGAGCATTCGCACAACGACAGCATATCTCCATGGTCGGGCTAGATCTTCCTCTGCATTTGGATCAACGTTGATGCTAGGAGTTCCATTGTCATCTGTCAAAGTAACCTCCCCTAGGGGCAGATTCTGTACAAACAAGTTCTCCAAGAAAAATTCCTCACGCTCTATATGGGTTGCACTGCCCGTGTTCTTCCCCATGTTCACGGCGTCTGCGAAAGAAACAGTTCTTTCCACAGATTTGGCTGCCCGATCTGGGTTAGTGTTTCTGTGAGGGTGCTCCTCCGTAACTCCCTGACGGTTCACGTCTGAATTCAGGATATTCTCACTTAGCATAGCGGGTCCTCTCATGCCTGCCACTGTGAAACTTAGGCCTATTTCCGGTATGCAGTGGTTAGCCTTGCCCTGTCGAGATTCCTCACGACGGAGAATCTCATCCATCGGAACAATGTCCTCGCCTTCTTTCAGGACATTGTCCGGTGGGGCGAGTGTTCCTTCCTTAGGATCCAGTTCCCTTCCATCGCTCTTGTCCCCCTGGGTTCCACGTCCCCCTCGTCCGCCTCCTTCCCCGATCGCCCCTCGCCCCCCACTCCCGCTTGCCAACCCTAGCGCCGCCATCCCTCTCTCTAAAGAATCCATGCTTAATGATCCTCTTAGGACAACTGTTGAATCTTTCCCTCAACCTTTGTGGGGTCAGACAATATTTTCTTTATAGGTAGGAACATATCTAAGAGTAAGGATATTCTTGCTCTTGTTAGATAAGATGTTGGCCATTTCCCTTGGGAAAACTGGTTATGGAGCTAGATGAATCCAAGGAAGTATCTGGTAATAGTTGGAAGGTTTTCCACAATAGTCTCTTGACTCATGATGCTCTTCAGAGAAGGGGGCTTACCATTACTTCCAGATGCTTTCTCTATGAAGAAGATTTTGAAACTACTAATCATATTTCTTTCAGGTGGCCTTTCTCAAGTCTTATCTAGTTCCTTTCTATGAAATTAGGTTTCATATCCAGTGTTCCTAAGAGTATCCAAGATCTGAATTTGAATTCAACACATATTCATCATTATACTTCTCTTGGCATTATATTTTTCATTTGGAAAGAGAGAAATAACATATACTTTATGGATAACAAGGAACTTTCTCCTCATATCTAGGAGGTTATTTAAAGAGAAGTCAGTAGTTACTTTTCTTGATAGATACACCTGTATATAAGTATACAGTTCATATGTCCCTATACATATCCTGATTCCCCTTTCTATATGTCCTATCTTTTTCCTTATAAATAAAGAGGGTCCCATTCTTTCCAATAAAAAAAAGTTGAAAATTTAGAGGCAATCATACTAGGGATATGACCAGGGTTACAAGAATCTTGAAATGGACTATCATCCTGAGTTTGAACAGTTATCCACATTAGTTGTGAAGTATAAAGTCTATTAAAATAGAAAAAACATTAAAATATATTTGTATTTCACAAGTCCATGAGATCAAGGACCATTTTTTCTAAAACGGAAACTATGGTTCATAACTTTCATATTGGAGGTATAACATCATTCCCTTCCATTCATGGTAAGGAAAGGGATATATTTGAAAATAGAGAATCAAATATATGCTCTTTCTACAATTCAAGCATTTTAGAATATGATATAGATCTCATTCATGTCATATTATTCAAAGTTGAGTTTTATAAAGAGGCACTATAATCTATATGGGATTTTCCCCCTTGTATCAAAGTATTTCATCACGATATCGAGAGTCCAAAGTCATAGTCATTGCAAGGCAGGATCATGATACATATCAAGATAGGGGAAAGGTTTATCAATCAAGTTTGATGTTTGATTAAGAATAGGGGCAGCATAGACTTAAACAATAGGGACCTCATCAACAACGAGGTATAAAGCATGAGTTCTCCTTATTTCATTGAATTAGATATCATTACAATTTACCTCAAACATAGGAAGCACATAGGTCATATTTGGTAAAATTGAGTTTACATAACTTGCAATATTATACGTAAATGCTTAGCTTCAAGAGTACTTTCATTAATCATAATTGGGTTTTCAAATTAAGGCCAAATCATGCCATCATTATACTCTTAATCAACTTATATGTATTCTTTCAAATTTTAATTTTTCCCCATATATAAGGTACCCATAATCAAGAGATCATGTGGTTAATTGTCATGAGAGGGATCACATGAAGAAATGAGAACTATCTAATCAACATCAAATTGGTGGCTTAGGGAAGTCCTTAAAGAAAAGATGAGATTCTAGAAGAGTCTCTAAGATTTGTTGGAAAATCCTTAATCCAGGCATAAATTCACTTTGTCTAGGTAGGTATATAAAGCAGACCTCGGCCATTGCATCTAGGCAGATAGGAGGTCTATCAACCCCATTGCAGTGACCTACCTCGACACTTCAGCTTCACCATTATGGACATAGGTTTCCCCTAGGTTTATACAAATATTTGGGTTATTAAACATGCATAAAGGATATGTGTTTGCTCTTGTAACATCCCAAGATTTGAGGCCTTGGATAAATGATCTTAAAAGGAATGATTGGACTACCCATATCACCAAGGTGCACCTCTTTTTCCGGGATCCCATCACTAAAGAACTCCATAGCTAAGCGTGCTCAGCTTGGAGTAGTACTAGGATGAGTGACCAGTCAGGAAGTTGGCCCCAACTTGTGCATGAGTGAGGATAATGCATGAAGTTAAGGCTAGTGGTGGTTTGTGGGGCTAGTCGTCATTCCTGAAACTCTACTAGAGCCTTGGGCAATGCGCTCGGGCATTACAAATGGTATCAGAGTCAATTCCCCTCTAGTAAGTGGAGCCCACATGGACATGTGGCATGCCGGTCTTGAGTCGTGCGGTCCAGGAATGTTGGAAAGGGTTGTCCATGGTTGACGTAGGCACCCTTGTGCTGGTATTCCGTGATCATGAGCTGGGTTTCCATGGGCCATTATGGGTCTACACTTAAATGGGGAATGATTATGAGTCCTTATAGTTGAGCCTTGACGAGGATGTTAAGTGTCGAAGTGGGGCAGATTGTAACATCCTAGGATTTGAGGACTCATATAAAATGATCTTAAAAGGAGTGATTGGACTACCCATATCCCCAAGGTGCGCCTCCTTTTTCGGGAGCCCATCACTAAAGAACTCCATAGTTAAGCATGCTCTTCTTGGAGTAGTACTAGTATGGGTGACTAGTTGGGAAGTTAACTCCGACTTGCACATGAGTGAGGATAAAGTGCATAGTTAAGGCTAGTGATGGTATGTGGGGCCAGTCGTCATTCTTGAAACTCTACTAGAGCCTTGGGCAATGCGTCTGGGTGTTACAACTCTGATACCATCTATTACATAACCAACTATTACCCAAATCCTCACTCCTAATGGCTAGAAACACAAAGGTGAGAGGGCTCGAGTGTCTATACTTATAATGGATCACATAACATATGCATGCATAAGTTAAAAAAAAATGAGACAATAAAGCATAAGAATGCTAGAGTAATACCTCACATTAAATATTAGGTCCCATGTAACAACTGTATGAACTCCATTTGCATGTCATTACTTATCATCAGAGTGAGACAAGAAAATTATCATATTACAACTGAAGAAACAATCATTTTAATAGAGTCATAGTGTTCATCTTACTTAAAAACATAAAATGGGTATACATAAACACAACTGTGTTGAGTTTCCTATGTAAACATATACAATTGCAGGTTTAAGAGAACATATATTGCTTGCAAAAAGCATAATGTAATTACAAGAAAGGAATCACCAACATTTAAAGAATTTTTAACATGTAAGCAGATATTAATTTCCTCTTTATTATACCAACAAGATAATAAGGCGTTTAACCAACTTCTCAAAGGAAGGGGTCTGTGAGGAAAATTTAAGCCAAAGTTAAGTATGTACCCTATATCAAGGTGAGGGACTACAAGACTAAACATAAATACTTAACCCTATTCATAAGGGACCTCAAAGCCATCACCAAGAGTTAACCCTTTTATCAACATGGTATGGCCAAGCCTGCTAAATCAATTAGGCAGCCAACGTGTCTCCTCACCTTGAGAATATAGGAAAGTGCACAAGGCTCTATAATGTCCATCTATGATTATGTTTTCAAGTTTATTCAACGTATCATATTCAAGACCAAACATAGTATTCATAGGGGAAGTGTATCTCAAACAAGTATTGAGCCAAGTATTTATACTATGTACCTACATGCAATTTTCAATACCACTAGTCTGGCCAATAGGAGGATAGAGTGTACCTTGATTTCAAGAATTAGATTATATAACACAATTACATCTTTGAAAAAATTCTATCTAAGGAATCCAATTATTATAAGAAAGGGTGATATGATTAACATCAACAAGATTTAGGTCATTATGAACATATTCATCAAGGGTGGATGTTTCACGTAATCTAAGTTCCATTTTTTTAATGATTGATTTCAACATCTCAAATGTTCATGCAAAATTCCTCATTATATTTCATCATAATTTTTAATTACCTAGGGTGAAACATCCAAATAAGATCAGGGATTTCAAACTTAGGTTTTGTGAATCTTAAGAGAGAAATCATAATATTTGAATAAGCTTAACGTCTTAATCAACATAACATCCATTTAAGTCACACTGAATCATTTTTCATGTGATATAGTCAAGATTAGAGTACATATGAGACTAATATTGGCATGGTGTCATAAATATCAAGAATTTATTAATTTGAGGAATAAAATTAGCATGCATAATCAGTAGGCAAGACTTGTACAAGGTTGGATAGCAAAATATCAACATGTTCATTAAGGTCACATTAATTGTCACATGTGTGTCACATATAGCATGAAAGTGCTCAACAATTTCCTATATAGAAATTTAGGGTGACATAGCATGAAGTTACTAATATTAAGGGTCAATATGGATTTTTTATCATTATTGGGCCACTTTTTCTCAAGGACTAAAGATCAAATGAAATTAGTCTATAAATGTCCCATTTAATGTCATTTTTCATATCATCAAGTTGCAATAACTTCAAGTATGAAACATTTAGGATATTTGTTTAAAAAATAATATAAGTTACTAATCTAGATCAAACATGATTATTTCGAGTGCATAAAATCAAGTTGATCATCAATTTGACGATCTTTAGCATTAGAGTCCAATTTACACATAATTCTGGGTTCATTCCATAAATTAAGGTCATTAAAAGGAACAAGCATGATTAACTTAGATTGATAAACCACAAGGTAGTATATGTTATTGATGCATCCCTATTTTAGGGCTTCATCATGTGTCTTTTTTACATTTCAATCACATCTAGACATCTTATATTGCTTGTTATTTCCCCTAATTAATGGTTTAATGTCAAATTTTCTTATGGTTGGTATTGGTGTGCTTTTCAAGTGTATGAACCTTGAATGGGATGGATATATGATAGAAGGGACGATCCTTGGGTTTCTACACCATGGGATGTGCCCTGGACCATCTCCCAACCATCTATAGATGGTCACAAATTAATTCAAGGCAAAGAGTAGCTGAGAGAAGGAATCTAGAGCCAAAAAGCTCAATTGGGCCCTTTAAAATGGGTTGTGATATTGTGCCACATCTGTGGTAAGAATTCCCCACATCATAGAGGAATCAAAGACTTGGAAGGTGCTAAAACATCTTGGCCACCATGGTTGTGGTCAGCAATACATTCATGGCACCCCAACACTACCACACCTGAGGCATCCAAAACACACGTGGTGACAAACTCCCACAATTACCAGCGTGAAGCAAAATAGTCGTGTCCACTCCCTCTAAAATAATTGTGGCAACCACCTTGCCTGTGTCACCCTTCACCCATCATGACCATGGTGACCACCAAGGATGTGCCATAGACCCTCCCAAACCACAATCCATCTTACATTTCATCTATTTTTCACCTCTCCCGTTCCGCCCCACCACGACCATATTTACCCCATCCACCATGGTGTGGCCAAAATGGTCATGGTGACTAAAAACCCTAGCCCACTCTTTACATTGAAATTCTTAGTTTTCCCCCACTTAAACTAATATTTCCTTACCACCTATATATATCTAGGTAGCGGTTGTAGCATGAGGTTAAACTCCTCTAAAATTCATTTCCAACTACCTTGAGCATTCAAGGAGATCCCACATACTCCAACCTACCTCCACCTCATTTCCACCTTCATCAAACTCAAAACCCTAGTTTTCTAGGGTGTTGGCCATCTTCCACAACCATTCCATGCCATCCATCCACCCTGGGGAAGAAGGATGTGCTCCAGTAGCTAGGAGGTGAAGAAGGAGGAGTCTTCACTAGGCTCCTATGCCTATCTGCTCCTCTACTCATTCTTCTTTTTTCTTTTTTTTTCTATGAGTAGTTAATCCTCCTAGGTGGACTGTTTGGGGATAAAATATTTCTTTGATACCATGTTGGGGAAAATAACCTATACACTCTATAATTTTGTTTTATGATGATTGTTTTCTACTTTTATCTTATTTCATATATTTCTTCTTGTGGTTTGTTCTTGGAAACATTGGTTTCTTGTTGTTTGTGTTGAGAACGACATGAGATCTAGTAGATAATGGCTTGTATGTGGCTATCTTACAAATTGCTCCTAGGTCCAACTACTGGAACCCTATATAGCACCCTATCTTCCCACATACATATCCCCTTTGTCACTTCTATGTGAAAGATCTTAGTAGCCACTGTAGGAGTCCTTCATGCAATTGCCTAGGAGTTTCCTAAAAGCTACATGGTGAGTGATGTGAGGTGAAAAAACCCTCACCTCCACTCTCCATTCCTACCTTTGGCTCTCAATTTCCTAAAGACACATACTCTAGAAACCTAGACTTGCTAAATCCTATTGGAATTTAACCTAAGACCTAGTTCATTGAACCTAGTAAGATTGGATAGGGTGTGCAAGGGTGTATTTCCCCTTCACACACCTTATACCACCTACGACCAACTAGTATCTTAGGGTAATTCAATAGCATTTCACTTATTTTCTAGTTTGACAATATAGAATGAATGAATAGAATGTGTACTTTATGAACCCTCAACTTAGATTTTAGTTACATTCCTCCAAATGGCCCACACCTCCATAACTTGCCTAAAACCCTAAATTTTTTTTTCTTTCTAGTTATGCTTGCTTAGTTAATTGCTTAGAATGCCCCCTTTTATAGTTTCTATATTCTTGATAGTTATGTTTTGTTAGTGTAGTTAGTGCACCTTTGTCTTGCTTATTCTAATTCTTTCTAGTCTCCAGATAGTGATCTTTTAGGTTGCTAATTTGGATTGATTTACTAGTGTAGTGTTAGTGTTATCCGTAGTCTCTTGCTTGATTTGTTGTTAATTCCTAGTTAGTATAGTGTAGATCTTTCTTTACTTTTGCTAGTATTAATTGTTCTCTTCTTAGTTTCCTTTGTTTGCTCATTATAACAAAATTGTCTAGGTCTAATTTAGGTTTTGCTTCTTACTGCTTGAATTTCTCGCTTGGCCCTTTAGTTTAACAAACAAACACTAGAAATTAAACCCTTGAACCATAGACTCCGCTTTAGGGACTTACCCAAAACTAACTTAGATCTAGTCCCCCCTCTCCCTATGGATCGACCCTTATCTTGTGCTTACCTATACAATAACATGATCCCATGTTCTTGCGAGTTAGTTTGTTAGTCTAAGAGAGTGTGTTAGTGTAGGTCTTTATAACTATCAAATGATCCCAATTCTGTGTACCTTAGGGTAGGTGCAGTAAGATTTTTGGCACCGTTGATGGGGAGTAGAGGCTCTCGTCCTAGATATTTAGTTTACATTTTCTTTCTCACTACCCTCATCATTATTTGTAACAACCCCCTCCCCCTGTTATCCTATTTTGAGGCAGACCGAGAGGGAAAGGTCCATTACCTATATAATAGGATCGTAGGTTTAGCAAATAACCAGAAATAATCAATAAATTTCACTAATAGGAATGAGTTTGTATAAGATTACCTTTCCTGAAAGGAATTACATACTATGGTTCTCTAAGTTTGCAATATGAAATAAAAACTAGTTACACCCTCTAGAGATTTCATTACTTCTTGTTTGATTGGTGCCTTGTTCATGAATGTCTGCTTTCCATTAAACTTTTAGCAATAACAACATATTATCCTAAAACACCGACAAACAAAATAGTAAATTAGTACAACAAGTTATACTTATATGTGAGGAAAACAAAAGATTGCATATACTTGTAAAAACATATACACAACAATTATTTTTGCAGAAAAAAAAAGTATTGTTTTCTTCATAACTTCTCAACCAATTTTACTCAACCTCAGGTATACCCACTTTAGGGTTTAGTCCCTATAATAGACTTTAAGCCACCTTTCAATCTGAAGCTAGGTGCCTTATCGGTCACATCTCAATCTGGAGCTTGGTGCCAAGTAGGTCTTCCCAATCTAGGGCATGACCTCTTATGACCTTCCCGATCTGGGGCCTAGTCTTAGTCATCACCATGACTTTACATTTCTTTCCATTCTCAAATTTCCAAAGTTGGTATGCGAGTTCGAGCAAGTTATAAGAATAATATTATGATAGCCATAGTGACTTTATAGATTGCAGGAAATAAATATCATCCAAGAATTAAATTTTAAGCAATCTGATAAAAGCTCAAAAAATTTTGGGAAACTAAAGCGGTTAGTCATAGGCGTAACCACATACCTTGATCAGGTGCACTGGATGTCCAAGAAAGAGAAATAAAAAAAGCAACCCAACAAATTATTCTAAAAGTTAAAGAAATACACCGATGCATTATTATTTCGATCAAGTCATTATTAAGACTGGCTTGGGTCTCAAGTTAGGGTTTCAAGGTCAGCTTTAGGTTTTTGGCTTCCTAAACCCTACTTTCCACTTTTCATGTCCTTTGAGTTTACAAACCCAAATCTTATTGTTAATTATGCCTTTAATCTCTAAGAAACCCTAATTATCCAAATCATAGGTTGCTAAGTTTAAATAACTTTCTAGTTTCTCTTTTTATTCCAATAATAGATAAGAAGGAAAAGGGAAAGAAGAAAATCCCATGATAAGAAAAGAGCAAAAGAAAATAGATAATAATTATATGTGCTTGAGAGTTTTGTGTAGAACTTTCTAGAAAGTGGCAAATATGGCCACTATTAATTATTTTTCATTTGCACATGGTTTCTAATAGAAAAAATAGCCAAAATAAAGAAAATGCAAAAGGAAGAAAGAGAGAAGGGTTTGTTTTGATGCCTTAAATATATGATTTTAGAAGGAGACTTGCATATGAAGAAAAGTGCCTTTTCTTTTTGGTTTTTAGTTCCAATCTTTGCAAAAATCTAGATAAAGTCATTATATACTTTACCTTAAAATTTGAGATTAAGAGGAAGAATGGTTTGGGTGATATGGATTTTATAAAAATCCTTATAATATGTGTATTATAAAAATCCCTAAAGGGGTGGCAGAGGTCATGGAATCTGTAACACCCGAGCTCACTACCCAGGGATCTAGTAGAGTTTCAAGAATGATGACTGGACCCACATACCACTACTATCCTTAACTGTTTGCTTTGTCCCCACTCACACACAATCTAGGATTAAATTCCCGACTGATCACCCATCCTAGTACTACTACAAGATGAGCACACTTAACTATGAAGTTCTTAATGATGGGCTCCCTGAAAAGAAGGTGCACCTTGGTCATATGGGTAGTCAAATCATTTCTTTAAGATCATTTTATCCAAGGCCTCAAATCATGGTAAGTTATAGTCTCCACCACTTAGACTCTCGTCCTCATCAAGGCTCAACTATACAACCTCATAATCTCTTCCCCATTTCAGTGCAAACCCATAATGTCCCATGGACACTCAGATCCCATCCACGACTACCAATACAAGGGTGGATCCATCAACTAGGATAGCCCTTTACAACATGCTCGGACCACATGACTTAAGATTGGTGTGTCATGCCCATGTGGTACCCAGATCTAGCTCTGATACCATTTGCAATACCTGGCCCCACTACCTAAGGCTCTAGTAGAGTTTCACGAATGATGGCTGGCCCCACATACCACCAGTAAACTAAACTGTGTGCTTTGTCCTCACTCACACACAAGCTAAGATCAACTTCCTGAATGGTCACCCATCCTAGAACTACTCCAAGATGAGAACACTTAACTATGGAGTTCTTAGTGATGGGATCCCTAAAAAGGAGGTGTACCTTGGTGATATAGGTTGTCGAATCATTCCTTTCAAGATCATTTTATCTGAGGCCTTAAATCATGGGACGTTACATTATTGTTCTTTACTCTTGTCCACTTTTTCATACTTGTCTTCTAACTTAGCTTATGTTGTTTGGTTGTGCCTTGTGAGGTGACTGTTGTGCTTTCTTGGTCGTCATTCACTCCCTACTGACTTGGTTCCAGAAGACCCCGAGATAGGAAGAAGGCAACGTCAACATCGACGCAAGCAATAACAAGATGTTGATATGGAAGATAGAGATGCTCATGAAAACATAGAGGAGGGACACATTCCTCCATGTCCTCCACCTCCCAAGCCTCTTAATTACTACTTTATGCTTGGAAACTACACTTCACCCATTCCCTCAAGGATAAATCAAATGCCAGGGGCACAATTATCCATTCCTCCCGCTCTTGTTGGGATCCTTCCCACCTTCTAAGGGCTTGAGACTGAGAATCCCTACATCATATCAACACCTCCTTTAAGACATGCTACACCTTTTGCACCCCTGTTGCTACTAAAGATTCTATAAGGTTGACTTTGTTTCCTTTATCACTTTAGGAAAAGGTAAAAGAGAGGTACATATCCCTACCAGATTGTGTGACTTGGGAGGTTTTGAAGAATGGCTTCTTGAAGAAGTTCTATCCCATTGCCAAGCTGACGCAAATGAGAAGACACATCACCTCCTTTATCCAGAAGGAGAATGAGTAGTTTCATGATACTTAGGAGATGTTCTAAAAGATATTGTGTGACTGTCCTCATCGTGAAGTACCCATATGGTAGTTGATGCAATCTTTCTACACTGGACTTTTTAAAATAGGTCAGACGGTTGTTGACTCATCTTGTAGTGGATCATTCATGAACAAGCCTCCAAAAGAGTCTTGTCCCCTCTTTGAGAGCTTGGTTGAAAACTTTTAACATCGAGCCTCTTTTGTGGGTCCCTAATATGATAGGAATACAAGATCTCCCCTCCCCAAGAGAAGAGTGTTGGCAATTTGCAAGTAGTGAAGATAATAGCATATATGATGAACCTAATGAAAACCCTTGTGGGAGGTTATTTTATCCACTCCACCCTTGATGTGGAGACTCTTAGTGAATAAGTACATGCTCTCCAATCTTATGGAAACTGAAGAAACCATGGCCCAATGTCTAACTCCTAAACTCCAGAATGGAGGAACCATCCCAATTTCTCTTAGAAGAAAAAGGAGGAAGGACAATGGCAAACTAGGAAATACCAAGGACCAAGGAACAATTCGAGGTTCGAAGAAGAAGTCCTTAGAAGATTGAGGATCGTAGATGAAGTGAGGAAGGATGTTTCCTCTCATGGACAAATGATCAATCAGCTTGATAGAAATTACATCATATTTTCTTCTCACTTGCCCTTTATGAGGAAGGAAGACTACCTTCCCAAACCATGGCCAATCCAAACAATGATAGTGGTTCCATGGGTTCTCCTCAAGTGTTTGTATTCCACTACAAGGGAAAGTGACAACCTTAAAACTATATCAAGGACCCCCCCCCATCCATATGCTCCCCCACCACCACAACCCCCATTCAACCTTCAATACACCCAACAACCACCACCTCAATACCAAAAACCACCGTCTCAATACCAACCACCTCAACAACCTCCATAAATGTAACGACCCCGCCTCCCGGTAACCCCCTATTAAGGGAGACCAAGAGGTCAGAGACATTATCCCAATTTTCCGGATCAAAGGTTTGACAAATAATCAATAACAATTATCAAATTCTACCAAGCTATACTGAAAGGCTGTAATAAAATTAAAACTTTTCACACCTTCTTAAAAACTTTGGTAATCTACACTATCTACAGCTTGGATATACTCCAAATAATCCTCCTTACACTTTATTTCTTATTTCCACAATGTGTCACTTTACCGTTTGTTCTTTTCAGTTGTTGTACCTAAAACACCGACAAACAAAACGTCGGTCAGCATACGGGAATATGCTGGTATGTGGGGACAACCAAAAACTTCACAAATATGGCTAATATCACAATCATGGTAATTTAGCAAACCATTTTATTTTCAATTTGTCATTCTTCTCCGCTTTTGCCCTAACCCTGGAATACCCTTGTAGGGTTTCTCTTTTGCCATTGACTTAAGGCCACCTTCTCAATCCTGAGCTTGGTGCCTGGGGGTCACCTCTCATTGTGCCCATAGTCATGCAACATAGACCACCTTCTCATTCCCGAGCTTGGTGTCTGGGGTCACCTCTCAGGGTGCCCATTGGTCTACCCTCCTGGGCCTGACCTTTTTGGCACAATCCATCAGAGTGGCATGTAAGCGTGAGAATACACATGTATTTATAATTGAGATAAACATAGTGACTTTATAATTGCAGAATGAACATCCAAATTGTTTAGTTTCATTCAATGCAATTGATCTTTCGGGAAACCTTTGGGAAACTAATGCGATTAATCATAATTAACCACATACCTGTTAGCCTGATTTGAGATAGAATAATCCAATCAATCATGACATCCAATCAAGTGAGTACAAGAATCCTGAAATCACATCCAATTCCTTTTTATCAAAAACTATCCAAACCATCTTGCTACTTAAGGTTTCTATTCCTTTTTAGGGTTTCTTCCTCTTTTTAGGGTTTACTTTCCATTTAGGATTTTACTTCATCTTACTCTTTTAAATCCTAATTTTCTCATCTATCCTTCACGAAAGTTATTAAAGTTACCTTTTAACAACACAAAACCTTAATTTCAGATTAAATCACAATTAATCATCAAATAAGTCCATTAAGCCTCTTTTCATTAAAGCTACCATTTTTATCATTTTAATCCATGAAAAACTCATTACGCTCATTTATCATCAATTCGTAGTTCATTATGGTCTAATTCACATATGAATGTTATTTATCATTAATTCTAACTTTATCCATTAGAAAAACCCTGACTATCATATTAAGGATATTTATCCACAATTAATAACTTCTATACTCGAAATAGCTTAAAATCATCACCTCTTGACTTTATTTGCGATTTTGAATAATTAAAGCCATTAAGAGTCGCATTTACCAATATTAGGGTTTTAAGGCCCATTAAAGTATATGCATGCACATGAAACTCTAAATTAAACCAATTACGTGTAAAATTCATCCTTTTTGTTCCTAGTATTCCTTTTTATCATTAACAAGTTAATACCAACTTTAATCATCCATTAAACCCTACTAATTATATTAATCATCTCAAAATAGGGTTTCTTAATCTGTAATTCATCAAAGTTGATAACTTACACTACTTTTCGAATTGCAAGAGGAATAAGATTCTATAAGCATTTTTATTGGATTGCTCTTGTTTTTTAGAGAAATTTTCATATGTTATACATGCGAATCTCAGGTACAAATAATTAACTACGAATTTTACAAAATCCACTTACTTTGGCATATCAGAGTGCGCCACGTCTCTCGTTCCATGCAACGTAGTCTGGCTAGTTTGAAGACATTTCAAAATGTCGTTTATACCCTCACATGGCTCCTGGTCTCTTCACAACACGAAAGGGCAAACTCATCCAAAGCCCTGCTTGTCTCCTTCCTCGCGGCTGTCCCTCTGCTGTCGTTAGGTTAGTGATTGAACGCGTCCCAGCCGCTGCTCCTTGGACCTCGACGACCTCCAGGGGTGGTCCTCCTACCTCCACCATGCATCCATGCACCGGAAGGTGCCCTTGGGTCGCAGCTAGGGTGGCCGAGTCGAGCTCGCTTGGTCTGCATTCATGACTGGTCTGCAGCCCTCCTGCCAGCATTGTGCAGGTCCTAGGGCCAAGGGACGACGATTGCGCTTCTTTCCAGTGACCTAGGAGCATCATGCCCCCATCAAGCTCCTGTCCAAGGCTCCACGTTACTCCGGGTCATTAACCCCCATGACTAGGATTAAAAGAAGAAACAAAGGAGAACAGGGAGAGAGAGATACGTGGGGTTTCTCTTGAACTTGAGCCAGAGGCTCTACCCCTTATATAGGGGAGGGTATTCACACCCCAAGATGTGAATCTACGAGGACTCAAGTCCTTTTTCCAAAAGGAAACATATTTTCCTTAATAAAAAAGCAACCTCCACTCTCTTCCTTATGTCTTTGATATTCTTTTTTCTTTAAATATTAAGATTTCGAAAATTACTTTTTTTATCTTCTTTGTACTTGCCTTTTAATTTATTGGCACGAAATTTCTATTTTCTTTTAGTAGGAAAATACCACTTCTTTAATAATGTCACAAAATTCATTAATAATGTATCACATTATCCTCTTATTTTGCATTATTGATATTTTCTCTTTCTTTCTTCTTCATTGGGGCTACTTGGACCCCAAGAATCTCTAATATTTCGAAATCCTTTTTATTGGATACTCATTATCCTTATAGATGCATCTATATTCATTATTTCTCATTATCTTGTTTATTTCTTATTAAAATATCTCTTTTTGAGGATTTCTCTTCATTTCTCTTTTATTTTTCTCATTGGTATTCCTTTTAACATTAGGATTCCTTGGGATACGAAAATCCACCAAGGATAACTTAATTATACCTCTTTTCACTTATTTCCCACATTTTATCATTGTTTTCAATTTCTTCCTTAATAAAGAAATACTTAATTGATCTTTTCTTTTCTTTTTGCATTATCTTTGCAACTTTGGACTCCTTGGGACCCAAGGAACCCAAGAGGCACGAATTCCAACTTTGGATTATATTCTCTTGCCTTCTAGAGGTTTCCACATCTTTCTTTTCTCTAATTCTCAATTATTCATTTACTAATCGAATTTCCTTGTTATTGGGCCCAATAGCCAATCAAGCTCATAAAACAATCAACAAGGCTATTGTAAATGAAATCCATTTATTCAAAAAAAATTATATCATTATTTTTTCAAATATCTTTAATATGAGAAATTACATTTCTCACCAAATGAACCTAAAAAAATGGGGTTGCAACATCCTTCCCCTCTTATGGGAATTTTGTCCTCCAAATTCCACCAGGCACACAAACAAATAGGATAAGCCTTTCTTATGTCCATCAGGGATCACATGTGACTTCACACTTTCCATGGTGCTTCCAAAGAACCTTCATTATCTCATATTCTTCCATCTGAGTTCTTTCTTACCTCGGTATATCGTACCCTCACAGGTGACTCAGGACATTTCAGCCTCTCAAAAAGCTGAATAGGTTTAGGGCTCAACGCATGGCTTAGGTACCTCACATAGTGCTCTAGATCAGACTCATGTAACACATTATACATCATGTTATCCTGAGGGTAAGGCTAAACACAACCATCTCCACCAATCCATCTCAAATGAGCCCATATATCGGGGACTCGAATTTCTCAGATGTAGCTTAGAGGGGTCAGATTTTCACATCACATACTCTCTCACAGTGAAGTGCATGTCAGACTGCTTTGCATCAGCTCATGACTCATGTCATCTCTGGCTCCCTCTCATCCATTGCACGATCAAAGTGGCTTCATATGCACACACTGTGTTTTTTTTTCTGACCTTCGTGAGGCCTCCTTCACCAACATCATCTTAATGAAGTGGTGACTAACACAACTCCCTTATAGTTCTTGCATCCCAATAAAGGCTATGGTGGTTAACATCACATCTTAAGAACTGTCTCTATGCATCACCCTAAATGAGCACACATGCTCTCATCAGACCCTCTAGTCTGGATCATACTGACCATCAGTAGGGGTAATAAACTGTACCAATATCAACTTCTTCATGTATCTACTTCCACCTCATTGAAGTGAATCTTTAGGTTGAACCCAAGAACGTTTGAACTCGCATCATGGTGTAGTTGAACCAACTCTCTCTCATATGTAGTTCAATCGGATCTGTCTCTTGAAAGAACTCTTTCTTTCTCATGTCATATAGGTAAGGTGATTCTACCATAACCCATATTGCAACTCGACCTTCCTTGGTCTAGGAGAGACTTACAACATCCATAATGATGATCTCCCATTCCTTCTCAGGGATTATTTATCCTCTATGTCAAAACAATGGGTTACTGGTGTTCGTCCTTCACCTCCTGGCTTGCATGGCAACACACCACATGCAACTTTATCTTAGGCATCCAAAGTACTATTGTCACTTATTATCTTGGTAGTACCACAGTATATGGTGATCTTAAATCGTGATCTCCCGTATGTCATGATTCCTCAGGATCGATTCCTCAGAAACACTAAACCACTCAGGATCGATTCCTATTATTGCATCAGGGACTAGGATGTCTAACCAAACAACCTTAATCTTGATCAACCATTATTGATACATCTGTGTGTTAGCCAAAGTTATCTCATTTCCAACTGAGGGTTAACCTAACACCCTCTTCTAGCCTCCATCTAAACTAGGCAGTTGTCTCTTATCCAGAGCATCCATTACCACTTCTCATCCTTAAGTGTTAGGTAAAGTTGAAGACATACACCTACATGTATTTCACTTATTACCTCATCTCAGCTCTAAGTCTATCTTCATCAAGAAAACTCTGAGCTTATTCTCTTGGTTTTTTGAACTCAAACTTGTATAACTCATAGCTCATGATAACAACATCCTCATAAGATTACTACATTATTCCTCTTAGTGTTTGTAAACCATCCATGTATCGTTCACTCTACCAGGGTATGTTATCATCTTTGTCCTCATGCCTCATGGCAATGTTCCAACTCACATTACCTTTATCCTCGGTGTATGGCATGTGTATTGTCCTATCTCTTACTCCCATAACAAAAGGAAATAAGCATTTGGTTGTAGTCCAAATACAAAGTTATTCCTATTCAAGAGTAGAGATGGTACATCCCACCCTTCCAGTACACCTTTAAATCTTAGTTGAAATGTGCATCTTATGTCTCAACATCATTCTCGATATCAAAGTTACCTCCATGGAAAACTGGTCTCGAACCTACTGGGGTTCACACACATCCCTTGGTCATCTCCTCTAGGTCTATATGATGCCAACACTTTTGGGGGTCATCTCTCTTCCCTTATGCATCCAGAGAGTGCCCTACTCATCTACCCTTTGGGTCCCATAAGTTCATGAAGGTGATCAATCTCCTAACCCATGGCCCTCATACAATGATAGTTATTACCTCCTGACCCTATGGTCATTTGCAACTAGGGAACTAGGCAACTCCTACTTTCGTCAGTATTATCCCTATCTGACCCTAGGATAGACTTAGGATTCTATTATAGTACATGTCCATCTTAGAACCTTACCCAAGCCTTCATGATATCTCTCTCTCTGCATTCATGGGTTGACTTTCATCCTTTCATAGGGGTCATGGAGACATACCTACCTCATTCAGGCTCCCATACTGGTTACCTCCATGGTAACACATCCATATGCACTTAGAGATGGTACTCTATGGTTCTACAGGTTCATTCGCATACCACGTACTTTTCACTTAGCTTCTCAAGATCCTATGAGACCTCTTTAAGTATCCCCAAAGCCAACCAAACTGGTATACACCCTACCAAAGGTTCCCTCTCCCAGGATGGTAGGAACTACAACCCTTAACAACAAGGTCACAAACATCCTTAGGGTTTATATTCACATGAGCATGCTTAACCTAGTAGCAACTAAGGCACATGTAGACCACCTACTAAACCATGCTAGGTCATACTTGTCCTCATCCTCAAAATTGGATCAAGATCATAGCTTCCCATGTCATCAACTTCGTTGTGAGGGGTTCATCAAACATACCTTAAACTTAAGGGGTTTCCCTTTCCTCTAAACATGAGGAGTACCATGCTCGAATCTATAGAAACTCAAACCTTGTCATGAGCATCAGGTACCCCACTTCCCCTCATAGGCCTAGGGATCCTAGGTTCACTTCTATGATGACCACTATTTGCTCAACCTCTTAGCTACAGTCCAAACATGTACAAGGTATGACATACACTTCCTGTCATCCTCCTACTCGAGCAACACTTCAAAGTGGAGTCCTCCTAAAGGGCAACCAACAAGGAATAAGTCTTACAACCTATTACTAAACCTCTTCATGGTTAAGGAATTCATCTTCCCCATCTATACCATAGATACAGAGGTACTAGTACACTCATCCTCTCTCTAGGGTTTGGTTCCTCTCCTAGCAACTAGGACATCATCAGCCTCCAGGGATCAATCATGATGCAACCACAAGCATCCACTTAGGTCGCATCATCCTCAACTCCCCACTTTTCCTCATATCTTGGAGTTTAGGATTCCAACCTTCTTGCTTGAGTCATGCTCTCTCTCTCTCTAGAGCTAACTCTACAACCAACCTTAAAAGGTCCTCTCTCCATGAAGATGGATCAAGCTCACAAGAATACCTCTATGTGGGTGAAGCCTAGGTTCAACTTATGTTCGCTCAGGATTATCTTTATGCTTATCTCAAAAGCCATCCAACATACTCTCCTGGATAGGGTTTCAACCTACTGCCCGCATTACTGACGTACTCTGGGTGCATACTATGCCATGCCCATATAAGCTCATGGGCTTTCTACAGGTTCTTCTCTAACCTCATCAAAGAAGGTGCTATCCTTCACTCTAACATGCACCACCCTTCCCAGGGTTGGGTCACCAAAGGTACTCAGTCATCCATCCTTTCATGGCTCATATGGCATCCAAGGCATGTCTATGCAAAAACCCGGTCTACCATGACATATGACTCATCGTGGCATCTCTCTCTTTAACCTTCACTTAGGGTTAGGGTTTCATCATCCTCAGAGGATATGCTATCTCTCTACATGTAATGGAGATCTCTACCTCCAAGACTAACTCTCTTTACTTATCCTCCTGACGAGAAGGTCTAGCCTCAGGTCTCTCCTGCGGGCATGACAACTTATGTCGTATGGCCTAAGCATGTATATATTCTTTAGTTTACGTGTAATCTATTAAGCTTATGTCCATGACATCTGATTTACATGCATTTTATTAATTTTGTGGACGATTCCTTAAACCTTATCAACCTTACCCATACCTCAAGAGGGTAAGTAAAAGAGAGAAAACCCTAATCCTTAAGGTCCTTAACAACATTTGAGTTGAGAAGGGATGAACAAGATGAGAGAGTCCTAAAGGTATTTTATTTCGAGTCAAATCCTGAGACTTTGGCCAGGCAATCACACTAATTTGGGAGTCATAGTATTCTGACTAGCGGTGCGGAGGAAAATCTTCCAGCCCCCAAATGTGATCCTTTTCTAGACACCTCTGTCTTTCAGAAATTCCTCTAATAACTCCCTTGTGTTCTACAAAGTTTGTAAAATTTAATAATTATTAAAGATTAAATGAGGAACCTATGCTCTGATTCCAATTGTAACGACCCCGCCTCCCGGTAACTCCCAAAGGGTGACCAAGAGGTCAGAGTCGTTATCCCAATTTTCCGAATCAAAGGTTCGACAAATAATCAATAACAATTATCAAATTCTACCAAGATATACTGAAAGGTTGTAATAAAATTAAAACTTTGCATACCTTTATAAAAACTTTGGTAATCTACTCTATCCACAGCTTGTATATATTCCAACTAATCCTCCTTCCACTTTATTTCTTTTTTCCACAATGTGTCACTTTAATGTTTGTTCTTTTTAGTTGTTGTACCTAAAAACCAACAAACAAAACGTCGGTCAGCATACAGGAATATGCTGGTATGTGGGGACAACCAAAAACTTCACAAATATGGCTAACAATTTAATTATCACAATCAATGTAATTTAGCAAACCATTTTACATTTTGAATGTGTCATTCTCCACCGCTTTTGCCCTAACCCTTGAATATCCTTCTAGGGTTTGTCTTTTGCCATTGAATTCAGGCCACCTTCTCAATCTTGAGCTTGTGCCTGGGGGTCACCTCTCACGCCCATAGTCATGCAACATAGACCACCTTCTCATTCCTGAGCTTGGTGTCTGGGGACACCTCTCAGGGTGCCCATTGGTCTACCCTCCTGGGCCTGACCTTTTTGGCATCATCCATCAACATGGCATGTAAGTGCGAGAATACACATGCATTTATAATTGTGATAACCATAGTGACTTTATAATTGCAGTATGAACATCCAAACTGTTTAGTTTCATTCAATGCGATTAATCTTCCGAGAAACCTTTGGGAAACTAATGTGATTAATCATAATTAATCACTTACCTGTTAGGATGATTTGAGATAGAATAATCCAATCAATCATGACATCCAATCAAGCAAGTATAAGAATCCTGAAATCACATCCAATTCCTTTTTATCAAAAACTATCCAAACCATCTTGTTACTTAAGGTTCCTATTCCTTTTTAGGGTTTCTTCCTCTTTTTAGGGTTCACTTTTAATTTAGGATTTTACTTCATATTACTCTTTTAAACCCTATTTTTCTCAGCTATCCTTCACAAAAGTTATTAAGGTTACCTTTTAACAACACATAACCTTAATTTTAGATTAAATAACAATTAATCATAAAATAAGTCCATTAAGCCTCTTTTCATTAAAGCTACCATTTTTATCCTTTTAATCCATGACAAACTCATTATGCTCATTTATCATCAATTCGTAGTTCATTATGGTCTAATTCACATATGAAAGTTATTTATCATTAATTATACCTTTATCCATTAGAAAAACCCTAATTATCATATTAAGGATATTTATCCACAATTAAGAACTTCTATACTCGAAATAGCTTAAAATCATCATCTTGTAACTTTATTCATAATTTTGAATAATTAAAGCCATTAAGAGTCGCATTTACTAATATTAGGGTTTTAAGGCCCATTAAAGTATATTCATGCACATGAAACTCTAAATTAAACCAATTACTTGCAAAGTTCATCCTTTTTGTTCCTAATGTTCCTTTTTATCATTAACATGTTAATACCAACTTTAATCATCCACTAAACCCTACTAAATATATTAATCATCTCAAAATAGGGTTTCTTAATCTTTAATTCATCAAAGTTGACAACTTACACTACTTTTCGAATTGCAAGAGGAATTAGCTTCTACAAGCATTTTTGTTGGATTCCTCTCATCTTTCTGAGCAATTTTCATATTTTGTAAGTGCTAATCCGAGCTACAAATAATTAACAATGAATTTTACAAAATCCACCTACTTTGGCCAATAAGAGTGTGCCACGTCGCTCGTTCCATGCAACGTAGTCCGGCTAGTTTGAAGACATTTCAAAATGTCGTTTATACCCCCGCGTGACTCCTGGTCTACTTGGAAGGGTAAACTCGTCCAAAGCTCTGCTCGTATCCTTCCTCGCGGCTGCCCCTCTGCTGTCGTTAGGTTAGTGATTGAACACGACCCAACCACTGCTCCTTGGACCTCGACGACCTCTAGGGGTGGTCCCCCTACCTCTGCCATGGCTCCACGCACCGGAAGGTTCCCTTGAGTCACAACTAGGGCGGCCGAGTCGAGCTCGCATGGTCTGCAATTGTGGCTGGTTTGCAGCCCTCTTTCCAGTGTTGCGCAGGTCCAAGGGACGACAGTTGCACTTCTTTCCAATGACCTGGGAGCATCGTTCCCCCATCAAGCTCCCGTCCAAGGCTCCGCATTACTCTAGGTCATTAACCTCCATGTCTAGGGTTAAAAGAAGAAACAAAGTAGAAGAGGGAGAGAGAGATACATGGGGTTCCTCTTGAACTTGAGCTAGAGGCTCTAGCCCTTATATAGGGGAGGGTATTCACACCTCAAGATGTGTATCTACGAGGTCTCAAGTCCTTTTTCCAAACGGAAACATATTTTGCTTAATAAAAAAGCAACGTCCTCTCTCTTCCTTATCTCTTTGATATTCCTTTTTCTTTAAATATTAAGAGTTGAAAATTACTTCTTTTATCTTCTTTGTACTTGCCTTTTAATTTATTGGCACGAAATTTCTATTTTCTTTTAGTAGGAAAATACCACTTCTTTAATAATGTCACAAAATTCATTAATAATGTATCACATTATCCTCTTATTTTGCATTATTGATATTTTTTATTTCTTTCTTCTTCATTGGGGATCCTTGTACCCCAAGAATATATAATATTTCGAATTCCTTTTTATTGGATACTCATTATCCTTCTAGATGCATCTATATTCATTATTTCTCATTATCTTGTTTATATCTTATTAAAATATCTATTTTTGAGGATTTCTATTTATTTCTCTTTTATTTTCCTCATTGGTATTCCTTTTAACATTAGATTATTTGGGATAAGAAAATCCACCAAGGATAACTTAATTATACCTCGTTTTACTTATTTCCCACATTTTATCATTGTTTCCAATTTCTTCCTTAATAAAGAAATACTTAATTGATCTTTTCTTTTCTTTTTGCATTATCTTAGCAACTTTGGACTCCTTGGGACCCAAGAAACCCAAGAGGCATGAAATCCAACTTTAGATTATATTCTTTTGCCTTCTAGAGTTTTCCACATCTTACTTTTCTCTAATTCTCAATTATTCATTTACTAATCAAATTTCCTTGTTATTGGGCTCAATAGCCAATCAAGCTCACAAAACAATCAGCAAGGCTATTGTTAACGAAATCCATTTATTCAAAACAAATTATATCATTATTTGTTCAAATATCTTTAATATGATAAATTACATTTCTCACCAAATGAACCTAATAAATTGGGGTTGTAACAATAACAACCACCCTAAATCCTCCAAACCAAAGACCACCACCATCATCTCCAACTCCCCCTCTCCCCATGGGAAAGTGAACATGGTGTCCATCATTTGGGGTGACAAGGTTGTTGAGAAATCCCTGAAGGGGAAGGAGGAAATGGCCAAGGATCATGATAGAGAATCATTGCGGGAAAGTTCATGTGAGGGTTCCAAGAGCAGTAGAGTTCTGACTATACCACCTTTGTTGGAGAAGATAACACCTATTGTCCCCCTTATCTAGAGTTGGTAACAATACAAACTCCACCCTATGAGTCAAAGAAGGTTCTCATATTGTCCCATATCCTACCAACTACTATAGAATATGTTGATGCGAGTGGGCCATTTTTCCTTGATGCTTTAGAAGATCCTTTCCCACAAGAAACATGGTCATACATTGAACTTCTTGAAAGAATTATAGGAAAGAAAGACAAGCATGGAAACCCTCATGTCTTTTCTTAAAGATGCTTGCACCAGGAAGAAGAATAGGATAGTGATGCCACTCAAGGAAATCATAGCAACATTACGAGTCAACTTCATTCTTGATTATCTCTTTTAGAAAAAGAGAAAATATCTTGGTGTGCCTCTCATTCCATGTTAAATAATATACGAAGTTGTTGAGAATGCACTACTTGATTTGGGCTCTAGTGTGAGAATCATGTCGAATAGCTTGTTTGTCAAGCTTCATCTAGAAGGAATGAAGCTTGCAGATTATCTCCTCTTATTGGCCAATAGGTCCAGCAAGACACCTATGGACATGAGATTCAATCAAATGGTATAGGTGGACAAGAAAGTGGATATCAGATACCTGAATAATTTTCTTATATTGGATGTAAACCAAAGGATTGGAAAAACTACATCATCCTGGGAAGGCCCTTTTTATGAACATTACATATGGAAATCGACGTGTGTGTCGGCACTTTGACAGTAACATACATGGAGAAAAAGATAGATATATTCATGTTGAAAACCATGGAAAGGTAAATCATAATTGATGAGGATGAGATCTATTTTTTGATAGACTATGGTGATGTCAGACAAGAGCCATTGGCAAGATGTAACATACTGGGATTCGGTGCTAAATTTAAATTTTGAGCTATGATTCATAGTCCTCCAAAATTGTTTTTTTAGAATGTGTACTCATATTGGCATCCTATTTGAAATATCTTGAAACTTGAGTATCAAAATACTATTTATCCTCATTTTGGTAAGGTTATCCCATTTGGGACCCACAACTAATAAATGGAACCCCGTTCGAATTTCTTGTCTTTGGAATCACATACAAATATATTATTAAATTTTAAATATTGATGTTTTGATTAATTGCAAGAAAAACTACTTTTAACTATCTCAGAATTTGAGGGATTTTACCCTAGTTTCTGGTGTCATGCACTATGTACCCAGGATGAATTAGGTTGTTTTAGTAGTTGGGGTGATGTGTCACACGGTTGTTACTCATACTGATTTAGGGTAAAATATATTTAGGATTTTGAACATACTAGATCTTATACGAGGCTGATTTCGACTTTAGAGTGGTCAGCTAGTAGTTTGAGTGGTATGTTTAGACTATCCATTGCTTAATAAAATTTGTAATTCAGTTGTATAGTATAATTGTTGGAGTTGCTTGAAGAATCACATTGGATGATGGTCCTTATCATGCTTTTTTTGACATATATGTGTTTTGTAATGTTGTAAGAGAAATCAATCGTACTTATGACTCTAGCTATATATGAACTTTTGTATAAATTACATGGTCTTTCATATTTTTAATAGTATTTGTCTTACTACTCAATATACATAACCTTGGTAGGCAAAACTATTGGTTTTTACACTAGCGAGTTTCAATCCAAACAAAGGATAGTTTACCCAACTTAACCAAACTCTGCAAGTATATGGAGGTAGTATAGTCAAGGTCAAACACAAGGAGCTTAGTTAATTTAATTGAGTGCAACAACACTAAAGTTCAACAATCGAGATCGGTTTTAAGGAAAAGAGAATGTTTGTCAAAAAGCATAAAACTCATAATCTAACAACAGAAAATTCAGATTTTTACTAACCAGCAAGAACCACAAAAAGAAATTCAATTTCAGAATTATTAGGAATCTTGGACATTAGGATTTCATTCACATATCATAGCAATCAAGGGAACACAATAATTTAAAGATACATAAGTTCTTGTTTGAAGGAAAGGTTGTGTTACATTTCACCTCCCAGTGTAAATGCAACGATCACAACTTAAAACAACACTCTCATGTGTGGATTTCATTTTTAATCACAAACTGTTCCTCAACTCATTCTTCTCTACTCTCGTAGAAGAGGAAGAGTTTCCAAGAAAAGCACCTCCATACATTGCTACTTATCTTTTCAGATCAAGCAAGAAGGCAGAAAACATGCACATAAGGTGGCCAGCGATACATGCAAGAAAAGAGTAAACTGGTACTTTCATGATTAGGAAACAAGAAACATAATATTTAGTACAAAATTACTGGTTCCATACATGTTATGACATGGGAGCTACTCCCGCATGCCCAAGAAAAGAAAGACTACTCGTCTATAACCATGTCTTGCAGATTTGTTACAAAAATTTCAGTTTTCAACATGATTTAGAGAGGAAAAGGCAAAGAGAACCAAAGGTATAACTACAAGAAGGAAGAATTCCGGCTTGAGGATGAAATTCTCCTTCTCTAGCTACTCCAAGATGGACTAGTTCCTTTCCCAAGAAGCTGCTCCAGGTTGGGGAAGCTTGGCTGCACCTTGAAGAAGACAATGCAGAAGTAGAGAAGAAGAAATGGCCTCTTGATGCAAGAAACCACCTTGAATCTTCCCAAAATCGCCTCCCTCTGCTCTCCTCTAGCTCTGAGACGAGAGAAAACTTCTCAACTGAGTGAACATAACCGTCCCTTGCCTCCCCTCCATGTTTTAAAATCGAATTCTAAATTTTCGTATTTTTGAAACTGCCAGGTGCGCGTTGTGCATTTTGCATGCACGTCGTGCACCTGCAGTGCAGTCTGCATCGGGCTGATCCATGCACGGCGTGCGATGAGAATATGCACGCCGTGCGACTTTCTAGAACATTTCTTTGGCTGCTTACATTCTAGGTGCACGCCGTGCATTTTCCTTTATGTGTACTTCTGGAAACTCGCACGCCGTGCATTTTCCCCATACATGTCGTGCGTTCTTCTGGATGGACAAACCAACTTTCTCTAGAAAGGTGCACGTCTTGCATCTGGGGTTCACGTCGTGCATTTTGCTATTTCATCCGAATTAACTCCGAATTCAGTTCTTTTTGTGGCAAATCTGCAATGTAAGTTATGGATTAAGTAGAATAACAAAAATATGGCAAAATTAATATGAAAAGAGACTGAATTATATCACAATGAAACAAATTTGTGTGTGATAGCATGTGAAAAGATGATATATAAATCACACAACAAATCCCCCTAATCTTTAACTATTGCTTGTCCTCAAGCAAAAAGGAACATGGCTATATTTAAGTAGGAAAATTAGTTCATGCATGAATGAAATGAAAAGAGAATATGCAATCAGCTCTGTCAACTATGTACTTTGTGCTTGTGTTCATTGTTATCATCTCAAATTTTTCAACATCTTAGATAGGTAAATTAAGTTCAGCATAGTTGGTTTCAAATTTAATGAAAAGTTCAATAAGACAACACTAAATAGACTTTGGATAATCAAGCCAAACAGTCAGTGCATGTACATTACAAGCTTTCAGCTAGTATGGATATAAGATGATCAAACGTTAACATTAACAAAACTTAGCTGCACTCTTTTTCATAAGGATATGATGATGAGATTTTTGGGTTTCCGACATTTGGCTACTAATTTAGGCTTATGCTCATGAGGAATGTCAGTTGGGTGTTGGTTTTACCCTCTTATGATTTTCATATCACCTAACCATCATTGCCAGATCAGACTCGCACTAGGCTAGCATAATATGTGGGCCATATGCCATTTTTACTGGGTGAAGATAATCTATTGATTGTGCAACACCAAAGAGTCAACTAGAACGTTAAAGTTAGCAAGATTTTGATCATTCTTTTGAAAAGCTTTCACTGAAAAGTCGATTTGCAAATGGACTAAAAATTTGGCAAGAATATCTCGTATTCTAAGGAGTGTTGCAAGTTAATTATTCTGCAAGAATTTGAAACCATTACATGTATTGAGTAGTCCAAGATGTAAAAATTTGAGATATCAAACCACAAACACGAATCACATCAAAGCACATGGGAATTTTCAACTTCCATTTTATTCAAACTTGCTCTTAATATTTCCCTCTTAAATATAGCCAAAACATATAGAGGATAGAAAATTTCAGCATGGTAGAGGGGGTTCATTCTTAAAAAGATAGTCTCAGATCATATATATTTTTCCATCATGGAAAAGAATATGGAATAAAATGGAAAAACAACTGATACAAATGACTCGAAAAAGGAAAATGTTGAATGACTACCACTACTGGCCGATTGTGCCCCCCTAGGCATGAAATTAGCAGTGTCCTCACTGCTTCAATCGAACTTACGGAGTTCACAACCGGATACCTGTCGTGAAAGGAATCAGAAAAAGGATCTGCCACCTCCCTGCTTAGTGAAGAACTGACTGATGATGTCAGGGATGTCCATCGGCTGGGCGGATGAGTCAGGTTGCTGCTCCTGGAATTGATGTGGTTCGTTCTCTTAAGGTTGTGGTTGGTGCTGAGAAAAATCCTACTGTGCAACATCTGGAACTGCGGTCTCCTGGCAGGGAGGAGTCTAGAAAGACTGCGGTGCAGGGTAGTGGCCCTGAGAGATGTGCCACGCATACATCCTGTTGACCATGTCGTACATGGTAGTGTACTGCGCACTCAAATGGTCAAACCGGGTGTTGTACAGTGCGCCCATCTGGACAAGGTGGGTGTCGATGTGATCAAATCTCTGTTGCACGTAGCCGTAGAAGTGACACACGTCCGACATTGTCCAGTTGTACTCTGTCTGAGTACTGGTCGACAGTTGGAGTGGAGTAGGGGTTGCTGGTATACGCCCTGGTGTAGAGCTACTGGCACCCCGGTTGGGTGTCTCCTCGTCTATCTCTGGTTGTAGCTCTACCTTCCAGGTGACCTTGTTCTTGATGTCATTCCGAGCTGCATCGGGGATGGTAATGAACTGCTTCTTGGTGATAAAAACCTTGAATTTAGATGTGTTGTTGCCATGTCTTGAGATCAGACCACAAGAGATGAGATAGTTGATATCAACAAGGTTCTTTCCCGATATAGGTTCTAAGGCACCCACATCTAAACCCAACTGCATTTCAAGGATGCTTATCAGCCCTCCGCACATAATGTCACATGCCTCCCTTTTCTTCTGCTTTTTTGTGTCAAGAAGCTTATTAATAATGTAGTAGCCAATACCTATTTTCTCATTTTTCACCAAGCACCATAAGAAAAATAGATCAGTCTTCCCTACTACACCTTGAGTTTTATTTTTAGCAAAAGGCCCTGTGCTAAGGAGACGATGTAGAACTCGGAAAACTGGATTATGGATTGCTAAAGCTTGAGCATTCCATGCTCTATGCACCATTTCAGAAGTGATCTCATACTAGAAAGAGTCTCTATGGAAGGTAGGAGGATAATCAGTGTAGCTGCCATAATTGCATTTAAGAAAAATACAAAACCGCTGAAGATCCATAGAAAACGATTTGTTGAAAATTTGAAAAATGATCTTCTTATAAGGTGTGTTGCGGTGTTGTGGGTCATTTTCGGCCTTGAAAGTAGTGAGAAACTCATAGACAAGGCGGGGATAGGTTTTAGAAACTCGGGTGCAAAGGTAGTGTAAACCCAAAAACATTAAATGATCTACTACCTCATTCTTGAAACCCAATTATGTGTTAAGGGTTTCATCACACATGTAGCGGGAGGGCAAAACATGCCTTGTGATGAGGAACTGGTAGTCAGCGTCCTCCTCGGGTCTGACCCTAAACTTTGTATAGGGTACAAACGTCGCATGTGCCGGTGCAGAAGGTGGTGTTTCAGTTGCGGGAGGTGTAGAAGATGAAGAAGCTACTCCATGGCGTCGGCATGCCTCGTACTTAATTGGTGCCATTCGATCTGCAACTAGTGCACGGTGTGTGAAGATGTTGCACAGAGTGCACTGCACTGTTCGTCTTCTTCAAACAGGTTGACGCACAGAGTGCAAAGTTGGTGCACGGTGTGCACCTGCAAATCTGGAGCACTTCTGAAATTTGCACTGACGGCTGTGAATTTGGAGCAAAGATGTTGCTCTGGCGCTCAAGATGACGACAATGGTGGCTGGTTGTAGCTTAGAACTTTGTCTACTGCTGCTGCTGCGTCATCGGAGAAGAAATTGATAGCAGAAAATGGCATCGAGGGGGCTGGATGCGGGCGGAACGTCACTGCTACCGAGCTCAGGTAGAAGACAGTGGAAGTTGCGGATGCTGGCGCAGCCGAGAAGGCAGTCGCACGGCTATTGAGGAGTGAAAGATAGAAGGAAGGCGGCGTAATTTCGTAGCTAGAGGAAGAAGAAAGGGCATGCACGGCTGACGGAACATCATGCACCTGCTCTAGCTCTGGTGGGCAGCGGCTCATACGGTTGCTAGGGTTAGAGTGCACGGCTGCTAGGGTTGGAGTGATTATGTCGTGCACCCCAACCCTTTTTGTCTAAACTTTATGAAAAAGTGCACGACGTGCATTCGGAGTGCACGTCATGCACTACTCTAAAGATTGTTTTTGAAGTCTCCTTTACGACCAGGTGCACGGCGTGTGCTGAGAAAACGCATGGCGTGCAAGTTTCTAGAAAGTTTACTGAATTTCCATTTACCAGGTGCACGACGTGCATATGGACAATGCACACCGTATCAGTTTCTAGAAAGTTGGCAGAAATTTTCGAAGATCAGGTACACGAGGTGCAGCTATGAAATGCACGTCGTGCAAGTTTCCAGAGAGTAGATGAAATTTTCATTTTCCAGATGCACGCCATGCATAATGATAGCGCACGGCGTGTCGGTTTCCAGAACATGTTCTGCTGCATTTTGTATTGAAGTGCACGCCGTGTCTTCAAAAGACACGCTGTGTACTTTACGATTTCTGTAGAAAATGTGCTGTCAGTCAGCAGTAAACAAAGGCGAATAGAGTGGAATTCAATTCTAGATTATTACATTCATCCATGACAGGCTTATTAACGATAATAAAGAATGTTTTTGACTCAAAAAACTTAAAAGACATCTATCCTAATGTGGGGTCAACTCCAACGAGGTCCTCCATTTAGAGTTCGGAGTAAGACTTCTTCTAAATCCTCAAGCATCTTGGAGGGAGCAAGAGGCTCCTTTCTCCACTTCTTCCCCACAAGAGTAGCATTTGCAACGTTGTCCATTGACTTTGAAGGTTCCATCTTTTCCTTGGAGTTCCACAACTCCATATGGAAAAATCTTTAGCACTAGGAATGGGCCGGACCACTTTGATTTCAGCTTTCCTGGAAAAAGTTTTGATCTAGAGTTGAATAACAATACTTTGTCTCCTTCATGGAAGTCTTTCCAGTGAATTCTTTTATCATGCCAAGCTTTTATTCTTTCTTTGTACAAATTCACATTCTCATAAGCATCGAGACGGAGTTCTTCAAGCTCTTGCAGCTACAATAGACGTTTTTCTCCTGTCCTCTTCATGTCAAAATTCAACAACTTAATTGCCCATAAAGCACGGTGCTCCAATTCGAGTAGAAGGTGACATGATTTGCCATAGATCTGCTTGAATGGAGTAGTCCCAATGATGGTTTTGTAGGATGTGCGATATGCCCATAGTGTGTCATCTATCTTTAATGCCCAATCTTTCTTTGAACTAGAGACAGTCTTTTCAAGAATATTCTATAGTTGCCTATTTGAAATCTCTGCTTGCTCATATGTTTGAGGGTGATAGGGCGTAGAGATCTTATGAGTCACACCAAACTTGGAGAGAAGATTGTTGAATTGTTTTTCAGCAAAGTCTGTGCCTCCATCAAAAATTACAGCACGTGGAACTCCAAACTGAGGGAAAATAATCTTTTGAAAAAGCTTAATTATAGATTTGACATCCGGTGCTTGGGTTGGAATGGCTTCAACCCATTTAGACACATATTCACAAGCAATAAGAATGTATTGATACCCGCAGGAAGATGGGAATGGTCCCATGTAGTCCACTCCCCATACATTGAACACCTCAACCTCTAAGATAGAGTTGAGTGGCATGTCGTCGCGGCGGGATATGCCTCCTGTCCTTTGGCACCTATCACAAGATTTGATGAATAGATTGACATCTTTGAATAATGTGGGCCAATAGAAACCAGCTTGAAGTATTTTTGTAGTAGTCTTTTCTCCTCTGAAATGTCATCCATAAGGAGAGGCATGGCATTCAACAATGATGTTTGGGACCTCCTCCTCAACAACACACCTCCGGATTAGCCCATCACTTCCATGCTTGAATAGTAATGGGTCATCCCAGTAATAAAATTTTACATCATGAAAGAATTTCTTCTTTTGTTGATATGTCAAGTCTGGTGGCAGTTGTCCAGTAGTAAGAAAATTAGCAATGTCTGCAAACCATGGAGCTTGAGTGGATGACAATGCGTAGAGTTTTTCAATAGGAAAATGATCCTCAATTGGCAATAGATCTCCAACCTCTGTGGTCATTCTAGAGAGGTGATCGGAAATACTATTTTCTGTACCTTTCTTGTCTCAGATTTCAAGATCAAACTCTTGCAGGAGTAGTATCCAGCAAATAAGGTGTGGTTTGGCATCTTTTTTATTCAGCAAATACTTAATGGCAGCATGATCAGTATATACAATTACCTTTGATCCTACCAAATACTGTCGAAACTTGTCAAATACATATACAATTGCAAGCATTTCTTTCTCTGTGGTTGTATAGTTGATTTGTGTTTCATAAAGAGTTTTACTAGCATAATAGATGGCATGGAGTTTCTTGTCTCTCTGCTGTCCTAAAACAGCTCCCACTGCATAATCGCTTGCATCGCACATTATCTCGAAGGGAGAATCCCAGTCTGGAGGTTGAATAATTGGGTCTGAAATGAGAGCCTCTTTGAGCTTGGAAAAGGCTGCACGACAATCATCATCAAACACAAATTATGTATCCTTTGCAAGTAGGGAACATAACGGCTTCACAATTTTGAGAAATCTTTAATAAATCTTCTATAAAAACATGCATGTCTTAAAAAACTGCGGATGTCTTTAACTGAAGATGGAGTAGACATTTTCTCAATTGCTTTGACCTTTGCCCTGTCCACTTCAATACCCTTGTTAGATACAACATGTCCTAGTACTACAACGGATTGCACCACAAGATGGCACTTCTCCCAGTTTAGCACTAGGTTAACCTTATTACAACGGGCTAAGACTAGAGACACGTTCAATAAACATTGATCAAAAGAGTCACCGTACATGCTAAAATCATCCATAAAAATCTCCATTATATTTTCAATAAAATCAGAGAATATGGCCACCATACACCGCTGAAAAGTAGCGGGAGTGTTACAAAGACCAAATGGCATATGGCGATAAGCATATGTTCCATAAGTACAAGTCAAAGTGGTTTTCTCTTGGTCGGGAGGATAGATCGGAATCTGAAAAAATCTAGAATACCCATCCACATATGCTTGGCAAGACGTTCAAGCATCAAATCAATGAAAGGCAACAGAAAATGATCTTTGCGAGTTGCCTTATTCAAACGCTGGTAGTCAATACACATACGCCAACTGGTAACCATGTGTGTTTGTATTAACTCATCATTGTCTCCTTTAATGGCAGTTGCACCCCCTTTTTTAGGTAGCACATTAATGGAACTAACTCAGAGGCTGTCACTTATGGGATAGATGATTCCATCATCAATTAACTTGAAAATTTCTTTCTTCACCACTTCAAACATATTTTGATTTAGGCGTCTAGGTGATTCTACAGTTGGTTTGGCATCATCTACAATATTTATTCTATGCATACAAATTAAAGGATGAATGTCTTTTAAATCTTCTATAGAATAACCAATGACGTCTTTATACAAACACAATTCGGCAAGCAATTTATTTTTTTGGTCATTTGTTAATTCATTATTTATTATAACAGGGGATGTAGAATTTGGGTCGATAAATGCATACCTTAGCCCAGGTGGAAGGGCTTTTAGTTCTACCTTTTTGCCCGTTATACTTTCATCAACTTTATCTTCAACAAGTGGAGCATCTTCATTGATAGTTGCTGCTTTAAAAATAGATAGTGCTACAGAAATTTCAGAATTATTGAGTTCAATAGCATCATCATCTTAAATATTAAACATCAAATCAACATCATTTTCATTATCATTCTCAATAGGATCAATAATATCAAGAAAACATATTTCTTCAACACGTGCGAGTGCTTTCATGGCTTCATAAATAGAGAATTCCATAGCCTCTTCCCCCACACGTAGAGTGACCTTTCCTTCCTGAACATCAACAAGACATCCAACAGTCCTCAAGAATGGCCTCCCAAAAAGAACGGAGTTGGAAGGAACTTCCGCCATGTCAAGAATAACAAAATCACAGGGTATATAGAATTTCCCAATTTGTACAAGTACATCTTCCATCATACCTTTTGGATATTTAATAGAATGATCAGCTAATTCAATAGCCATCCTTGTGGGCTTCAAATCCCCAAGATCTAGTTCTTGCCATATGGTAAATGGAATGAGACTAATACTGGCACTGAGATCTACTATACCTCTATCAAAAGTGGTGTTATTAATCTTGCAAGGAAGTGTAAACAATCCCAAATCATCAAGCTTTTGTGGAAGATGATTTTGAATAATAGAACTCACTCATTCTGAAAGCATTACTGTTTCTACTTGATCAAATTTTCTTCTTTTAGTCAAAATGTCCTTAAGTAATTTAGCATAAGAAGGCATCTCAGCAATAACTTCAGCAAAAAGAAGATTTACATGCAATTTGTTTATTATGTCCATAAATTTCCTGAATTTTTGGTCTTCCTTCTTATTGGATAATCTTTGAGGAAAAGGTGTGTTGGATTTAAAAGAAGGTGGTACTTCAACTTTACCTTTCTCTTTGCTGCAATTTGGGGTGTTAGCTTCCTCTTCATCAGTTTCCTTCATGTTCTTCTTCTTGGATGGAGAAGGTCTTTCAATCTCAGCTCCACTTCTTAGGATAATTGCATGAGTTTGTTGCCTTAGGTTCACTTCTGGCTGGCTTGGAAGAGAACCAGATTATGGATTCCTTTGTTGGTTTATAGCTTGTTGTGCTATTTGGTTTTCTAACATTTTGGTGTGAGTGGAAATTCCATCCACCTTTGCAGAAAGTTGAGCAATAACATCTTTTAAAAGCTTGTCGTTCCCCCGGAGTTCCTCATTCTGTTGCATTTGGGTAGATATGAATTTTTCCATCATAGCTTCTAGAGAGGAACCTTGGGGTTGTTGTAGCTGCTGATAACCCCTGTTGTTGAAACCCGACGAATTTCCTTGACGGTTGGCATGTTGTTATTGTTGCAGTTGTTGTTGTCCTTGCTGGAAGTTTTGAGTGTTTCTTGCATTCCGGTAGGAGAAGTTAGGATGATCTCTCCATCCTGGATTGTATTGGTTGGAATAAGGATTGTATTACTTATTCCCTTGTATCCCAACTGCATTAACATGTTCAAAGTTTCCTTCCATTGCATTAGGGGCAAAACATGAAGAAGAAGTATGTCTTGCATTACCAAAAGCTTCGCATGTTGCTTCAACGGATTGAATTGGCAAAGTGGTCATCTTCTCAAATTTTTGTGTAAGCACATCTAGTTTGGCAGTGATAAGGTCAACAACATCTACAGTGTGTTTTCCTCCTTGTTTTCCGGTTGAAGAACTTGTTGTAGAGGTTGATTTTTCTCCTCTATCTCCTCCCCATTGGCAGTGATTCAGTGATATATCTCTAATAATATCATAAGCCTCTCTATAAGACTTGGTCATTAATACGCTATTAGCTGCGACATCTAAAGTCAACTAGATATTATAAAACAGTCCATTATAGAAAGTTTGAAGTAGAAGCCAATTTGTCAAACCATGGTGCGGGCAAAGGCGTTGAAGATCTTTGAACTATTTCCATGTATCATATAGAGTTTCTCCTTCATTATGAGAGAAATTGGTGAGTTGGTTCTTCAAATGGGCTGTCTTGCTTGGCGGAAAATACTTTGCAAGGAAAGCATTAAGGAGTTGGTCCCAACTTTTAATTGACTTCTTTGGAAGGGACAAAATCCACGCCTTGGTTCTATCTCTTAAGGTGAAGGGAAATAACATGAGTCTAATTCCATCAACAGACACTCCGTTAATCTTGATAGTATTCAGATATTCCAAGAATTCGGCAACATGAAGACTTGGGTCTCCATTGGCTGTTCCTCCAAAATGATTCTGTTGTATCATTTGCACATAGAAGGAGCGTTTGAAAAGTTATTTGCTTCTACAGCAGGCAAATCAATGGCTCCACAGATGTTTGTGGCATACAGCATCACAAAATCTTTTAAAGGACGGTCGTCTTCCATGGCTAGATTGCTTGGTGTAGCTACTAAAGAAGGTGAAGAAGACGGCAATGGTGATGATGGTGATGGTGGAATACCACCTAATAGTGATTGTTCCACTCTTCTTGTTCTTCTCAAACTTGAAAGAGTTCGCTCTATTTCAAGGTCTAACAAAGTGGATGTTTGAAAACCTCATGTGAACGACACATACAACATGAAAAATAACAAGAAAAATTAAGAACACAGCTAAGAGGTATATGGAAGCTTAAAAAATATGAGTGATGATCTAGTCTCAAATACTAATTAGTACTTATTACTCCAATTAAATTATCATAGCTCCCCAGAAACGGCGCCAAAAACTTGGTTTTTACACTAACGAGTTTCAATCCAAAACAAAGGATAGTTTACCCAACTTAACCAAACTCCGCAAGTATACGGAGGTAGTATGTCGAGGTCGAACACAAGGAGCTTAGCTAATTTAATTGAGCGCAACATCACTAAAGTTCAACAATCTAGATCGGTTTTAAGGAAAAGAGAATGTTTGTCAAAAAGCATAAAACTCATAATCTAACAACAAAAAATTTAGATTTTTACTAACAAGCAAGAACCACAAAACGAAATTCGATTTCAAAATTATTAGGAATCTTGGACATTAGGATTTTATTCACATATCATAGCAATCAATGGAACACAATAATTTAAACATACATAAGTTCTTGTTTCAAGGAAAGGTTGTGTTACATTTCACCTCCCGGTGTAAATGCAACAATCACAACTTTAAATAACACTCTCGTGTGTGGATTTCTTTTTTTATCACAAATTGTTCCTCAACTCATTCTTCTCTACTCCCGTAGAAGAGGAAGAGTTTCCAAGAAGAGCACCTCCATACATTCCTACTTATATTCTCAGATAAAGCAAGAAGGCAGAAAGTATGCACATAAGGTGGCCAGCGATACATGCAAGAAAAGAGTAAACCGATACTTTCATGATTAGGAAATAAGAAACATAGTATTTAGTACGAAATTACTAGTTCCATACATGCTATGACATGGGAGCTACTCCCACATGCCCAAGTAAAGAAAGACTACTCGTCCATAACCATGTCTTACAGATTTGTTACAGAAATTTCAGTTTTGAACATGATTTAGAGAGGAAAAGGCAAAGAGAACCAAAGGTGTAACCACAAGAAGGAAGAATTCCGGCTTGAGGACGAAATTCTCCTTCCCTAGATGCTCCAAGACGGACTAGTTCCTATCCAAAGAAGTTGTTCCGGGTTGGGGAAGCTTGGTTGCACCTTGAAGAAGACAATGCAGAAGTAGAGAAGAAGAAATGGCCTCTTGCTGCAAGAAACCACCTTAAAGCTCCCCAAAATCACATCCCTCAGCTCTCCTCTAGCTCTGGGATGAGAAAAAACTTCTCAAAATGACCGAACATAACTGTCCCTTGCCTTCCCTCCTTGTTTTAACACCGAATTCTAAATTTTCATATTTCTGAAACTGTTAGGTGCACGTCGTGCACCTGCAGTGCAGTCTGCATCGGGCTGATCCGTGCATGGCGTGCGTTGAGGATATGCACATCGTGCGACTTTCTAGAACATTTCTTTGGATGTTTACGTTCCCGGTGCACGTCGTGCGTTTTCCTTTCTGTGCACTTTTGGAAACTCGCACGTCGTGCGTTTTCCCCGTGCACGTCGTGCGTTCTTCTGGCTGGATGAACCAACTTTCTCTGGAAAGGTGCACGTCGTGCATCTGGAGTGTGCGTCGTGCATTTTGCTGTTTCAGCATAATTAACTCTGAATTTAGTTCTTTTTGTGGCAAATATGCAATGCAAGTTATGGATTAAGTAGAATAACAAAAAGATGGCAAAAGTAATATGAAAAGAGACTGAAATATATCAGAATGAACCAAATTTGTGTGTGATAGCATGTGAAAAGATGATATATAAATCACACAACCAATACATATTATTATAGGTTTTGTCATATCACTGAGACATGGGTCTCACCTTGTGGGTTTCCACAAGCTTTTTTAGGTGATTCACAGTGATGTCATATGTTGAGTGGAGAGGAGGCATAGTTTGAAGATCTATAGAAGTTGAGAAGTTGGTTGGTTCTATATAGTCCTAGAGTCATCTCTGTACTCTCAGGTCCAGACTGGGAGTGTTTTATATCGTGTATATCAACTCAAATTTTTGGTTGTATATCTTAAATAGTTCAAATGTGGTAAGTATGTGGATAATATCTATTGTAATAGGTTGTAGCTGAGACAAAAAAACTCATGTAAACTTACCTGGAATATATCTATTTGTATGTAAAGTTGGATCCTTGTGTAAATGTTCTTGACATGTTTGACAATTTTACTTGGTTTAATTCCATACCTTTTTGGTCATGTGGTTAATTAGTGTTGGATCTCCTTTAGTGTGGCAGGTTAACAGAAGACTGGATGAAAAACTAAATTATCTTGCAGTTACTCCACCAAACATCTTATTTGCTACAAGTGTTCACGAGAAATGTCTCCTCTACACTAGTCAAGGGTATGGTTGTAAATGGAAATCGGTAATACCCTCATACCCCTAACCACATACCCTCTAAACCTTTCATGGGTATAAATTTTTATAACCATGTAAACACTTATCCTTATATCCATGTAACTATCTTTCACTTGGTAAGGTTATGGTTTGTATATACTGATTCCCTATATACACATCTATCCATTTAATTATATTTTTATATAAATTATTCATAGTACCATGTAATGTTGCATATTGTAGCAGTCACATCTAGGATAAGTACCTTATAATAATTAAATTTCACATTTATCCATATTGCATATAGTAGATATAAGTACTTGCAATAGTAAAATAAACAAGCACATTGAACCTCACACACCCTCACAGCCACACATGAACATTTCACCAAATTAAGAGAGCCATAAATTCATTATCTCATTCATCTTATCTTTCCTCACTGTCTTGAATGATATTTCTCCATTGAATGTTTACATTTATTTCATATATTAAATTTTCACAATCCGAAGCTATAGAATTGTAGTGTGACAATCTAGTCACAGTTCACATAGCTTCCAATTATGTCTTCCATGAACGTATAAAAGACATCAAAGTCGATTGTCATTTCATCAAAGAGAAGGTTCAACACAAGTTGACCAAACACATACCAGTCTGCTCAGAAGATCAACTTGCATATCTATTTACTATCAAATCGGTCAAATGACATTTCATGAAAAAGGTCATGCAGGACTTTCCGGAATCCGAATTCCCATATTCATGCAAGATGTTGGCTTAAAATCTTATGTAACAAACAAGGTGCATGTAATATCTAATGCACTAGTTTAAAGGAGAGTGTTAAGTGTAGAAGTTTGTCCATGGTCTTGTATATTAAGATTGTGTAAATGGGTATTAGCAGTTTCCCATAGTTCTATACAAAAACTAACCCTCTTGTCTATAACAACAACAAAACTACATACATACATATTCTCCTAGGACTTAAATATTGAAGCGACAATGTTAGTCCTAGCTGCCGGTTTTTCGCAAATAGGAAAATCACATTGCATTGCGGTTTGATATTAAATTAAAAAATTGCATCCGTACTAACTAACCAGTGTAGTTACATAGTTGACCAAATGTTACAATTATGCACAAATATGATTTTCTTATTCCATGCATCGTTGTCATTCCTTTTTCCAACCTCAAAGATAAACTTTAATGTATAACTTTTTTTTTTCGTAAATAAGAATAGAGACCCTTCTCCTACTTATTTTCTTTTCCACATTTCCTATTTTGCATTTGTACCTAGTTAAACACATCCGAACAATCAACAGCCAAGTCATTGCTAGTGATTGTTTTGTTGCTCAGATCCCATTTTTCGGCCTGAGTCTTGGTCCCCTCTAGGAAGTTTCCTAGCAAGCACGCGGGTTGGGGGAGCGAACGCACTGCTGAATTGACAAGGAAATTCTTTTGGGGGGTAATGAGTTGACAAAGTATTCTGTATAGTAGACTTCAACTTCGTTACAATGGCCCTTCGTCGTCGTCCTCTACTCAATCAGACAGCGAGGTAATAATGCGGAAGCACCTCTTGCATCCATCTAGTGAAGCTCCAAATCAGTACCGGCTAAGAAACACTGAACGGTGAGCAACTTGTGGGGTAGGCCGCCCCAACGTTATGATGTTGCTGCTGTCTGCTGCACAAATTGCACTACCAAAAAATATGATATTGGTGACAGTTATGTAAAAGGTTACATATTTTAGGTGACATGTTTGTACATCACGTATAATCTATATAGACTTGTCTAAATTTGATGACATGTATTTTAACATATTTAAAAATGTTTCACACTTTAGGTGACATGTATATAAATCACCACCAACATATATAATCTTGTACAACATGGATAACAAACATTTTATCATACTTAAAAGGGTTACATCCAATAAGTGAAAAATATTTAAATCACTTATGTTCTAATGGGGGTTTATCATATAGGTGACATACATATGAGTTATATATGATCTATAAAGGGGTATATTGTTTAGGTGACATGCATACTCATCGTCAAACATTTAGGTAACACACATATTTATCATCTAACCTTTACGTGACATACATGAATGTCATCCAACATTTTCCAACTAATAATAAACATCAACAATTTACTCAGTACAGTTTTCTGGGATATAATGATATATTAATTTGTAATTCATTAAGTAGAAGTGTGAGAAAAAATATCGATAAGAGTCACTTTAACTAATTCTAATTTATTGTGAAAGTCATTTATAAAGGGATATTGACATGACGATCATCTTCATACTCATACATGTAATGACCTTGTTTACTCAAGGTCAAAATTGACTAAACTCTTGTTTTGATGATGGCTAAACCATTCCACTTATTTGTGTCTAATGTATCTACTTGAGTGATTTCAGATTAGGTATAGACACACTCTAAATACCCTAACTTATGCATCTCAACTTGGAGAAAAGATAAGTCAAAGTCAATACAAGTGCACATTTTTTGGAATGTGATGTAAATCCATTAGATCATATTGTAAATCACTTGTAATGAGTGTATGCCTTGTAATTAAGCTTAGAAAAAATCAGGAGCACTTAGATCGAATGTTTAAGCACTCAAAAGCTATTTTTCAAAATTCACATCAGGTTGTTCATCGGTCGAGTTGTCAATTCGACCGATCTTGATTGGATCTTGAAAATGACTTTTGATCGGCCGAGTTTGCACTTCACTGAACTCGACTGATCCCTCTACTGACGAATTCTGATTTAATTAAATCGGTCGAGTTATCCCACGACAAACTCGACTGATGGCCTAAATTGGTCTTGTCTTTTAGTGGGATCGGTCGAGTTACCTTTACAGAAACTTGACCAATTGCACTGTACGGAAAAGTACAGAAAAGTACTTCTAGCTGTTGTGGAGTTGCAACAATCAAAACTATATCTTTTGCAAGCCACAAAATAGCTAGTTTTCATTCTTAAGTGTTCCCAAAGGCTAAGAGGCATCCCCACCTATAAATAGGACCCTTTGGGCTTCATTCTAAGGTTGATCATTCAATTCAAAATTATATATGAGGTTCCTATTCTATACTTGAGAGTATCCTACAGCCTCCTCTCTCTCTCTCTATAAGCTTAATCACTTGCTACATTTGTTAGAGTGAGTCGGAATCTGTAAGAGAGCTAGGCCTACATGTATATCTTATGAGGCTCTCACTTCCACCACCTCCATATCTCTCTTTTCAACCATGAAGATGAAGGTTCTCTCTCTTGTCTAAGAGAGGTAAATAAGAACAAGGGAAGGAGTCCCTTGGTGAAGATCAAGGAAGAAGACTTGGAGCAAGAGTGGGTAAGCCCTTAGTGAAGGCAAAAGACTCATTTCTCAAGTGGGTAAGTCCTTGGTGGAAGCTCTCCGAGTGAAGGTAAAGGCAAAGGCTGAAGATCCAAGAGGAGTGGCAAAGTCCTTGAAGGCGGAAGATTTGTGCTTGAGTGGGTAAGACCTTGGTGAACGCTGAAGACTCTTCAAAGTGGTTAAGTCCTTGGTAAGGTGGATACTCTTTGTGCTTGGATGGGTAAGTCACTTGGTCGGTCTTGAATTATAAGTCTTATGAATGAGTATAAGAGTGAAATGGTTAAGAAATCCTAGAGGTTGATCTCTCTAGGTAGTGGATTGACTCACTTCTAGTTTGAAGTGTGGAACCACTCTACATAGCTTGTCACTTGGTGTATGTTCAATCTCTCTCTCCCTTACTATGCATGTTTTAGTTGCACTCAAACTTCCTATTTATTAACCTTATCTTGTGATATATCTTGAAGGTCTAATGAATTTTGTTTAAGTGTATTCATCTTTATTCACCCCACCTCTAGAGCATCCAATCACCAATCTAGGATCCAACAGACCTCACTTTTCAACATTCCCCAATTGAGAAGGACCTTAAAGTTGGGAGTCGTTACCTAGAATTTTCAAGGATCCATATTTTACCAAATAACAAATAATAATATGGATTACAAAGGTTGATAATTGTCACTGTAGTGATGATTATCATATTATATGTATTTTCAACTAGCTATGCCACCACCCCTTTCTGAAATAATAGCAAATAATTTTCATTATTTAAAAATATAGTTTGCATGATATAAAATGATGCTCCTCTAAAGAGTTATGTGAATTTCCAATATGTGATCTATTACATATGAAAATCTAACTAATCTTCTTTTACTTAACTTTAATGTCATCAAGTAATTTTATCTGTCAATCATGTCTTGAAATATTCAGTATAGCATTCACCTTAACTGGCGTGAAATAAAATGTGGTTTTGTATATTTCTACACGGTGTATGTTGGGTGCACGAAAAAGTATGCAAGTACATAACAACATATAATCATTCAATTATTTGCATATAAAAACTGACATTTTCCTCACATATTACATTATGCAATACTCATAATGACATTATAATTGAACAGAATGTAAAAAAACACCCAACAGTTTATTCAGTCAATATTCAAGAAATTCTTGACAAACCTTAGAAATCATTATTACAAGTATTCATAATTACAATGGGTATTTGTCTTACGAGACAAATTTCTCCTTGGCAGCGGCTTGCATAAACCATCCACCCACAACAACAACTATTGTTAATGGATAATGGTGGCCACAAGAATCTGACTAACTGTGCTACAATCATCCTCAAACTCATACATGTCTCCTTTTTGAATAGTTAAGAGGACAATACATATATACACCTTTTCAATCAAAGGATTTCTAGGGACTTGCTGTGAGAAAATATTGTCATGATATGGACCCTAGTTCCTCCCATAAGCATTTTTATGGAGTTTTTGTGAAAGGACATTGTCATGATATGGGTCCTAACTCCTCGTAAATGATTTTTAAAGGACTTACGATGATAGGATATTCTCATAATATGTGCTTTGGCTCTTTACAAATATATTTTTAGGGACTTGTTGTGAGAGGACATTGTCATGATACGGGTCCAGCTCCTCAAAAAATATAACTCAAGGGACTTCCTCAGAGAGGACATTGTCATAATATGGACCATGGATCCTCCCAAATGCATTTTCATGGGGATATATACATACATTTATTTTAAAATTCATAAAGGAGAAGTGTGAGAGAAATTGTTATTGGGAATTATTCTAAGTCATTCTAAGAGTCATTCATAAAGGGATATTGGCATGAAGATCATCTCTAGACTCATATACGTCTCCTTGTGATCATTTTAAGGCTAAGGGGTCTTTTTCTTGAGGGGATAATTTCTCCTTGGCAGTGTCTTGCATAGAGCACTCAACCTCATTATCAATCACTGCAAGCAAGCAGTGGTTGTTGCAAGCACCCAACTGGCCATGCTCTGATAGTCCCTGAATAGCTAAGAGCACAATACATGCATACACTTATCTGATCAAAGTAGTTTTGGGGGCTTTCTGTTAGAGGACATTGTCATGATATGGGTCCTAGATCGTCACAGAAGTATTTTTATAGAATTTTTGTGAGGGGAAACTGTAATGATATGGGCCCTAGCTCCTCACAAATATATCTTGAGAGCCTTTTTATGAGAGAAAAGTTTCCTGATATGGGCCCCGAGTCCTCACAAAAGTACTTTTACGGACTTGCTATGAGAGGATACTATCATGATATTGGTCCCAACTCCTTAAAATGCATCTCAAGGGACTTGTTTTGAGAGGAAACTGTCATGATATGGGCCATGACTCCTCCCAAATGTATCTTTGTGGGGATATATCAAGACATTTATTTGACAATTCATAAATAAGAAGTGTGAGAAATTTCATACTGAGAGTCATTCTAAGTCATTATGAGAGTCAAATATAAAGGGATATTGGCATGAATATCATCCCAAAACTAATACATATCTCTTTTGTGATCATTCTAAGGCTATTGGGTCTTTGTATTGTGAGGTAAATTTCTCCTTGGTAGTGGCTTACATGGACCACCCACCCCCAACAACAGTTGCTACAAACAGGTGGTGGATGTCATAAGAACCCGACCAAACATGCTACAATTATCCCCAAACTAATGCAAGTCTCCTTTAAGAATAGTTAGGCGGATAATACATATGTACACCTATCTAATTAAAGCATTTCTAGGGAGTTGTTGTGAGAGGTAATTGTCATGATATGGGCCCTAGATCCTCTAAGAATCATTTTCACAGACTTGTTGTTAGAGGCAATATCATGATATGAAACTTGAATCCTCACGAATGCATTTTTAGGAGTTTTCTATCAGAGGACATTCTCATGATATGGGCCCTAGATCCTCACAAATGTATTTTTAGGGACTTTTTATGAGAGGACATCGTCATGATATGGGCCCCATCTTCTCGCAAATGTATTTTAAGGGACTTTCTATGACAGGGACGTATCATGATATGGGTCATGGAACCTCCCGAATGCATTTCATGGAGATGTATTGTTACATCTATTTGACAATTTATAAAGGAGATCTGTGAGAGAAATTGTTGTTGAAAGTCCTTCTAAGTCATTCTAAATCTTACTGAGAGTCATTCATAAAGGGATATTGGTATGAGTATTGTATTCAAATTCATATACACCTCTTTTATGACCATTTTAAGGTTAATGGGACTCCTGTGAGGAAAATTTCTCCTTGGAATCATCTTGTATATATCAGCCACCCCCAGCAATAATTGTTGCAAATGGGCGGTGGTTGGAACAAGAACCCGGACAACCATGCTCGATCCTCCCCAAACTCATACATGCCTCCTTTGTGAATATTTAATAGGATAATACATATATAAAAAAAATTTAGAGATATGTTGTCAGAGGATATTGCCATGATATGGGCCCTAGATCCTTAGAGAAATATTCTCATAGACTCATTGTGAGAGGAAACTATCATGATATGGGCTCTGGATTCTAGAAAATGCATTTTTGTGGAATTTATGTGAGAGGTTATTATCATGATATGGGCCCACACTGCTCATAAATGTATTTTTTAGGGAATTACTATGAGAGTACACTATCATGATATGGGCCATGACTCCTCAAAAATGTGTTTCAAAGGATTTTATGTGAGAGGACACTATCATGACATTGGCCATGGCTCCTCCCAAATGCATTTTTGTTGGCATATATCCATATATTTATTTGGCAAATTATAAACAAAATGTGTGATAGAAATTATTACTTATAGTTATTCTCGATCATTCTAAGTCATTCAGATAGTTGTTCATAAATGATTATTGGCGTGAAGACCATCCCCAAACTCATACATATCTCTTTTGTGACATTATAAGGATAATGGTATTTTATCTTGTGAGGAAAATTGATCCTTAGCAGCAGCTTGTGCAGACCACCCACCCTCAACAACAATTGTTGTAAACAAGTGGTAGTTCTGACAAGCATCTAACTGACATGCTTTGATCAACCGCAAACTAATGCATGTCTTCTTTACAAAAAGTTAAGAGGACAATACATATATACGCCTATCCGATCAAGGAATTTATATGGACTTATTATGATAGGACACTCTCATGATATGGGCCCTAGATCCTCTCAGAAGCATGTTCACAGACTTGTGGTGAGAGGACACTATCATGATATGTAGTGGCTGCTCATAAATCCATTTTCAGAGACTTGTTTTGAAAGGAAATTCTCATAATATGGGCCCCAACTCCTCATAAATCATTTCAAGGACTTGTTGTCAGAGGATATTGTCATGATATGTGCTTTCGCTCCTCACAATTGCATTCCAAGGACTTGTTGTCAGAGGATACTATCATTATATGAGCCATGGATCCTCCCAAATGTGTTTCTAGGGACTTTTTGTGAGAGTACAATGTCATGATATGGATCATGGATCCTTCAAAAAATGTTTTCAAGGATTTTATGTGAGAGGACACCTACATGTTATGGGCCCGCCTCCTCACAAATGCATTTTCACATAGTTGATCTGAGAGGTAACTGTTGTGATATGGGTCGTGGCCAATGCTACAAGCCAAGCAAGTAAGATATGTAGCCCTGTAAGCCCACAAGAGAGTGTTGCAAGTCTAGTTAGTGAGATCTAGAAGCCCCACAAGTGAGTGTTACAAACCCCGCAAGCGAGTGTTGAATGCAATGTATATGTGAGATCTGCAAGCCTATCTAGTGAGTGATGCCATCCCACAAGCTAGAGAAAGTGTTTGAGCTAGGAATCACCTAAGGTGTAGAAAAAGTGATGACTTTTTTATTTTTGGCAGAAAATCACGTAAGTTTCATGAAAGAACCTTAGCTAGTTTCTCCCCCTTCCCCTTTGTCTCTCTCTTCCACTTGTCATGGATGAGAGATCTACGAGACTAGGTGTGCTCCCCCATGTGTACTCGGAAAAAGGTGTGTTTTGTGATTGGATGGAGTAATGAAAGGTGAAATACCCTTCTCCTACACTCACTCCTTTATGGTGTGGTTTCTCTCACTTGTTGCGAGAGGGAACTCTAATGATGTGGGCCTCAACTTGTCTTCAATGTTTTGAGAGGTAAACTTGCTCATTCAACATTGAAGGGACCTCCTCCTGGGTCAATGTGGCATTTTAATTCTTTGTAATAATATTTTCCTCACTTGTCGTGAGATGCACTCCCATGATGATGCTCAAAACTTGTTTTGATGTTATTGCAATAATGTTTGTGAGAGGACACTTTCTCATATGACATGGAAGTCCCCTCCTACCATGTCATATTGTCATTTTGGTCCTCCATAATGTGATTTCTCTCACTTCTTTGGAGAGTGTGGTTTTGGTGCCATGCGGCCCACAAGTGGCTACCAACAGGATGGGCACCTAAGCATTCCAATCCAACATTTCATGACCCTCCTCATCAAACATTGAAGGACCCTCCTCCCCAAAAGTCATGTAATTGAGAAGGTACTCTATGGATGAGGGCCTAAATGCATCGAATGTGTTGCTTCATTGACTTATCATAAAAGAGAACTACCTTGTATGACGTGGAAGGTCCCTCCTCCTTGGGAGAGAAGAAAGATCAATGTGATTGCAATTTGGGAAGGGAAGTAACATAACAAAAGAGATAGATAAAGTTAATGGAATGTGATGTAAAGTGGCTTGCAATGAGATTTAAAGGGAGAGTGTTCTTCTAAGTGAGAGAAATGAGAAACTAATGATGCGGATTTTACATCCAAAAGAGAAAATAAAATACAAAATAATAATAAAAATATGGAAAAGAAATATGAGAGGAGAGATAGTTAAGAAGAGGTCAACACTCAGATTGTTACAATCCACTAGATGTTTTTCTAGAATAAAATTTCATTTTTGTCATAATTTGAAAAAACTCACACTTTTTATAGAAGTATAGATATTTAAACTAATTACCATACAAGTGATTTAATGTGAATGTAAGATAACAAGTAATAATGACTAAAAATATTCAGTAGACATCCAATTTATCAACATGGACGAAAGACACTTTTGTTGGATCCAAATTTGAAAAAAGTAGGAAAATTATAATATGTTTTCGTAATATATAATAATTTTAAATGAGACAACTTATACAATGGAAAAAGAAAATAGGAGGTGAGAGTGAAAGAGATAAAGGCAAAAGAGGATATGTAATTGTATACTTAAAAGAAAAACTTGATCTGGTAGGAGGAGATGGAAGATTTTGCATTAATAGGTAGCAAATGACATGTCTATACAAAAAAATACAAAACCATGATACAATTATATAGTAGTAATGAAAACATGATTATAAAGTATGGTTTGTGTCCAAGGGAATATTTACATAAACATGGGAATGACAAGATATAGGAATTTAAATGGCATAAACCTATGTCCCTCAATTCTAGGTCACAGGAACTTCAATACATTTGAAATAGAGTTGCGTCCAACAATTTTTTGAAGATAAATCTGTAATATCATGCTCTTTCCCCCTCTCATGTTCATGATTGTGCACTCCTCGTGGAACACACTGCCAATCCCCCACCCATCTAACTGAATTCCTCCCCCATTCCTCTCCCAAACTAATCTCCCTATGGAGACCACTCTCATCACCTTAAAAAATGGACATGTCACCTTCTGCTATGAACAATTGCCCATGCATGACTTCCACCTTCTGGGCAAGCATGTACCAATATATAAATTTGACCTTTTACTGTCGATGGTCAACCAAGTCAACCTCAACACTACCTTCTCTGTATTTGATAGGAACTATTAGGGTCTCCTCGTCCATATGTTGACTAAGTACATCTAGTGCACCTTCCTTGTGACTGTGGTCTCACCCTAGTTCTCATCAACACCCCAACATGGGGAGGGGGTTATGGCCTCCAGTGTGCGAAGCCGTCCCACTCCCCTAAGGCCTTGGCTCATTTGTTTGATCGTACAATGACAACACCTAGTGGCTGGTTGTAGAGCTTCTCTATCTATTTTCCCTCTTCCACAACGTTGGTAAATTTGGGTTACGATAGGGATTCTAAGGTGGGATCGGTTTGGTGCTTTGGTGGAGGTCAAAAGTGGTAGCGACGTTGGAGATTCTAAGGTGCGATCTTGGCTTTCCCTACTTGTGATACCATCGTCGTGGCCACAAGAATCCTTACTCTTAGTTGTTTAAAGAGGTGAGTGTTTGTTGTGTGCTTGTTTTTATTTAGTTCTTTTGTTATTTTTCCTTTGCTAGTTCATTTGCAGTTTCCTTGCCTTCATTCATCCTTGAGGGGTGCTCATAGTTCCATGTAGTAGGCTGTCTTATCTCCCCTTTGTGAGAAAAAGAAGTTGTAGGACTGATTTACCACTCTATAATGGTTGGTATTCCCTTTTGGCAAGGTAAAAACTAAAATGCCACCATACTTGTTCATTTATTCTTTAATGTAACATATCACAATTCTCATTACCATATTGTTATTGTTTGATATTCCAACATTTATACCAGAATATAAAGTATGAGTGCATATAGATTTGTACATTAGTTTTCATAATCATACTAATTGAGCTAATGATTGCACTTACCTAATATTTTTATCAGTTCCTGAAGATGTATATGGTCAAACTTGATTCAAATTTCATTTATGCAGTCCTATACTCTTCAGTGTTGCATGAAGATATAGCATTTATCAAGTTCCTCCATGATCAAGTGCATGTATATATGAGAAAACAACTACATAAAGGAGTTGTTGATTAGTTATTAGCTCATTCTTATCATTCAAGTCGTTGGATCTATTATCATCTCTCAAAGTCTTCAATTGTAAAAGTTTTACGTTATTAGATGATCAATATCTAAAAGATGGACAATTAGTGCAACAACAATAGGTAAAATAGTTAATACTAGAGTTGGCATCAATATAGATTTTTGAATAGATTAAGAACCCGTCAACTGGGATTAGAATCACTCACGCACTAAAATCTGATTGTTAGTGTGCATATATTGACCACCTTATACAATTTTGTTTATACGTAAATTGATATTGTAATGCAACTCTCTGGGGCATGAGTTTACCATTCAGCAAGAGCAGGTAAATTGTCAAGAGATGGGAGTGCCCCATTCAGCAATAGTAGGTGAATCGTCAAGGATGTTTTCACTATTATGGAACTTAGTGACCAACTAGATTCATCAACCATTAAGGTGAGTGAGTATGTCGACAACACAAGAAAGAGAATGATGAGTTTTGATAATGACTTTGTTTTCTTGGGACGCATCACCTCTCCTTTTTTTTCTATAGGTAACTTGTCACCTAGTTTCACGTAAAATTAAATATACTTTACAGATGATTCCTACTTGACCTCGGGGCCTCCATCGACTCATGGATCATCTCTTGGTGTCATGAGTGTGGTGATTCCAGAATATATAATTGTCTATAAAATTCATGTGTGAAGTTTGATGTGGGAGATTCTTCTATCTTGATGTTGCCTATATAGATTACAATTAGTAGTCCTTTGTGGGGTAATAGAAAGCAACTCATTGATATGGATCTCATTCCTCCTTTTTTAAGGAAATATGAATATCATGAAATGTCACCCATTTTTTTCTCCGTTGGCATGTGTCTATTTTTCTTAACTAGGAAATGTTCTCATGTGGCTTTTGGAAGCTATCTGATTAATGGAAATATTTAATAAGATAGATTTTGAGCAATTCTATATGTTGTGTCAATTTACTTGGTTTTAAGAATCAAGACATGTAAACCAGGAGTAATCATCTACAACATGACATCTATACTCGATGTTGACTTGCTAGTTATGTGAAACTATGATTGTGGTATCAACAAGAGGTAATTAAGGTAGATTGGCAATCACTAATAGTGCCATGTTGTTAGTTATTGATGATAATCTCATTTGTTTCTTGTCCTTATTTTCGTGCATAGCATTTTTTGATAGCGTGAGCATGTACTGTTCTAAGAGAGCAGCATACCCTATTTTTGCTGTCGAGCGGCCCAATATGTTCGTATGTGCTTGTGGTACCCGTCCATCAAAATGGTCTATTTTTCTTTCAAGTTGATATCTACTACTTCAGAAATAGCTTGTGGGATACTAGTTGCAAGGATGCAACACATTATTTCTACTTCAAAGGAAACAACGAGTCCTTCTGCATTGATTCCAGCCAGACATTAGATGAAGGGTCTCCAAAGTAATTATTTGTAGTCCTTGGTAGATGTTCAAGAAAAAGTAAATTCTAGTGTGAACAAAGATGTAGTTGGTATTATTCTCACACAACACAGTAGAAAAAACATCAAATGTTCTAATGGCTATTTCTCCTCCACTAGCATTTGAGTAGTGCATGTCAGTAGCAAGACAAACTAGCATCCAAGATGGGAATGCATGTTAACCAAGATTGTATACCACCTCCCAATGACGGTCAAATCAAACTTTGACATCTAAACACCCCTGTAATAAGGTGTCAGTGGGAAAGAGTAGCTATTCTATGAATATGTTAAGGGGCAATGTCTATATCATCCCATATGAGCTATCTATTTGCTATATAAATGAATTTGACTTTCCAAATATCTTGTGTATGTCTTTTCACTACCAAACTCTTAAAGCTTTTATTGTGTGTGTTTTCAGATTTATGGTACATTTACATCGTCACTTTACGAATGTTTTAAATCTGAAATAGGTGACATCTATGTACATTACTGTACATAATTGAGTGACAGCAATGTGTGTGATGTTCTTAACGTGGATGATGCTCTGTGTTGTCACCTATTGGCTGGTTATAGAATCTAAAAACCACCAATAGATGACATTCAATGGATATAGGTTATATAGCACAAAGGCCATGCCTAATAGGAGGCATTCATTTCAGTGGTGATAGGTATCCAGGTCACCTTTTTGCTCAACAGTGCATGCTTGAATGTCACTTATATCTTATCTTTTATTAGTAGTGTTGTTTACCATCGATGAATGGCTAATGAAAAAGGGTTTCAATCTTCTACTTTGGTTATTCCATAATCTCAAATCCGTAATAAAAGACGGGACATCAGCAATCAAAGAGCTGAACGGAGACCTGGAGATCGAGGATCAAGGGGATGGTAAACCGAATCAATGTCTTGCTGGAGGATGCGGACACAGCCACATGATCAAAGACATAATCATCATAGTGTGTCCGCAGGATCTGTATATCCTCTCCTTTGAAGCTGAGGACCTCCTGAACCTCGTGTGCACACGAACAGGCGATCAATCAACCATAGAGCAGTACCAGAACAACCCGGCGGCAGGCCGGGGACGCCCAGTCCTCGTAAGAGGAAGTTTTCCTGGCGTAACTTTATATCTGCCTCCGCCTAATACTTCTCCTCATTGGTTCCTCTACTAGCTTTCAAAAGAGTGGCGGCAAAGGAGGTCCGAGCCATCAAATGTGAGCAGAGGAAATTCAAAAGAGCAAGCAACTCAATATGTCTGCAGCTTGGTGAGTCGGACCCAAGATCCACTACCGATGACCCTCCTGAGGTAGCAGATCCACATATTCAGTTGAAGTGACAGAGAAACAATCATAAACTCTATGGTGCAGGGTGAACTAGTATCGTCCCCAATGGCTATAGCAGTCAACGGGGTGGCCGACACTAGGAAGACGCACTAGTACAATATTAGCCAATCTCCACGGCAACTGTTGTTTGATCTGCATCAGGATTAACGGGTAGGTTGCTAACTTTAAAAGGAACCGTTGAAGTTGGTCCGTGCTCTGTATCTCCGTTAAACTCGTTTATGAATTTAACGGGTCTTGGCTGAATGAACAGGCCTTGCCGTTGATCTTGAGTTGGACAAATAATTATAAAATACTAACATGAGTCCATGCCACTAACAGTTAAAGTTGAGTCTGCAATATTAATAAAAAAAATCAAACAGAGTGGCATTCAGCCACCTGTTTGTTCTCGTCTTTTATTCAGAAGATTGTTCTCGTCTTTTATTCAGAAGATTCACCTGGTTTTTATATTGTATGAATAAATTAAAACAATACAATTTCTTTCTATAAATTTTTTTCCATTCCTTTAAATACAGCTATACATATTTTGTATGAGGTAATGTAAATATTGTCATCCACATACATGAAGAACATAAAAAAGACATCTAATAAAATTGAAGGGACACAACAAAATGTTTGTACGTCCCCTTATATATTAGAGAAGATACAATGAACATACAAGCATCCATATTCGGTGCATGGTACCACCTTAATTATGCTTTGCATTAAGTTGAGACTTTGAGATCAGCTTCACGTTTACAGCAACTCTACTGGGATGGTGCAAGCACAAGACTTGCATTTCATCGTCAACAACTACACTCACCACCTATTTGCCATATGTCTATCTGATTGAGAAGATCAATTGTTCTTTAGGAATATTCTGCCATTGCAGCTAAATCAAACAACTAAAGTTCTTCAAAAATAGTAGAAAACTTCTGCAAATTCATAAAAAACAGCAGTAAGATTATCAAAAAGGCATAAACACAGTAAGAAAACCCATCTGTAAGTAACTCTACTAGGATAGTCCCAGTACAAGACCTCATTTCATCCCCAACAACCACACTCGTCACCTATTTGCTTTATGTCTATCTGCTTGAGAAGATATATTATTCTCTAGGAACATTCTACAATTGCAGCTAAACGAACAACAACCAAAGTTCCTCAAAAATAGTAGAAAACTCCTGCAAATTCATAAAAGAGAGCAGTAAGATTATCAAAAAGGCATAAACATAGTAAGAAATCCATTTGTAAGTAACTATAGATCTCAAAGCCATAAGTTAGACAAGTGCACAAGTAACAATGCCCACTACTTCTAGACAACATCAAAATGTCAAGCAAAACACATATCAACCCCTAACATCAAACAAAAATATAATGCATTCTTCTTGGTTAAATAATAGAAGACAAAACGTAGCCAACTAGGAAGCTGGTCAACAACTAAAAGGAAGTGTCAAACATCCTGGCCTTGACCAAGGAAAATTCACTAGAAAGGCATCAACCCAAGCCTCACAACAAACATATAATAGATAGTAGGAACCTTGGGTCATCAAAACAACATAAAAATACATCAAGGCAAAAACATGCCCCTATAGTTTCAAGCTAGGTACCAACAACCTTTTATTAACATAGCAGAACTATCTTATAGCTCTCAAAAAGTCAGCAGTTAAAGCCTCCTCAAAATAGATGAATATCTTGTGTAACTATAGAATAGAGAGAAGAGAGAAAAAAAATGTAGCCAGGTCTAAGCAACAACAAACCCCAATTGCCATTAATAAACAAAAACATTGATATCACAAACTCATTATCTAGTAGCTGACATCAAAATGTCAAGCAAAATATAGTCAAGACATACCTTCTTGATTCAATAGTAGGAGTTGAGAGAAACCAGCTAGTCAACATCTAAATAGAAGCTTCCAACATCCTAGCCTTTACCCAAGAAAGATGACTACCAGGACATCAAACCAAAAAAAAGCAATGGATGACAATCCTGAGCAAAGAAAAACACACATAACAAGAGTTCACAGTAAATCGCAGAGCAGCCTGAAAGGAGCCAAACAACATCTTTGTAAATGAGCCAAACCTTAATGAATAGAAACCCAACCAAAGAAATCACTTATTGGGAAACACAGTTGAGCTTCAGAACCATGTAGATTAGGTCACAGAGCTTGCTAGGCCTCATTTAGTTAAGACTAACCATTCTCTGCAACAAAAAAAAGCCTCATTTAGTTTTGCCCAGCTGTCATCATTGAAGAACAGACAACGCAATGTACTTGGTAGTGAAGAATGGACAATGGAGGATTCCTAGCACTTCAAGATTTATCCTAGCATGTGGAAAGTGTAGCTCCTAATTGAAATCCTTTTCTAGTCTCAAGTGGTTTATTATTCACTATTGTCTCCTTGCACCCTATAAAGATGTTTCTAACTATTAATTGAGTTTATATGTATCAAAATCATTCCTACTTTGTACAAGCTTTGTATGCATGTTCTGCTGCAACCATGTTACATCTTTGTGTATAAATTTTTTTGCATTGCCTTCGGCTGTCGGTCAATGACGAATCTCATCCCCTTCCTCCTACTTCCTCTCTCATCTCCTCTTATACAAGAAACCACGCATGTTGCTCCATGTTCTATGTCTACATATGCTCGTCCATGAGATGAGCTAAATTGGTATAAGAAGGGTTGTAAGATGGTTGGAAAAGACATTGTCATTTTCCATAGGATAGTGAGAACATCACATAAGTTCTATAGTTTATATAATATAGCTGAACATTTCTTTTACTAATGAATATATATACTGTCTTTTAGTTTTTTGTTGGAATGCATATGGGGGCACACATCATCACTTCAGAGGGGAGCAAAGCATATTCTTGGATTGTGTTGTACTTTCTCTTTTGCAGAGAGGGCATGGAATACATCAGACTTTATAATTGTTACACTAAGTTATTTATGTATGAATTGTGATTTATGGTACTCATAAAATTACAATATGTTTTTCCTTATGTAGGTTACACAAAGTGGAAGAACAAACTAGAGGTTAAACAAATCAACAAGCTGTACATATTTGTGTTTTTTGTGTGTGTGTGTGCCATGAGAAATCACCGGGTCAATTAGATCGAAAGGACAGTTGAACTAGGGACCCCAGACCCAAGAGCTTGGCTTGGTCGACGTTGGGGTTGGGTTTCAAAATCTTGATTAGAAGTGAATTTAACCCTCTTGCAAAAAGTTCGTTGATCCCTATAGAATTTTAGTTCCGTGTAACATTTTGATCTATCATTATAATCATTAGTCTATTCTAGAAGATAATGATTCTGCTCATGAAGTTGGGTGAATTTCAAGTTTTTATTGCATTCTTTGCTACATTATGGTATATACAATTTTTGTAGTTCCCAAACATTGTTGTATTTGGTGATAACTTGCACCACTTATGTAAGATGATGGACAAAAATAATCTAATACAATGAATGTGAATTTTCAAGAGTTTCAAGACTATTAACTAAAAGATTTTCTATACAAACATCACAAAAAAGATTATATGCTCTTGATTTGCCATCATGAAAAAAAAAATATTTTGTATTCAACATAACAGTAATATACAATGGTATCTACGATAAACATATCCACTATGATCCAAAAGTTCATCACCCACAAGTTGTTACAACATAAAAGGGGTTCCATCCTTGCCAATGCCATTAACGATTGTTTCTTATAAATAGTAATTTCCAATGTGGAATCTAATTAGCAGAGGTAAACAAATTGATAAAATAAATCAAGTATGAACATTATATAAATAATAAAAATAATCCACATAGGGAAAGGAGTAACGTTTATGAAGTTGAGAAGGGTGGAGGTTGAGGAGGCAAGAGATGGGTTGAGGAGAACTAACTCGAGTATACTAGGAGGGTTGAGAAGAACTTTCTTGATGATTAATTTTAATTGAGTATAAATAATATAAAGCCTCACAATAATAAACATTTCTAAAATAGTAGTCTAGCTCTAGTGCCCCCTCTGTCCCTGAGGATTGACCCCTACACTTACCTTTCACCTATGCTACAATAGTACCTCGTGCGCTTGCGAGTGACCTATTTGGTAATGTGATTCACTTGGTTAGGGTTAATACAAATTTCAAAAGTTCCACACTTGTGTCCTCCCTTAGGGTTGCATCTAGCCACCTCTAGTTGGCCAGTGTGTAGCCTTGGTGGGAATCGCATCAATAAGTCATCTCTTTTATACTTGTGAGGTTCTACAAGCTATCTAAGGAGTTATTTTCTTTGACAAGCGTTGAGGTTGCGGGTCTCGGACTATCTCCTCGTCGTGGTCGGGCTACTTTGAGGTGTCTGCTCACCACAAGTAGCTTAATTTGATCCATTGGTGGAGGCACGACATAAATGTTGAAACGGAGGACGCATCGTGGAGGTAGGAAATCAGAGTTGTTCATGAGGGAGGAGGATGCGATGATATGAGGGTTTGTGTTTGGCCTTTATGGCAAGAAGGGGGAGAGACCGAGAGGGGAAATTGAAGCAATAGGAGATGGATATGTCCATTTTGAGACAATATCAGATATGTTACACACGAGTAGGACAATCCAATACAACAATACTTGGTTCATTAGTCCTAACTAGAGTGAGTCAAAATAGGCAGGGTAATATACAGGTTGGTCGTTGATTCTGATATGCGATTAAAGATAAGAAATTTTACCAGTCAAAGTATCCCCCTTTCCAATAGTGAATCCATGGAGGTTACTTTGCAAGCCCTACCCTTCCCATGTCACACCTACCTACTTGGTTCAACCTCCTCCTCCAGGCATCTGCTCCCGCTGTTGATGTTGTTAGCAGTACTATTTCACCTGCAAATCCCATTGACACTTCAGGCCTTGGATTCAAAGTAAAGGGTTGTCTTGATGCTTTTGTGTGTCCTAGCCCTATGAATGTTGTAGCCCAAAGGAAAGTAGGTGGGAAAGTATAGAAGATGATTGGTTGTACTCTCATGTCTGATGGTTGGTATTATAGGGGACAAAGAGGGTTAATCAATTTTCTTGCTAACACTATTGAAGGTTCATTTTATTTATGCTCCATTGATGCTACTTCTGCAACTCATACATATGAATACATGTTTACTAAACTTGATGAGGCAACAGGTAAAATTGGGGCTGAAATGTTTATTGTACTTCATTTTAGGATGTTTTCCTCTCCAAAAGCCCAAGAGTTGAGACCATATAAGCCCAAGTGGGCTGCCCACTTTGCCCAGAGGCCTATGCGGAAACCAGGAGGGCATATGTACAACAATGACTTAGACCCACTAAACCCAACATAATGGGGCAAATCAAAGTAGGTATGTGTGGGACTGGTTTAGCTAGGTAGATTTTCCATTCCTAGTCACCTATAAACAAGCCCTTGTTAGGTGCTTGACTGGGACACATGGGCAGTTAGGCACCAGGGCGGATTCTGAGCTCCTTGGTTAACATCAGTTGGGATGGTGTCGAGTCAAATTAATTTAATCATTTTTGCTATTTCCCTACATGTTTTAGAGGTTTAGTACATTTTCAATAGGTTGAGCTGATATTTTATTGTTAATAATCACAATACATGAATGGGTGAGTTTAGAAAAATGTTGAGTTCATATTAGTAGGATGTCTTGTTTGACTTATAATTGTCTTATGATTATACCTAACCAACAAGTATACATGGTTGGTTGTAGTCTGGAGTCTTCTAAAGGATGGAGGTTATAAGTAGCTTGGTTATTGTATTTTGGTTTGAATAAGTAAAACAATTGACTTGATTGAAACTAAAAGTACAAAGCATATATACTACTATAAAAAGAGAGAGTTCACGATGTGCTCTCTTTGATTCTCTCTCTTCTCACAATTTTTCTCAAATTTTTTGTATTTGTTTAATTTTATATTTTCTCTTTTATGATAAAATCAGTTGCCACATCCTTCGAACGTGCGTTGAGGAGTCAATAAACAACACATTTTAAAATAATCTACAAAGCACTTACAAGGATTATCATTATCCTTTTGGGTAGTTACAAGGATTATTATTATTATCTTTTTGGGAAGTTTTATTTTTCAAATGTTTAATGTAAGATAAACATGTCCAATGGGGCACGATTACCATTATCCTTTAAGGAAGTTTTATTTTTTAAATATTAAAAATAAACATGTTAATGGGGCATGTGCATATGCACGTGTGTGTTGCAAGTAAATAACAAAAGAAAAAGAGATACAAATGTAAATCATAAATTAGCAAGTTGGGTGGGGGCAAACATGTATGTGAATAGAAAAGCTAATCAAGGGAAAGTGTTTTGCTTGTTGTCCACCATCTAAGTAGCACGTGTAAATTCAATTGTTTGTGATGAATTGAAACTCCTTGCATACAAATTCTTCTACACGATGATCCACATTGAAGACATTTAGGAAATGTACTATATAGGAATAATATTCTCACACTTGCAAGTTCAAGTTTCTTATGTGGCTAACTACTTGTGTATATTGTTTCCACTGATATGGGTTTTATCATCTTAGGTAAACATATCCATTCAGTTTTTCTAATTCAAATATTACCGATTGAGAAGCATTTTTCATTATATGCTAATCCATTGTAAGGATGTTAAACTATGAAATATGTAGGAATATTGTGTTTAAGTTCATGTTTGTCTTACTACTTGTTTGTCTCGTTTGCCATGGTTATAGCTTGCTATTTGCATATTGCTACATAGTTTTATGTCTATTATCTTAGTTTTAATTTAAGACATGAAACACGTCAAAACTTATGTGCCACATGACATCCAAAAATAATTATCTCCAAGAGAGACTATCAAAATTGCACTAAGGCAGATTCATTGTAAACTAACACGAAATTAATTAAATACAGTAAGACGAAGCATGAATTAAACAAAATATATTTATAGAAAACCATAAAAGCTCATAGAAAACCAATATATATCTAAATTATTTATCTAAAAATCTTATAGAATTGATTGGAGTATTTCAAAATAGTAATATCCCTTCTAGGAAGCATAATGACATGTTCAATATTAGATTCAATAGTAGATAGGTATAAATGCAATCAAGACAAGCTTATGAAACTTTGAGAAGTGAGAAGCATCTTAATTCTACAAAAAGTACCCACCATTTTGAGATCCTTCATTGAGGGTCCTTGTAGATTCCACACAGAATTGAATCCAGAATCATTGTCTCGAACATAAATAGAGCCATCTACAAAATAGCAATAGTATAATATAATAAGAGAAAGTATAAATTAAACAACCAACAATAGTCAAAACCATTAGAGACAACAAAAAAATGTTTATTTCTAAGTTCTTCATTTGAGAGCCTTGTAGGATTACTTGGAGTATGTAAGGCAATAACATTATCATAGGATCCATACTGGCGTCTATAATGTCTAAACTAAATAATATATAGGTGCATATGTAGCGTAGACACTTGTGATTTATTTAGAAAGTCATAAAGTCTGTGTGTGTGTATATTTATATATATACCATCAAAGTTTCATACTATTAAAAAAGAACATGTTTCAAACCATCCATCATCTTGATACTCTTTTCTTAAGGCCCTAGAGAATTACAAACCACATTGAAAGAAGGCACACTGCCTCTAGTAATTATTGTCATCTACAACACAAACACCATGAAATGTAATCAAATAAAATTTACATAGAAAGTCGTGTTTATTTCAAAATTCTTTATTTGAGAGTCTTGTATGACTAATTTATATATTTAAGATAGTGACATTCCTTCTAGGATTCATAACAACACCCAACACATATACACTCAACAAGAGATGGGTATTCGTGCAACCAAGAGACACGTAGTACCCATTGAAAACTCATGAAGCTATAAAATATAATTTTATTTTGGGGGGAAATATATTAAAGTAATATACTATCAACAAGAACTATTGTACACTACTCACCTTATTGAGGTCCTTTACTTGTGGTCTTGAGAATTCCAAACAACATAGAAGGCAGAGTCATTGCCTTTGGGATTAATATAGTCATGTACACTATAAAAATAATTATACACAACAAGAGGAAATTCTTAATTATGATAAAAATATCTCTATGAACTATATGATTGATCATAAAAAACTATGTCTTTTTCTAAATTTATATTAGCTTTAAAGGGAGGTTGTATATTTTGCAAAGTCATTCCCTTTTCAGCCAGCTTTATTCAAAAGCACAAATCCAGCATTAGATTACATTACTTGTCTATCCAACAAAAGCTTGTTCAAAATTCTATCTCAAGTTGACATGAAGCTTGCAAAGAGGTGGATTGATTCAAGATATTAAGACTAATAAATCAGTAGAAGGCATTAAAACAAGATTCTTACATATGCCAATGCCTAAACATTGAGAAAGTGGCAGAACAAAAGTCAATTCTTTCATTTCTCAGACGCAGGATCACCATCTCAAGGTTTGAAAAGAACTACCACAAACCTAACAGTGTAAAAAATTAATTACAGGGGATCCAGATTTCTAATAGTAGTAGTCAAATATATTAATAGAACATAAATGAACAACTGCAGAGTAACTCCATCAAATCAGATGTACAAAAATACATAAATCAGGCTACACAATTCTAGTTAAAATGTGAAACAAGTAAGCAAAATGATAGAAATTCTAACCAGTAAACTGAGGCATGAGTTTAAGGAGGGGACGAGACTATATCCTATAAAACGATGGGAAAGCTATTACCTTAAAGGATCAGAATAAGAGAATTAAATAATCATATACAGGTGAAAGACCCAAGCTGCTACCTTTGGCTAGTTGTTGCCGTCCATATAGATTAGTAGAGGGGACGCCTATAAGGATGGCCGAAAACTAGACATGCTTCTTCTTTTTCTAGTGCATGCAGATCGCCTACAGCTTTGACACGATTAGCCGATGTTCATGGCAGGAACAATGGCATAATCAGCCGATCACTTGGTTTGGTAGCATCGCTTCACATGATCCTTCAACCGATGACTAGTTTTGGAGCCCCACAAATTGTCCTTCTGCTTTCCTTTACTCCATTTCTTCTTCTACCACCATCTGCCATCGGACTTGGCTGGCTTGGAGGACGGCAACGGAATCTTCTCCCTCTTTGGTGTGATTCTGCTTCAGATCAAGAACAACTTCTCTCCCATCTACGGCAAAACCTATTGCGGCGCGGCTGTGCGGATGCTGAGATGATAAGTAGATGCCCCGCTAGCCTCGGGTCGGGTCTGCGGTTTGGGAATCCGCTTCTGGTAAAATTAGGAGGCATGATTTTTTAATTTGGAAAGTCGGTAAGTCTGGGCTAGGTTGTGTGTGTGTCACAGTCTTCACGCTTCCGTCCGTTCAATTTAACCGGTCGTTGAGTCTGCTTGTATAGGGTCCGTTGATTACAACCCCACCTTCTAGTAGTGACGGTCACCTCCCAGTTTGTTTACAACCATGAGAGATTGAAGGGGTTCTTCCATGAGAGGACATGGATTGACATGAAGAGGGAGCGATGTGGTGAAGATTATAAGCCAAATGCTGGAGTCACTCGGTGAGAATCGCCACGTTTATAACTTAGATATCTCCATGACTCGACACAAGGAATTGGTCCTTGATAAGAAGTTGTTGGTTGTGTTGGATAATAATAGGGATGTGAAGAACGGTTTCGGTCAAGTCCAAGAAAAATTCCATATGCGAGATACGCTCAACCATGCACAACAAAAATAATACCAGACTCTCGTCGACAAGGACAATAATCAAGTAATAACCAATGAAGAGTTGACAAACAAGATTGCAAATTCTATTAAGTAAAACATTCACAAGATTACAAGGATTGACGTTCTCTCACAATCCCATACACACAATAAATTCCTTAACCCATTCTTATTCTTTTCCCATTTGGCTATCTTTTTGAGTTCTCATTTTAGCCTGAAATGTTGGCGCACAATGTTACTACATTGGTACATACAAGGTTACCACACATTGGAACCCACACACTGGCACACCATAGCATGTGACACTATACCTTTTTATAGTACTCACGCATTATCCAATAAGACAATCCCATAAAGTAATGTCATTCCAGAAAAGACAGAACGAGAAGATAAAGTTAATCTAATAAAAAGGATACTAGAGAGATAATGTCAATAAATAATAGACATGAGGAGAGGATAATTCTAAACATTATCTTGGACTCTAAGTCTATCTAATTTTAGACTTTAATTTCTAATGTTACTAGACAATATCTAAATCCTAAAAAATAGAATAAGAGATATTATTCCAACAATCTCCATCTTGGATCTTATATGTTGAAGTGTAATTGCTTCTTCAGTAGGATTCACTCCTATTTTTCTTCTATACTTCCGCCATCAAAAGCTACTTCAGAGTACAACATATCACCATGCACGCCTACATGGAGTGTGTGTCCAAGATTTGTTTCTCAGACCATTCATGTGAGAGCTCCTCATGTTGTACAGTTTGAGGAATTGTACCGCCTCCACCCGTGGTTGGAAAAACCACATCCTCTGCACCTTTGGCCCCCATGCCACATAATTGTGCCTTCTTTGAGCCGCGGAAGTTTAATGGCACTGCGGTTGTCCCTACTATGTTTTTCTCCTTCTAATAGTTGACAACTTTGTCTATGCACCTATTAAAATTTGCAGATGATTTCAAAATCTCTGTTGCTTTATGTACACCTCCAGTGTTGGTAGACCTCTCATCTGTCACACTTCTTTTAGTTAGAAAAAATTCAACCAGACAATAGAACTATATAGTCTTTATGGCCACTTACCCATGACAAGTAATAGTATGACTTCACCTTACATTGATATTTCATAACCACTGGATTCACGCCCTCCTCGTTCTATTATAATGTTACAATCAAGATTTTCTATCATATGGCCTCTAGCTATAGTTGTCGACATCGTCATATTTTTATGTGTCTCTCATACTTTTTAATCGTCTCACATGAACCATGCTCTGATACCACTTGAAGAACCACAAAAAAACCCCTTATGAGAGATATAACCCAAGCATGCATGGTAAAATAATAACTACCCCCGTTGACATGCCAAACATCTAACAATAACTAATGAGAACAAATTCTGAAAAGAAATTCGCAAATTCTATTAAGTAAAAACCTTCACAAGATTACAAGGATTGCCACTCTCTCACAATCTTGTGCCCACACTAAAATTTCTTAACACACATTCATTCTCTCCCCTTTTGGCTATATTTTTGGCTTCTCCTTTTGGCCCACAATGTTGGTACATAATATTTTGTCACGTCATCACACCCAAAGTTATCATATATTGGATCCAACACATTGGCACACATTATCATACGTCACTATGTCTTATTATGAGGGGATAAGGCTAATCCATTAAAAAGGATAATAGAGAGATAAATCCAATGATTGATAGACATGAGAAGAGGATAATGCGATAATAGAGAGATAAAGCCAATGATTGATAGACATGAGAAGAGGATAATGCTAAGGAAAATGATAAGCATACTACCACATGGGATTAGAATGGTATGACTATTTGTCTATTAGTTTCTACAACACTATTATGTACGCTGCTGTGAAGAGCCCAAATTGGAAAATAGTCCCCACGTCTCGTCATTTATTGTGTTGGTCCCATCACCTGCTGTGTAAGTGTGTTGCTTTTACAACGTGAGAGAGAAAAACATGTGAGAGAGAAAAACATGTGAGAGAGAGAAACATGTGAGAGAGAGAAATAGGGGGAGTGGAGAGCGGGAAGAGGGGAGTGGGCAGAGAGAGAGATTGTAAGAGAGCGATAAAAAGAATAAAGTTATTTTTGTTAATACCTTTTGAACCATAAGGAATTTCTAGACAAATATTGTTGCAATCCTTAAAAAATACTTTGCAACAAGATCAAGTTTAACATATTTTGAAAAAAAAAGTAAACTATACAAGGAAAATGATATCGGGATGACTAATCAGACAAGAAAAGGGACGACCACTTCGTATTGTAGTGCACTATGTTTTGTTTTAGCATGCACTCTGCCTGAGGCACCGTTCACATACTGGCTGTCAAAGCATGTGCTACGTTACAAGTATTATTCAATGTTATTTATGTTATCTATGTTGTCCATGTTATATTTTGCTAATATTTTTTCAAACAGTAATAATGTTTTGAAGAAATAAAATTTGTTACATTCCTTACAAATAATACTTTAAAATAAGACCAATATTAACATACTTTGATAAAAAATAAATCACACTATTTCTCTCCAATCTCAGGAGAGAGAAAAAGGCAATTTAGTTTTACTAATATCATTCAAATCGTAATCAAATTTTTGACAAAATAAAAACTATTAATTCCTTAAAAATACTATAAAACAAAACCAATACTAGAGATAATGGTTGTGATGAGTGCATAATCATCATGAAATTCAATTACCTTTTCGGAACATTTTCATCTCTAATCCACATCTTTTCACCCTAATATGAATCATAATGCACAAAACTACTTAGTTGATTCAATAATCAAGATTTTAACTAAATATCTTTCATTTTATGCAGGAAAATCAAGCAACTCCATGCATACAGTCTCAAGACCGTTTGGATCCTTGCGGTCTCAAGACCGTTTGGATCCATACGGTACCAAGACCGTTTGGCGGAATACACGAAGAACGAATGACGAAACCGGTTGCCAAAGAAAGCCATGCGGTCTCAAGACCGTTTGGTCCCATACGGTCTCAAGACCGTTTGGTCCCATTCGGTCTCAAGACCGTTTGGTCCCATTCGGTCTCAAGACCGTTTGGTCCCATTCGGTCTCAAGACTATTTGGTCCCATTCGGTCTCCAGACCGTTTGGACCCATTCGGTCTCAAGACCGTTTGGTCCCATACGGTCTCAAGATCGTTTGGTCCCATACGATCTCAAGATCGTTTGGTCCCATACGGTCTCAAGACCGTTTGGTCCCATTCGGTCCCAAGACCGTTTGGCCCCACGCGGTCCCAAGACCGTCCGATGCAAGCGCAAAGATCGATTGAAGAACTAAATATGCACATAAGGTGGCCAGCGATACATGCAAGAAAAGAGTAAACCGATACTTTCATGATTAGGAAATAAGAAATATAGTATTTAGTACGAAATTACTAGTTCCATACATGCTATGACATGGGAGCTACTCCCACATGCCCAAGTAAAGAAAGACTACTCGTCCATAACCATGTCTTACAGATTTGTTACAGAAATTTCAGTTTTGAACATGATTTAGAGAGGAAAAGGCAAAGAGAACCAAAGGTGTAACCACAAGAAGGAAGAATTCCGGCTTGAGGATGAAATTCTCCTTCCCTAGGTGCTCCAAGACGGACTAGTTCCTATCCAAAGAAGTTGTTCCGGGTTGGGGAAGCTTGGTTGCACCTTGAAGAAGACAATGCAAAAGTAGAGAAGAAGAAATGGCCTCTTGCTACAAGAAACCACCTTAAATCTCCCCAAAATCACATCCCTCAGCTCTCCTCTAGCTCTGGGATGAGAAAAAACTTCTCAAAATGACTGAACATAACTGTCCCTTGCCTTCCCTCCTTGTTTTAACACCGAATTCTAAATTTTCATATTTCTGAAACTGCTAGGTGTACGTCGTGCACCTGCAGTGCAGTCTGCATCGGGCTGATCCGTGCATGGCGTGCGTTGAGGATATGCACATCGTGCGACTTTCTAGAACATTTCTTTGGATGTTTACGTTCCCGGTGCACGCCGTGCGTTTTCCATTCTGTGCACTTTTGGAAACTCGCACGTCGTGCGTTTTCCCCGTGCACGTCGTGCGTTCTTCTGGCTGGATGAACCAACTTTCTCTGGAAAGGTGCACGTCGTGCATCTGGAGTGTGCGTCGTGCATTTTGCTGTTTCAGCATAATTAACTATGAATTTAGTTCTTTTTGTGGCAAATATGCAATGCAAGTTATGGATTAAGTAGAATAACAAAAAGATGGCAAAAGTAATATGAAAAGAGACTGAATTATATCAGAATGAACCAAATTTGTGTGTGATAGCATGTGAAAAGATGATATATAAATCACACAACCAATACATATTATTATAGGTTTTGTCATATCACTGAGACATGGGTCTCACCTTGTGGGTTTCCACAAGCTTTTTTAGGTGATTCACAGTGATGTCATATGTAGAGTGGAGAGGAGGCATAGTTTGAAGATCTATAGAAGTTGAGAAGTTGGTTGGTTCTATATAGTCCTAGAGTCATCTCTGTACTCTCAGGTCCAGACTGGGAGTGTTTTATATCGTGTATATCAACTCAAATTTTTGGTTGTATATCTTAAATAGTTCAAATGTGGTAAGTATGTGGATAACATTTATTGTAATAGGTTGTAGCTGAGACAAAAAAACTCATGTAAACTTACCTGGAATATATCTATTTGTATGTAAAGTTGGATCCTTGTGTAAATGTTCTTGACATGTTTGACAATTTTACTTGGTTTAATTCCATACCTTTTTGGTCATGTGGTTAATTAGTGTTGGATCTCCTTTAGTGTGGCAGGTTAACAGAAGACTGGATGAAAAACTAAATTATCTTGCAGTTACTCCACCAAACATCTTATTTGCTACAAGTGTTCACGAGAAATGTCTCCTCTACACTAGTCAAGGGTATGGTTGTAAATGGAAATCGGTAATACCCTCATACCCCTAACCACATACCCTCTAAACCTTTCATGGGTATAAATTTTTATAACCATGTAAACACTTATCCTTATATCCATGTAACTATCTTTCACTTGGTAAGGTTATGGTTTGTATATACTGATTCCCTATATACACATCTATCCATTTAATTATATTTTTATATAAATTATTCATAGTACCATGTAATGTTGCATATTTTAGCAGTCACATCTAGGATAAGTACCTTATAATAATTAAATTTCACATTTATCCATATTGCATATAGTAGATATAAGTACTTGCAATAGTAAAATAAACAAGCACATTGAACCTCACACACCCTCACAGCCACACATGAACATTTCACCAAATTAAGAGAGCCATAAATTCATTATCTCATTCATCTTATCTTTCCTCACTGTCTTGAATGATATTTCTCCATTGAATGTTTACATTTATTTCATATATTAAATTTTCACAATCCGAAGCTATAGAATTGTAGTGTGACAATCTAGTCACAGTTCACATAGCTTCCAATTATGTCTTCCATGAACGTATAAAAGACATCAAAGTCGATTGTCACTTCATCAAAGAGAAGGTTCAACACAAGTTGACCAAACACATACCAGTCTGCTCAGAAGATCAACTTGCATATCTATTTACTATCAAATCGGTCAAATGACATTTCATGAAAAAGGTCATGCAGGACTTTCCGGAATCCGAATTCCCATATTCATGCAAGATGTTGGCTTAAAATCTTATGTAACAAACAAGGTGCATGTAATATCTAATGCACTAGTTTAAAGGAGAGTGTTAAGTGTAGAAGTTTGTCCATGGTCTTGTATATTAAGATTGTGTAAATGGGTATTAGCAGTTTCCCATAGTTCTATACAAAAACTAACCCTCTTGTCTATAACAACAACAAAACTACATACATACATATTCTCCTAGGACTTAAATATTGAAGCGACAATGTTAATCCTAGCTGCCGGTTTTTCGCAAATAGGAAAATCACATTGCATTGGGGTTTGATATTAAATTAAAAAATTGCATCCGTACTAACTAACCAGTGTAGTTACATAGTTGACCAAATGTTACAATTATGCACAAATATGATTTTCTTATTCCATGCATCGTTGTCATTCCTTTTTCCAACCTCAAAGATAAACTTTAATGTAAAACTTTTTTTTTTCGTAAATAAGAATAGAGACCCTTCTCCTACTTATTTTCTTTTCCACATTTCCTATTTTGCATTTGTACCTAGTTAAACACATCCGAACAATCAACAGCCAAGTCATTGCTAGTGATTGTTTTGTTGCTCAGATCCCATTTTTCGGCCTGAGTCTTGGTCCCCTCTAGGAAGTTTCCTAGCAAGCACGCGGGTTGGGGGAGCGAACGCACTGCTGAATTGACAAGGAAATTCTTTTGGGGGGTAATGAGTTGACAAAGTATTCTGTATAGTAGACTTCAACTTCGTTACAATGGCCCTTCGTCGTCGTCCTCTACTCAATCAGACAGCGAGGTAATAATGCGGAAGCACCTCTTGCATCCATCTAGTGAAGCTCCAAATCAGTACCGGCTAAGAAACACTGAACGGTGAGCAACTTGTGGGGTAGGCCGCCCCAACGTTATGATGTTGCTGCTGTCTGCTGCACAAATTGCACTACCAAAAAATATGATATTTGTGACAGTTATGTAAAAGGTTACATATTTTAGGTGACATGTTTGTACATCACGTATAATCTATATAGACTTGTCTAAATTTGATGAAATGTATTTTAACATATTTAAAAATGTTACACACTTTAGGTGACATGTATATAAATCACCACCAACATATATAATCTTGTGCAACATGGATAACAAACATTTTATCATACTTAAAAGGGTTACATCCAATAAGTGAAAAATATTTAAATCACTTATGTTCTAATGGGGGTTTATCATATAGGTGACATACATATGAGTTATATATGATCTATAAAGGGGTATATTGTTTAGGTGACATGCATACTCATCGTCAAACATTTAGGTAACACACATGTTTATCATCTAACCTTTACGTGACATACATGAATGTCATCCAACATTTTCCAACTAATAATAAACATCAACAATTTACTCAGTACAGTTTTCTGGGATATAATAATATATTAATTTGTAATTCATTAAGTAGAAGTGTGAGAAAAATTATCGATAAGAGTCACTTTAACTAATTCCAATTTATTGTGAAAGTCATTTATAAAGGGATATTGACATGACGATCATCTTCATACTCATACATGTAATGACCTTGTTGACTCAAGGTCAAAATTGACTAAACTCTTGTTTTGATGATGGCTAAACCATTCCACTTATTTGTGTCTAATGTATCTACTTGAGTGATTTCAGATTAGGTATAGACACACTCTAAATACCCTAACTTATGCATCTCAACTTGGAGAAAAGATAAGTCAAAGTCAATACAAGTGCACATTTTTTGGAATGTGATGTAAATCCATTAGATCATATTGTAAATCACTTGTAATGAGTGTATGCCTTGTAATTAAGCTTAGAAAAAATCAGGAGCACTTAGATCGAATGTTTAAGCACTCAAAAGCTATTTTTCAAAATTCACATCAGGTTGTTCATCGGTCGAGTTGTCAATTCGACCGATCTTGATTGGATCTTGAAAATGACTTTTGATCGGCCGAGTTTGCACTTCACTGAACTCGACTGATCCCTCTACTGACGAATTCTGATTTAATTAAATCGGTCGAGTTATCCCACGACAAACTCGACTGATGGCCTAAATTGGTCTTGTCTTTTAGTGGGATCGGTCGAGTTACCTTTACAGAAACTTGACCAATTGCACTGTACGGAAAAGTACAGAAAAGTACTTCTAGCTGTTGTTGAGTTGCAACAATCAAAACTATATCTTTTGCAAGCCACAAAATAGCTAGTTTTCATTCTTAAGTGTTCCCAAAGGCTAAGAGGCATCCCCACCTATAAATAGGACCCCTTGGGCTTCATTCTAAGGTTGATCATTCAATGCAAAATTATATATGAGGTTCCTATTCTATAGTTGAGAGTATCCTACAGCCTCCTCTCTCTCTCTCTCTCTATAAGCTTAATCACTTGCTACATTTGTTAGAGTGAGTCGGAATCTGTAAGAGAGCTAGGCCTACATGTATATCTTATGAGGCTCTCACTTCCACCACCTCCATATCTCTCTTTTCAACCATGAAGATGAAGGTTCTCTCTCTTGTCAAAGAGAGGTAAATAAGAACAAGGGAAGGAGTCCCTTGGTGAAGATCAAGGAAGAAGACTTGGAGCAAGAGTGGGTAAGCCCTTAGTGAAGGCAGAAGACTCATTGCTCAAGTGGGTAAGTCCTTGGTGGAAGCTCTCCGAGTGAAGGTAAAGGCAAAGGTTGAAGATCCAAGAGGAGTGGCAAAGTCCATGAAGGCGGAAGACTTGTGCTTGAGTGGGTAAGACCTTGGTGAACGTTGAAGACTCTTCAAAGTGGTTAAGTCCTTGGTAAGGTGGATACTCTTTGTGCTTGGATGGGTAAGTCACTTGGTCGGTCATGAATTATAAGTCTTATGAATGAGTATAAGAGTGAAATGGTTAAGAAATCCTAGAGGTTGATCTCTCTAGGTAGTGGATTGACTCACTTCTAGTTTGAAGTGTGGAACCACTCTACATAGCTTGTCACTTGGTGTATATTCAATCTCTCTCTCCCTTACTATGCATGTTTTAGTTGCACTCAAACTTCCTATTTATCAACCTTATCTTGTGATATATCTTGAAGGTCTAATGAATTTTGTTTAAGTGTATTCATCTTTATTCACCCCACCTCTAGAGCATCCAATCACCAATTTAGGATCCAACAGACCTCACTTTTCAACATTCCCCAATTGAGAAGGACCTTAAAGTTGGGAGTCGTTACCTAGAATTTTCAAGGATCCGATTTTACCAAATAACAAATAATAATATGGATTACAAAGGTTGATAATTGTCACTGTAGTGATGATTATCATATTATATGTATTTTCAACTAGCTATGCCACCACCCCTTTCTGAAATAATAGCAAATAATTTTCATTATTTAAAAATATAGTTTGCATGATATAAAATGATGCTCCTCTAAAGAGTTATGTGAATTTCCAATATGTGATCTATTACATATGAAAATCTAACTAATCTTCTTTTACTTAACTTTAATGTCATCAAGTAATTTTATCTGTCAATCATGTCTTGAAATATTCAGTATAGCATTCACCTTAACTGGCGTGAAATAAAATGTGGTTTTGTATATTTCTACACGGTGTATGTTGGGTGCACGAAAAAGTATGCAAGTACATAACAACATATAATCATTCAATTATTTGCATATAAAAACTGACATTTTCCTCACATATTACTTTATGCAATACTCATAATGACATTATAATTGAACAGAATGTAAACAAACACCCAACAATTTATTCAGTCAATATTCAAGAAATTCTTGACAAACCTTAGAAATCATTATTACAAGTATTCATAATTACAATGGGTATTTGTCTTACGAGACAAATTTCTCCTTGGAAGCGGCTTGCATAAACCATCCACCCACGACAACAACTATTGTTAATGGATAATGGTGGCCACAAGAATCTGACTAACTGTGCTACAATCATCCTCAAACGCATACATGTCTCCTTTTTGAATAGTTAAGAGGACAATACATATATACACCTTTTCAATCAAAGGATTTCTAGGGACTTGCTGTGAGAAAATATTGTCATGATATGGACCCTAGTTCCTCCCATAAGCATTTTTATGGAGTTTTTGTGAAAGGACATTGTCATGATATGGGTCCTAACTCCTCGTAAATGATTTTTAAAGGACTTACGATGATAGGATATTCTCATAATATGTGCTTTGGCTCTTTACAAATATATTTTTAGGGACTTGTTGTGAGAGGACATTGTCATGATACGGGTCCAGCTCCTCAAAAAATATAACTCAAGGGACTTCCTCAGAGAGGACATTGTCATAATATGGACCATGGATCCTCCCAAATGCATTTTCATGGGGATATATACATACATTTATTTTAAAATTCATAAAGGAGAAGTGTGAGAGAAATTGTTGTTGGGAATTATTCTAAGTCATTCTAAGAGTCATTCATAAAGGGATATTGGCATGAAGATCATCTCTAGACTCATATACGTCTCCTTGTGATCATTTTAAGGCTAAGGGGTCTTTTTCTTGAGGGGATAATTTCTCCTTGGCAGTGTCTTGCATAGAGCACTCAACCTCATTATCAATCACTGCAAGCAAGCAGTGGTTGTTGCAAGCACCCAACTGGCCATGCTCTGATAGTCCTTGAATAGCTAAGAGCACAATACATGCATACACTTATCTGATCAAAGTAGTTTTGGGGGCTTTCTGTTAGAGGACATTGTCATGATATGGGTCCTAGATCGTCACAGAAGTATTTTTACAGAATTTTTGTGAGGGGAAACTGTAATGATATGGGCCCTAGCTCCTCACAAATATATCTTGAGAGCCTTTTTATGAGAGAAAAGTTTCCTGATATGGGCCCCGAGTCCTCACAAAAGTACTTTTACGGACTTGCTATGAGAGGATACTATCATGATATTAGTCCCAACTCCTTAAAATGCATCTCAAGGGACTTGTTTTGAGAGGAAACTGTCATGATATGGGCCATGACTCCTCCCAAATGTATCTTTGTGGGGATATATCAAGACATTTATTTGACAATTCATAAATAAGAAGTGTGAGAAATTTCATACTGAGAGTCATTCTAAGTCATTATGAGAGTCAAATATAAAGGGATATTGGCATGAATATCATCCCAAAACTAATACATATCTCTTTTGTGATCATTCTAAGGCTATTGGGTCTTTGTATTGTGAGGTAAATTTCTCCTTGGTAGTGGCTTACATGGACCACCCACCCCCAACAACAGTTGCTACAAACAGGTGGTGGATGTCATAAGAACCCGACCAAACATGCTACAATTATCCCCAAACTAATGCAAGTCTCCTTTAAGAATAGTTAGGCGGATAATACATATGTACACCTATCTAATTAAAGCATTTCTAGGGAGTTGTTGTGAGAGGTAATTGTCATGATATGGGCCCTAGATCCTCTAAGAATCATTTTCACAGACTTGTTGTTAGAGGCAATATCATGATATGAAACTTGAATCCTCACGAATGCATTTTTAGGAGTTTGCTATCAGAGGACATTCTCATGATATGGGCCCTAGATCCTCACAAATGTATTTTTAGGGACTTTTTATGAGAGGACATCGTCATGATATGGGCCCCATCTTCTCGCAAATGTATTTTAAGGGACTTTCTATGACAGGGACGTATCATGATATGGGTCATGGAACCTCCCGAATGCATTTCATGGAGATGTATTGTTACATCTATTTGACAATTTATAAAGGAGATGTGTGAGAGAAATTGTTGTTGAAAGTCCTTCTAAGTCATTCTAAATCTTACTGAGAGTCATTCATAAAGGGATATTGGTATGAGTATTGTATTCAAATTCATATACACCTCTTTTATGACCATTTTAAGGTTAATGGGACTCCTGTGAGGAAAATTTCTCCTTGGAATCATCTTGTATATATCAGCCACCCCCAGCAATAATTGTTGCAAATGGGCGGTGGTTGGAACAAGAACCCGGACAACCATGCTCGATCCTCCCCAAACTCATACATGCCTCCTTTGTGAATATTTAATAGGATAATACATATATAAAAAAAATTTAGAGACATGTTTTCAGAGGATATTGTCATGATATGGGCCCTAGATCCTTAGAGAAATATTCTCATAGACTCATTGTGAGAGGAAACTATCATGATATGGGCTCTGGATTCTAGAAAATGCATTTTTGTGGAATTTATGTGAGAGGTTATTATCATGATATGGGCCCACACTGCTCATAAATGTATTTTTTAGGGAATTACTATGAGAGTACACTGTCATGATATGGGCCATGACTCCTCAAAAATGTGTTTCAAAGGATTTTATGTGAGAGGACACTATCATGACATTGGCCATGGCTCCTCCCAAATGCATTTTTGTTGGCATATATCCATATATTTATTTGGCAAATTATAAACAAAATGTGTGATAGAAATTATTGCTTATAGTTATTCTCGATCATTCTAAGTCATTCAGATAGTTGTTCATAAATGATTATTGGCGTGAAGACCATCCCCAAACTCATACATGTCTCTTTTGTGACATTATAAGGATAATGGTATTTTATCTTGTGAGGAAAATTGATCCTTAGCAGCAGCTTGTGCAGACCACCCACCCTCAACAACAATTGTTGTAAACAAGTGGTAGTTCTGACAAGCATCTAACTGACATGCTTTGATCAACCGCAAACTAATGCATGTCTTCTTTACAAAAAGTTAAGAGGACAATACATATATATGCCTATCCGATCAAGGAATTTATATGGACTTATTATGATAGGACACTCTCATGATATGGGCCCTAGATCCTCTCAGAAGCATGTTCACAGACTTGTGGTGAGAGGACACTATCATGATATGTAGTGGCTGCTCATAAATCCATTTTCAGAGACTTGTTTTGAAAGGAAATTCTCATAATATGGGCCCCAACTCCTCATAAATCATTTCAAGGACTTGTTGTCAGAGGATATTGTCATGATATGTGCTTTCGCTCCTCACAATTGCATTCCAAGGACTTGTTGTCAGAGGATACTATCATTATATGAGCCATGGATCCTCCCAAATGTGTTTCTAGGGACTTGTTGTGAGAGTACAATGTCATGATATGGATCATGGATCCTTCAAAAAATGTTTTCAAGGATTTTATGTGATAGGACACCTACATGTTATGGGCCCGCCTCCTCACAAATGCATTTTCACATAGTTGATCTGAGAGGTAACTGTTGTGATATGGGTCGTGGCCAATGCTACAAGCCAAGCAAGTAAGATATGTAGCCATGTAAGCCCACAAGAGAGTGTTGCAAGTCTAGTTAGTGAGATCTAGAAGCCCCACAAGTGAGTGTTACAAACCCCGCAAGCGAGTGTTGAATGCAATGTATGTGAGATCTGCAAGCCTATCTAGTGAGTGATGCCATCCCACAAGCTAGAGAAAGTGTTTGAGCTAGGAATCACCTAAGGTGTAGAAAAAGTGATGACTTTTTTATTTTTGGCAGAAAATCATGTAAGTTTCATGAAAGAACCTTAGCTAGTTTCTCCCCCTTCCCCTTTGTCTCTCTCTTCCACTTGTCATGGCTGAGAAATCTACGAGACTAGGTGTGCTCCCCCATGTGTACTCGGAAAAAGGTGTGTTTTGTGATTGGATGGAGTAATGAAAGGTGAAATACCCTTCTCCTACACTCACTCCTTTATGGTGTGGTTTCTCTCACTTGTTGCGAGAGGGAACTCTAATGATGTGGGCCTCAACTTGTCTTCAATGTTTTGAGAGGTAAACTTGCTCATTCAACATTGAAGGGACCTCCTCCTGGGTCAATGTGGCATTTTAATTCTTTGTAATAATATTTTCCTCACTTGTCGTGAGATGCACTCCCATGATGATGCTCAAAACTTGTTTTGATGTTATTGCAATAATTTTTGTGAGAGGACACTTTCTCATATGACATGGAAGTCCCCTCCTACCATGTCATATTGTCATTTTGGTCCTCCATAATGTGATTTCTCTCACTTCTTTGGAGAGTGTGGTTTTGGTGCCATGCGGCCCACAAGTGGCTACCAACAGGATGGGCACCTAAGCATTCCAATCCAACATTTCATGACCCTCCTCATCAAACATTGAAGGACCCTCCTCCCCAAAAGTCATGTAATTGAGAAGGTACTCTATGGATGAGGGCCTAAATGCATCGAATGTGTTGCTTCATTGACTTATCATAAAAGAGAACTACCTTGTATGACGTGGAAGGTCCCTCCTCCTTGGGAGAGAAGAAAGATCAATGTGATTGCAATTTGGGAAGGGAAGTAACATAACAAAAGAGATAGATAAAGTTAATGGAATGTGATGTAAAGTGGCTTGCAATGAGATTTAAAGGGAGAGTGTTCTTCTAAGTGAGAGAAATGAGAAACTAATGATGCGGATTTTACATCCAAAAGAGAAAATAAAATACAAAATAATAATAAAAATATGGAAAAGAAATATGAGAGGAGAGATAGTTAAGAAGAGGTCAACACTCAGATTGTTACAATCCACTAGATGTTTTTCTAGAATAAAATTTCATTTTTGTCATAATTTGAAAAAACTCACACTTTTTATAGAAGTATAGATATTTAAACTAATTACCATACAAGTGATTTAATGTGAATGTAAGATAACAAGTAATAATGACTAAAAATATTCAGTAGACATCCAATTTATCAACATGGACGAAAGACACTTTTGTTGGATCCAAATTTGAAAAAAGTAGGAAAATTATAATATGTTTTCGTAATATATAATAATTTTAAATGAGACAACTTATACAATGGAAAAAGAAAATAGGAGGTGAGAGTGAAAGAGATAAAGGCAAAAGAGGATATGTAATTGTATACTTAAAAGAAAAACTTGATCTGGTAGGAGGAGATGGAAGATTTTGCATTAATAGGTAGCAAATGACATGTCTATACAAAAAAATACAAAACCATGATACAATTATATAGTAGTAATGAAAACATGATTATAAAGTATGGTTTGTGTCCAAGGGAATATTTACATAAACATGGGAATGACAAGATATAGGAATTTAAATGGCATAAACCTATGTCCCTCAATTCTAGGTCACAGGAACTTCAATACATTTGAAACAGAGTTGCGTCCAACAATTTTTTGAAGATAAATCTGTAATACCATGCTCTTTCCCCCTCTCATGTTCATGATTGTGCACTCCTCGTGGAACACGCTGCCAATCCCCCACCCATCTAACTGAATTCCTCCCCCATTCCTCTCCCAAACTAATCTCCCTATGGAGACCACTCTCATCACCTTAAAAAATGGACATGTCACCTTCTGCTATGAACAATTGCCCATGCATGACTTCCACCTTCTGGGCAAGCATGTACCAATATATAAATTTGACCTTTTACTGTCGATGGTCAACCAAGTCAACCTCAACACTACCTTCTCTGTATTTGATAGGAACTATTAGGGTCTCCTCGTCCATATGTTGACTAAGTACATCTAGTGCACCTTCCTTGTGACTGTGGTCTCACCCTAGTTCTCATCAACACCCCAACATGGGGAGGGGGTTATGGCCTCCAGTGTGCGAAGCCGTCCCACTCCCCTAAGGCCTTGGCTCATTTGTTTGATCGTACAATGACAACACCTAGTGGCTGGTTGTAGAGCTTCTCTATCTATTTTCCCTCTTCCACAATGTTGGTAAATTTGGGTTACGATAGGGATTCTAAGGTGGGATCGGTTTGGTGCTTTGGTGGAGGTCAAAAGTGGTAGCGACGTTGGAGATTCTAAGGTGCGATCTTGGCTTTCCCTACTTGTGATACCATCGTCGTGGCCACAAGAATCCTTACTCTTAGTTGCTTAAAGAGGTGAGTGTTTGTTGTGTGCTTGTTTTTATTTAGTTCTTTTGTTATTTTTCCTTTGCTAGTTCATTTGCAGTTTCCTTGCCTTCATTCATCCTTGAGGGGTGCTCATAGTTCCATGTAGTAGGCTGTCTTATCTCCCCTTTGTGAGAAAAAGAAGTTGTAGGACTGATTTATCACTCTATAATGGTTGGTATTCCCTTTTGGCAAGGTAAAAACTAAAATGCCACCATACTTGTTCATTTATTCTTTAATGTAACATATCACAATTCTCATTACCATATTGTTATTGTTTGATATTCCAACATTTATACCAGAATATAAAGTATGAGTGCATATAGATTTGTACATTAGTTTTCATAATCATACTAATTGAGCTAATGATTGCACTTACCTAATATTTTTATCAGTTCCTGAAGATGTATATGGTCAAACTTGATTCAAATTTCATTTATGTAGTCCTATACTCTTCAGTGTTGCATGAAGATATAGCATTTATCAAGTTCCTCCATGATCAAGTGCATGTATATATGAGAAAACAACTACCTAAAGGAGTTGTTGATTAGTTATTAGCTCATTCTTATCATTCTAGTCGTTGGATCTATTATCATCTCTCAAAGTCTTCAATTGTAAAAGTTTTACGTTATTAGATGATCAATATCTAAAAGATGGACAATTAGTGCAACAACAATAGGTAAAATAGTTAATACTAGAGTTGGCATCAATATAGATTTTTGAATAGATTAAGAACACGTCAACTGGGATTAGAATCACTCACGCACTAAAATCTGATTGTTAGTGTGCATATATTGACCACCTTATACAATTTTGTTTATACGTAAATTGATATTGTAATGCAACTCTGTGGGGCATGAGTTTACCATTCAGCAAGAGCAGGTAAATTGTCAAGAGATGGGAGTGCCCCATTCAGCAATAGTAGGTGAATCGTCAAGGATGTTTTCACTATTATGGAACTTAGTGACCAACTAGATTCATCAACCATTAAGGTGAGTGAGTATGTCGACAACACAAGAAAGAGAATGATGAGTTTTGATAATGACTTTGTTTTCTTGGGACGCATCACCTCTCCTTTTTTTTCTATAGGTAACTTGTTACCTAGTTTCACGTAAAATTAAATATACTTTACAGATGATTCCTACTTGACCTCGGGGCCTCCATCGACTCATGGATCATCTCTTGGTGTCATGAGTGTGGTGATTCCAGAATATATAATTGTCTATAAAATTCATGTGTGAAGTTTGATGTGGGAGATTCTTCTATCTTGATGTTGCCTATATAGATTACAATTAGTAGTCCTTTGTGGGGTAATAGAAAGCAACTCATTGATATGGATCTCATTCCTCCTTTTTTAAGGAAATATGAATATCATGAAATGTCACCCATTTTTTTCTCCGTTGGCATGTGTCTATTTTTGTTAACTAGGAAATGTTCTCATGTGGCTTTTGGAAGCTATCTGATTAATGGAAATATTTAATAAGACAGATTTTGAGCAATTCTATATGTTGTGTCAATTTACTTGGTTTTAAGAACCAAGACATGTAAACCAGGAGTAATCATCTACAACATGACATCTATACTCGATGTTGACTTGCTAGTTATGTGAAACTATGATTGTGGTATCAACAAGAGGTAATTAAGGTAGATTGGCAATCACTAATAGTGCCATGTTGTTAGTTATTGATGATAATCTCATTTGTTTCTTGTCCTTATTTTCATGCATAGCATTTTTTGATAGCGTGAGCATGTACTGTTCTAAGAGAGCAGCATACCCTATTTTTGCTGTCGAGCGGCCCAATATGTTCGTATGTGCTTGTGGTACCCGTCCATCTAAATGGTCTATTTTTCTTTCAAGTTGATATCTACTACTTCAGAAATAGCTTGTGGGATACTAGTTGCAAGGATGCAACACATTATTTCTACTTCAAAGGAAACAATGAGTCCTTCTGCATTGATTCCAGCCAGACATTAGATGAAGGGTCTCCAAAGTAATTATTTGTAGTCCTTGGTAGATGTTCAAGAAAAAGTGAATTCTAGTGTGAACAAAGATGTAGTTGGTATTATTCTCACACAACACAGTAGAAAAAACATCAAATGTTCTAATGGCTATTTCTCCTCCACTAGCATTTGAGTAGTGCATGTCAGTAGCAAGACAAACTAGCATCCAAGATGGGAATGCATGTTAACCAAGATTGTATACCACCTCCCAATGACGGTCAAATCAAACTTTGACATCTAAACACCCCTGTAATAAAGTGTCAGTGGGAAAGAGTAGCTATTCTATGAATATGTTAAGGGGCAATGTCTATATCATCCCATATGAGCTATCTATTTGCTATATAAATGAATTTGACTTTCCAAATATCTTGTGTATGTCTTTGCACTACCAAACTCTTAAAGCTTTTATTGTGTGTGTTTTCAGATTTATGGTACATTTACATCGTCACTTTACGAATGTTTTAAATCTGAAATAGGTGACATCTATGTAAATTACTGTACATAATTGAGTGACAGCAATGTGTGTGATGTTCTTAACATGGATGATGCTCTGTGTTGTCACCTATTGGCTGGTTATAGAATCTAAAAACCACCAATAGATGACATTCAATGGATATAGGTTATATAGCACAAAGGCCACGCCTAATAGGAGGCATTCATTTCAGTGGTGATAGGTATCCAGGTCACCTTTTTGCTCAACAGTACATGCTTGAATGTCACTTATATCTTATCTTTTATTAGTAGTGTTGTTTACCACCGATGAATGGCTAATGAAAAAGGGTTTCAATCTTCTACTTTGGTTATTCCATAATCTCAAATCCGTAATAAAAGACGGGACATCAGCAATCAAAGAGCTGAACGGAGACCTGGAGATCGAGGATCAAGGGGATGGTAAACCGAATCAATGTCTTGCTGGAGGATGCGGACACAGCCACATGATAAAAGACATAATCATCATAGTGTGTCCGCAGGATCTGTATATCCTCTCCTTTGAAGCTGAGGACCTCCTGAACCTCGTGTGCACACCAACAGGCGATCAATCAACCATAGAGCAGTACCAGAACAACCCGGCGGCAGGCCGGGGACGCCCAGTCCTCGTAAGAGGAAGTTTTCCTGGCGTAACTTTATATCTGCCTCCGCCTACTACTTCTCCTCATTGGTTCCTCTACTAGCTTTCAAAAGAGTGGCGGAAAAGGAGGTCCGAGCCATCAAATGTGAGCAGAGGAAATTCAAAAGAGGAAGCAACTCAATATGTCTGCAGCTTGGTGAGTCGGACCCAAGATCCACTACCGATGACCCTCCTCAGGTAGCAGATCCACATATTCAGTTTAAGTGACAGAGAAACAATCATAAACTCTATGGTGCAGGGTGAACTAGTATCGTCCCCAATGGCTATAGCAGTCAACGGGGTGGCCGACACTAGGAAGACGCACTAGTACAATATTAGCCAATCTCCACGGCAACTGCTGTTTCATCTGCATCAGGATTAACGGGTAGGCTGCTAACTTTAAAAGGAACCGTTGAAGTTGGTCCGTGCTCTGTATCTCCGTTAAACTCGTTTATGAATTTAACGGGTCTTGGCTGAATGAACAGGCCTTGCCGTTGATCTTGAGTTGGACAAATAATTATAAAATACTAACATGAGTCCATGCCACTAACAGTTAAAGTTGAGTCTGCAATATTAATAAAAAAAATCAAACAGAGTGACATTCAGCCACCTGTTTGTTCTCGTCTATTATTCAGAAGATTGTTCTCGTCTTTTATTCAGAAGATTCACCTGGTTTTTATACTGTATGAATAAATTAAAACAATACAATTTCTTTCTATAAATTTTTTTCCATTCCTTTAAATACAGTTATACATATTTTGTATGAGGTAATGTAAATATTGTCATCCACATACATGAAGAACATAAAAAAGACATCTAATAAAATTGAAGGGACACAACAAAATGTTTGTACGTCCCCTGATATATTAGAGAAGATACAATGAACATACAAGCATCCATATTCGGTGCATGGTACCACCTTAATTATGCTTTGCATTAAGTTGAGACTTTGAGATCAGCTTCACGTTTACAGCAACTCTACTGGGATGGTGCAAGCACAAGACTTGCATTTCATCGTCAACAGCTACACTCACCACCTATTTGCCATATGTCTATCTGATTGAAAAGATCAATTGTTATTTAGGAATATTCTGCCATTGCAGCTAAATCAAACAACTAAAGTTCTTCAAAAATAGTAGAAAACTTCTGCAAATTCATAAAAAACAGCAGTAAGATTATCAAAAAGGCATAAACACAGTAAGAAAACCCATATGTAAGTAACTCTACTAGGATAGTCCCAGTACAAGACATCATTTCATCCCCAACAACCACACTCATCACCTATTTGCTTTATGTCTATCTGCTTGAGAAGATATATTATTCTCTAGGAACATTCTACAATTGCAGCTAAACGAACAACAACCAAAGTTCCTCAAAAATAGTAGAAAACTCCTGCAAATTCATAAAAGAGAGCAGTAAGATTATCAAAAAGGCATAAACATAGTAAGAAATCCATTTGTAAGTAACTATAGATCTCAAAGCCATAAGTTAGAGAAGTGCACAAGTAACAATGCCCACTACTTCTAGACAACATCAAAATGTCAAGCAAAACACATCTCAACCCCTAACATCAAACAAAAATATAATGCATTCTTCTTGGTTAAATAATAGAAGCCAAAACGTAGCCAACTAGAAAGCTGGTCAACAACTAAAAGGAAGTGTCAAACATCCTGGCCTTGACCAAGGAAATTTCACTTGAAAGGCATCAACCCAAGCCTCACAACAAACATATAATAGATAGTAGGAACCTTGGGTCATCAAAACAACATAAAAATACATCAAGGCAAAAACATGCCCCTATAGTTTCAAGCTAGGTACCAACAACCTTTTATTAACATAGCAGAACTATCTTATAGCTCTCAAAAAGTCAGCAGTTAAAGCCTCCTCAAAATAGATGAATATCTTGTGTAACTATAGAATAGAGAGAAGAGAGAAAAAAAAATGTAGCCAGGTCTAAGCAACAACAAACCCCAATTGCCATTAATAAACAAAAACATTGATATCACAAACTCATTATCTAGTAGCTGACATCAAAATGTCAAGCAAAATATAGTCAAGACATACCTTCTTGATTCAATAGTAGGAGTTGAGAGAAACCAGCTAGTCAACATCTAAATAGAAGCTTCCAACATCCTAGCCTTTACCCAAGAAAGATGACTACCAGGACATCAAACCAAAAAAAAGCAATGGATGACAATCCTGAGCAAAGAAAAACACACATAACAAGAGTTCACAGTAAATCGCAGAGCAGCCTGAAAGGAGCCAAACAACATCTTTGTAAATGAGCCAAACCTTAATGAATAGAAACCCAACCAAAGAAATCACTTATTGGGAAACACACCTGAGCTTCAGAACCATGTAGATTAGGTCACAGAGCTTGCTAGGCCTCATTTAGTTAAGACTAACCATTCTCTGCAACAACAAAAAAGCCTCATTTAGTTTTGCCCAGCTGTCATCATTGAACAACAGACAACGCAATGTACTTGGTAGTGAAGAATGGACAATGGAGGATTCCTAGCACTTCAAGATTTATCCTAGCATGTGGAAAGTGTAGCTCCTAATTGAAATCCTTTTCTAGTCTCAAGTGGTTTATTATTCACTATTGTCTCCTTGCACCCTATAAAGATGTTTCTAACTATTAATTGAGTTTATATGTATCAAAATCATTCCTACTTTGTACAAGCTTTGTATGCATGTTCTACTGCAACCATGTTACATCTTTGTGTATAAATTTTTTTGCATTGCCTTCGGCTGTCGGTCAATGACGAATCTCATCCCCTTCCTCCTACTTCCTCTCTCATCTCCTCTTATACAAGAAACCACGCATGTTGCTCCATGTTCTATGTCTACATATGCTCGTCCATGAGATGAGCTAAATTGGTATAAGAAGGGTTGTAAGACGGTTGGAAAAGACATTGTCATTTTCCATAGGATAGTGAGAACATCACATAAGTTCTATAGTTTATATAATATAGCTGAACATTTCTTTTACTAATGAATATATATACTGTCTTTTAGTTTTTTGTTGGAATGCATATGGGGGCACACATCATCACTTCAGAGGGGAGCAAAGCATATTCTTGGATTGTGTTGTACTTTCTCTTTTGCAGAGAGGGCATGGAATACATCAGACTTTATAATTGTTACACTAAGTTATTTATGTATGAATTGTGATTTATGGTATTCATAAAATTACAATATGTTTTTCCTTATGTAGGTTACACAAAGTGGAAGAACAAACTAGAGGTTAAACAAATCAACAAGTTGTACATATTTGTGTTTTTTGTGTGTGTGTGTGTGCCATGAGAAGTCACCGGGTCAATTAGATCGAAAGGACAGTTGAACTAGGGACCCCAGACCCAAGAGCTTGGCTTGGTCGACGTTGGGGTTGGGTTTCAAATTCTTGATTAGAAGTGAATTTAACCCTCTTGCAAAAAGTTTGTTGATCCCTATAGAATTTTAGTTCCGTGTAACATTTTGATCTATCATTATAATCATTAGTCTATTCTAGAAGATAATGATTCTGCTCATGAAATTGGGTGAATTTCAAGTTTTTATTGCATTCTTTGCTACCTTATGGTATATACAATTTTTGTAGTTCCCAAACATTGTTGTATTTGGTGATAACTTGCACCACTTATGTAAGATGATGGACAAAAATAATCTAATACAATGAATGTGAATTTTCAAGAGTTTCAAGACTATTAACTAAAAGATTTTCTATACAAACATCACAAAAAAGATTATATGCTCTTGCTTTGCCATCATGAAAAAAAAAATATTTTGTATTCAACATAACAGTAATATACAATGGTATCTACGATAAACATATCCACTATGATCCAAAAGTTCATCACCCACAAGTTGTTACAACATAAAAGGGGTTCCATCCTTGCCAATGCCATTAACGATTGTTTCTTATAAATAGTAATTTCCAATGTGGAATCTAATTAGCAGAGGTAAACAAATTGATAAAAGAAATCAAGTATGAACATTATATAAATAATAAAAATAATCCACATAGGGAAAGGAGTAACGTTTATGAAGTTGAGAAGGGTGGAGGTTGAGGAGGCAAGAGATGGGTTGAGGAGAACTAACTCGAGTATACTAGGAGGGTTAAGGAGAACTTTCTTGATGATTAATTTTAATTGAGTATAAATAATATAAAGCCTCACAATAATAAACATTTCTAAAATAGTAGTCTAGCTCTAGTGCCCCCTCTGTCCCTGAGGATTGACCCCTACACTTACCTTTCACCTATGCTACAATAGTACCCCGTGCGCTTGCGAGTGACCTATTTGGTAATGTGATTCACTTGGTTAGGGTTAATACAAATTTCAAAAGTTCCACACTTGTGTCCTCCCTTAGGGTTGCATCTAGCCACCTCTAGTTGGCCAGTGTGTAGCCTTGGTGGGAATCGCATCAATAAGTCATCTCTTTTATACTTGTGAGGTTCTACAAGCTATCTAAGGAGTTATTTTCTTTGACAAGCGTTGAGGTTGCGGGTCTCCGACTATCTCCTCGTCGTGGTCGGGCTACTTTGAGGTGTCTGCTCACCACAAGTAGCTTAATTTGATCCATTGGTGGAGGCACGACATAAATGTTGAAACGGAGGACGCATCGTGGAGGTAGGAAATCAGAGTTGTTCATGAGGGAGGAGGATGTGATGATATGAGGGTTTGTGTTTGGCCTTTATGGCAAGAAGGGGGAGAGACCGAGAGGGGAAATTGAAGCAATAGGAGATGGATATGTCCATTTTGAGACATTATCAGATATGTTACACACGAGTAGGACAATCCAATACAACAATACTTGGTTCATTAGTCCTAACTAGAGTGAGTCAAAATAGGCAGGGTAATATACAGGTTGGTCGTTGATTCTGATATGCGATTAAAGATAAGAAATTTTACCAGTCAAAGTATCCCCCTTTCCAATAGTGAATCCATGGAGGTTACTTTGTAAGCCCTACCCTTCCCATGTCACATCTACCTACTTGGTTCAACCTCCTCCTCCAGGCATCTGCTCCCGCTGTTGATGTTGTTAGCAGTACTATTTCACCTGCAAATCCCATTGACACTTCAGGCCTTGGATTCAAAGTAAAGGGTTGTCTTGATGCTTTTGTGTGTCCTAGCCCTGTGAATGTTGTAGCCCAAAGGAAAGTAGGTGGGAAAGTATAGAAGATGATTGGTTGTACTCTCATGTCTGATGGTTGGTATTATAGGGGACAAAGAGGGTTAATCAATTTTCTTGCTAACACTATTGAAGGTTCATTTTATTTATGCTCCATTGATGCTACTTCTGCAACTCATACATATGAATACATGTTTACTAAACTTGATGAGGCAACAGGTAAAATTGGGGCTGAAATGTTTATTGTACTTCATTTTAGGATGTTTTCCTCTCCAAAATCCCAAGAGTTGAGACCATGTAAGCCCAAGTGGGCTGCCCACTTTGCCCAGAGGCCTATGCGGAAACCAGGAGGGCATATGTACAACAATGACTTAGACCCACTAAACCCAACATAATGGGGCAAATCAAAGTAGGTATGTGTGGGACTGGTTTAGCTAGGTAGATTTTCCATTCCTAGTCATCTATAAACAAGCCCTTGTTAGGTGCTTGACTGGGACACATGGGCAGTTAGGCACCAGGGCGGATTCTGAGCTCCTTGGTTAACATCAGTTGGGATGGTGTCGAGTCAAATTAATTTAATCATTTTTGCTATTTCCCTACATGTTTTAGAGGTTTAGTACATTTTCAATAGGTTGAGCTGATATTTTATTGTTAATAATCACAATACATGAATGGGTGAGTTTAGAAAAATGTTGAGTTCATATTAGTAGGATGTCTTGTTTGACTTATAATTGTCTTATGATTATACCTAACCAACAAGTATACATGGTTGGTTGTAGTCTGGAGTCTTCTAAAGGATGGATGTTATAAGTAGCTTGGTTATTGTATTTTGGTTTGAATAAGTAAAACAATTGACTTGATTGAAACTAAAAGTACAAAGCATATATACTACTATAAAAAGAGAGAGTTCACGATGTGCTCTCTTTGATTCTCTCTCTTCTCACAATTTTTCTCAACTTTTTTGTATTTGTTTAATTTTATATTTTCTCTTTTATGATAAAATCAGTTGCCACATCCTTCGAACGTGCGTTGAGGAGTCAATAAACAACACATTTTAAAATAATCTACAAAGCACTTACAAGGATTATCATTATCCTTTTGGGTAGTTACAAGGATTATTATTATTATCTTTTTGGGAAGTTTTATTTTTCAAATGTTTAATGTAAGATAAACATGTCCAATGGGGCACGATTACCATTATCCTTTAAGGAAGTTTTATTTTTTAAATATTAAAAATAAACATGTTAATGGGGCATGTGCATATGCACGTGTGTGTTGCAAGTAAATAACAAAAGAAAAAGAGATACAAATGTAAATCATAAATTAGCAAGTTGGGTGGGGGCAAACATGTATGTGAATAGAAAAGCTAATCAAGGGAAAGTGTTTTGCTTGTTGTCCACCATCTAAGTAGCACGTGTAAATTCAATTGTTTGTGATGAATTGAAACTCCTTGCATACAAACTCTTCTACACGATGATCCACATTGAAGACATTTAGGAAATGTACTATATAGGAATAATATTCTCACACTTGCAAGTTCGAGTTTCTTATGTGGCTAACTACTTGTGTATATTGTTTCCACTGATATGGGTTTTATCATCTTAGGTAAACATATCCATTCAGTTTTTCTAATTCAAATATTACCGATTGAGAAGCATTTTTCATTATATGCTAATCCATTGTAAGGATGTTAAACTATGAAATACGTAGGAATATTGTGTTTAAGTTCATGTTTGTCTTACTACTTGTTTGTCTCGTTTGCCATGGTTATAGCTTGCTATTTGCATATTGCTACATAGTTTTATGTCTATTATCTTAGTTTTAATTTAAGACATGAAACACGTCAAAACTTATGTGCCACATGACATCCAAAAATAATTATCTCCAAGAGAGACTATCAAAATTGCACTAAGGCAGATTCATTGTAAACTAACACGAAATTAATTAAATACAGTAAGACGAAGCATGAATTAAACAAAATATATTTATAGAAAACCATAAAAGCTCATAGAAAACCAATATATATCTAAATTATTTATCTAAAAATCTTATAGAATTGATTGGAGTATTTCAAAATAGTAATATCCCTTCTAGGAAGCATAATGACATGTTCAATATTAGATTCAATAGTAGATAGGTATAAATGCAATCAAGACAAGCTTATGAAACTTTGAGAAGTGAGAAGCATCTTAATTCTACAAAAAGTACCCACCGTTTTGAGATCCTTCATTGAGGGTCCTTGTAGATTCCACACAGAATTGAATCCAGAATCATTGTCTCGAACATAAATAGAGCCATCTACAAAATAGCAATAGTAAAATATAATAAGAGAAAGTATAAATTAAACAACCAAAAATAGTCAAAACCATTAGAGACAACAAAAAAATGTTTATTTCTAAGTTCTTCATTTGAGAGCCTTGTAGGATTACTTGGAGTATGTAAGGCAATAACATTATCATAGGATCCATACTGGCGTCTATAATGTCTAAACTAAATAATATATATGTGCATATGTAGCGTAGACACTTGTGATTTATTTAGAAAGTCATAAAGTCTGTGTGTGTGTATATTTATATATATACCATCAAAGTTTCATACTATTAAAAAATAACATGTTTCAAACCATCCATCATCTTGATACTCTTTTCTTAAGGCCCTAGAGAATTACAAACCACATTGAAAGAAGGCACACTGCCTCTAGTAATTATTGTCATCTACAACACAAACACCATGAAATGTAATCAAATAAAATTTACATAGAAAGTCGTGTTTATTTCAAAATTCTTTATTTGAGAGTCTTGTATGACTAATTTATATATTTAAGATAGTGACATTCCTTCTAGGATTCATAACAACACCCAACACATATACACTCAACAAGAGATGGGTATCCGTGCAACCAAGAGACACGTAGTACCCATTGAAAACTCATGAAGTTATAAAATATAATTTTATTTTGGGGGGGAATATATTAAAGTAATATACTATCAACAAGAACTATTGTACACTACTCACCTTATTGAGGTCCTTTACTTGTGGTCTTGAGAATTCCAAACAACATAGAAGGCAGAGTCATTGCCTTTGGGATTAATATAGTCATGTACACTATAAAAATAATTATACACAACAAGAGGAAATTCTTAATTATGATAAAAATATCTCTATGAACTATATGATTGATCATAAAAAACTATGTCTTTTTCTAAATTTATATTAGCTTTAAAGGGAGGTCGTATATTTTGCAAAGTCATTCCCTTTTCAGCCAGCTTTATTCAAAAGCACAAATCCAACATTAGATTACATTACTTGTCTATCCAACAAAAGCTTATTCAAAATTCTATCTCAAGTTGACATGAAGCTTGCAAAGAGGTGGATTGATTCAAGATATTAAGACTAATAAATCAGTAGAAGGCATTAAAACAAGATTCTTACATATGCCAATGCCTAAACATTGAGAAAGTGGCAGAACAAAAGTCAATTCTTTCATTTCTCAGACGCAGGAGCACCATCTCAAGGTTTCAAAAGAACTACCACAAACCTAACAGTGTAAAAAATTAATTACAGGGGATCCAGATTTCTAATAGTAGTAGTCAAATATATTAATAGAACATAAATGAACAACTGCAGAGTAACTCCATCAAATCAGATGTACAAAAATACATAAATCGGGCTACACGATTCTAGTTAAAATGTGAAACAAGTAAGCAAAAGGATAGAAATTCTAACCAGTAAACTGAGGCATGAGTTTAAGGAGGGGACGAGACTATATCCTATAAAACGATGGGAAAGCTATTACCTTAAAGGATCAGAATAAGAGAATTAAATAAACATATACAGGCGAAAGACCCAAGCTGCTACCTTTGGCTAGTTGTTGCCGTCCATATAGATTAGTAGAGGGGACGCCTATAAGGATGGCCGGAAACTAGACATGCTGCTTCTTTTTCTAGTGCATGCAGATCGCCTACAGCTTTGACACGATTGGCCGATGTTCATGGCAGGAACAATGGCATAATCATCCGATCACTTGGTTTGGTAGCATCGCTTCACATGATCCTTCAACCGATGACTAGTTTCGGAGCCCCACAAATTGTCCTTCTGCTTTCCTTTACTCCATTTCTTCTTCTACCACCATCTGCCATCCGACTTGGCTGGCTTGGAGGACGGCAACGGAATCTTCTCCCTCTTTGGTGTGATTCTGCTTCAGATCAAGAACAACTTCTCGCCCATCTACGGAAAAACCTATTGCGGCGCGGCTGTGCGGACGCTGAGATGATAAGTAGATGCCCCGCTAGCCTCGGGTCGGGTCTGCGGTTTGGGAATCCGCTTCTGGTAAAATTAGGAGGCATGATTTTTTAATTTGGAAAGTCGGTAAGTCTGGGGTAGGTTGTGTGCGTGTCACAGTCTTCACGCTTCCGTCCGTTCAATTTAACCGGTCGTTGAGTCTGCTTGTATAGGGTCCGTTGATTACAACCCCACCTTCTAGTAGTGACGGTCACCTCCCAGTCTGTTTACAACCACGAGAGATTGAAGGGGTTCTTCCATGAGAGGACATGGATTGACATGAAGAGGGAGCGATGTGGTGAAGATTATAAGCCAAATGCTGGAGTCACTCGGTGAGAATCGCCACGTTTATAACTTAGATATCTCCATGACTCGACACAAGGAATTGGTCCTTGATAAGAAGTTGTTGGTTGTGTTGGATAATAACAGGGATGTGAAGAACGGTTTCGGTCAAGTCCAAGAAAAATTCCATATGCGAGATACGCTCAACCATGCACAACAAAAATAATACCAGACTCTCGTCGACAAGGACAATAATCAAGTAATAACCAATGAAGAGTTGACAAACAAGATTGCAAATTCTATTAAGTAAAACATTCACAAGATTACAAGGATTGACATTCTCTCACAATCCCATACACACAATAAATTCCTTAACCCATTCTTATTCTTTTCCCATTTGGCTATCTTTTTGAGTTCTCATTTTGGCCTGAAATGTTGGCGCACAATGTTACTACATTGGTACATACAAGGTTACCACACATTGGAACCCACACACTGGCACACCATAGCATGTGACACTATACCTTTTTATAGTACTCACGCATTATCCAATAAGACAATCCCATAAAGTAATGTCATTCCAGAAAAGACCTCTCATCTGTCACACTTCTTTTAGTTAGAAAAAATTCAACCAGACAATAGAACTATATAGTCTTTATGGCCACTTACCCATGACAAGTAATAGTATGACTTCACCTTGCATTGATATTTCATAACCACTGGATTCACGCCCTCCTCGTTCTATTATAATGTTACAATCAAGATTTTCTATCATATGGCCTCTAGCTATAGTTGTCGACATCGTCATATTTTTATGTGTCTCTCATACTTTTTAATCGTCTCACATGAACCATGCTCTGATACCACTTGAAGAACCACAAAAAAACCCCTTATGAGAGATATAACCCAAGCATGCATGGTAAAATAATAACTACCCCCGTTGACATGCCAAACATCTAACAATAACTAATGAGAACAAATTCCGAAAAGAAATTCGCAAATTCTATTAAGTAAAAACCTTCACAAGATTACAAGGATTGCCACTCTCTCACAATCTTGTGCCCACACTAAAATTTCTTAACACACATTCATTCTCTCCCCTTTTGGCTATATTTTTGGCTTCTCCTTTTGGCCCACAATGTTGGTACATAATATTTTGTCACGTCATCACACCCAAAGTTATCATATATTGGATCCAACACATTGGCACACATTATCATATGTCACTATGTCTTATTATGAGGGGATAAGGCTAATCCATTAAAAAGGATAATAGAGAGATAAAGCCAATGATTGATAGACATGAGAAGAGGATAATGCGATAATAGAGAGATAAAGCCAATGATTGATAGACATGAGAAGAGGATAATGCTAAGGAAAATGATAAGCATACTACCACATGGGATTAGAATGGTACGACCATTTGTCTATTAGTTTCTACAACACTATTTGGTACGCTGTTGTGAAGAGCCCAAATTGGAAAATAGTCCCCACGTCTCGTCATTTATTGTGTTGGTCCCATCACCTGCTGTGTAAGTGTGTTGCTTTTACAACGTGAGAGAGAAAAACATGTGAGAGAGAAAAACATGTGAGAGAGAGAAACATGTGAGAGAGAGAAATAGGGGGAGTGGAGAGCGGGAAGAGGGGAGTGGGCAGAGAGAGAGATTGTAAGAGAGCGATAAAAAGAATAAAGTTATTTTTGTTAATAACTTTTGAACCATAAGGAATTTCTAGACAAATATTGTTGCAATCCTTAAAAAATACTTTGCAACAAGATCAAGTTTAACATATTTTGAACAAAAAAGTAAACTATACAAGGAAAATGATATCGGGATGACTAATCAGACAAGAAAAGGGACGACCACTTCGTATTGTAGTGCACTATGTTTTGTTTTAGCATGCACTCTGCCTGAGGCACCATTCACATACTGGCTGTCAAAGCATGTGCTACGTTACAAGTATTATTCAATGTTATTTATGTTATCTATGTTGTCCATGTTATATTTTGCTAATATTTTTTTAAACAGTAATAATGTTTTGAAGAAATAAAATTTGTTACATTCCTTACAAATAATACTTTAAAATAAGACCAATATTAACATACTTTGATAAAAAATAAATCACACTATTTCTCTCCAATCCCAGGAGAGAGAAAAAGGCAATTTATTTTTACTAATATCATTCAAATCGTAATCAATTTTTTGACAAAATAAAAACTTTTAATTCCTTAAAAATACTATAAAACAAAACCAATACTAGAGATAATGGTTGTGATGAGTGCATACTCATCATGAAATTCAATTACCTTTTCGGAACATTTTCATCTCTAATCCACATCTTTTCACCCTAATATGAATCATAATGCACAAAACTACTTAGTTGATTCAATAATCAAGATTTTAACTAAATATCTTTCATTTTATGCAGGAAAATCAAGCAACTCCATGCATACAGTCTCAAGACCGTTTGGATCCTTGCGGTCTCAAGACCGTTTGGATCCATACGGTACCAAGACCGTTTGGCGGAATACACGAAGAACGAATGACGAAACTGGTTGCCAAAGAAAGCCATGCGGTCTCAAGACCGTTTGGTCCCATACGGTCTCAAGACCGTTTGGTCCCATTCGGTCTCAAGACCGTTTGGTCCCATTCGGTCTCAAGACCGTTTGGTCCCATTCGGTCTCCAGACCGTTTGGACCTATTCGGTCTCAAGACCGTTTGGTCCCATACGGTCTCAAGATCGTTTGGTCCCATACGGTCTCAAGATCGTTTGGTCCCCATACGGTCTCAAGACCGTTTGGTCCCATTCGGTCCCAAGACTGTTTGGCCCCACGCGGTCCCAAGACCGTCCGATGCAAGCGCAAAGATTGATTGAAGAACTAAATCCGCACGACCTCGCCAAGGCCAGGACCGATCGAAGCAAACCGTTTGGTGCCCATACGGTCTCCAAACTGTTTGGTGCCCATACGGTCTGCAAACCGTTTGGTGCCCATACGGTCTCCAAACAGTTTGGTGCCCATACGGTCTGCAAACCGTTTGGGGTCAGATCTGAAACTATAAATAGACCCCCAGGGTCCCCATTTGAAAGGGGGGGATCCGGACGCCGAGAGGCTACCAGAGCACCACCCCAATCAAGTTCCACTCTACCTACTGCTGGTGTTGCGTCCAAGGAGGCCAAGAAGAGAAAGAAGAAGGAGCAAGGAGCACATCTTCTTCATCGGGCTGCGTCCACCCTATGCACTGAGCTCATGGCGGATCTATCTTTCTCTCCTATCCTTCTTGTATCTCGCACCATGAGCGAGTAGTCCTCTTTCGCTGGGGTGCGGGGACTAGTCCCGCTGCCCATGCAAATCATGTTCTTTTGTTAAACTTTCCATGGCAATGTATATAACTCTTCATTTTGTCGTTTATCGTTAAGCTTGTAGGTTGGTTATGTGCGTGTTTCCATCTTTGTGCTCCCTATGTTGCGAGAACTTCAATGCATGGGTACGAATGTCGTTTAGCATGTTAGACTCCTTGACGAGAACTTCCGATGGGATTCCTTGAGGTCGTAGGTGTATGATCCGCGAGGGGATGAGCCATCTAGCCTTCGGTGACGCTTCTGTGCGCCTGGCGCCCGTATGGGGGGTTCACAGCCTTAGTTGAATTTTGCATCTTCATGCTTTTCGTCGATGTTTACACGTACTATAATCACTTATTTGCTTAACGGTTGACGCGGCTGACTCCTTGACGAGAACTTCCGATGGGATTCCTTGAGGTCGTAAGTGTATGATCCGTGAGGGGACGAGCCATCTAGCCTTCGGTGACGCTTTTGTGCGCCTGATGCCCATATGGGGGGTTCACAACCTTAGTTGGATGTTGTATCTTCAGAGTCGTAAGACATGTGATCCGGATGGCGATGAGAAATCAGCTGCCTATGGTGATGCTTACGCGGGCCTGACGCCCGTATGGGGGGTTTTGCAGCAGCTCTACTTGAAGTGTAGTATCTTGCTTGGAATGTTTACAGAGGAGCGTGTTTGTGTGTGTAGCGGTGGTCAAACCCGGTACCATCCCAGCGATTCCATATCATTGATCCAAACCCATCTTTTAATTCAGCATTTACTTTCCTGCATTTAGTTTAAACAACCCAAATCAAACTATTGTTCTAAATATTAGTTTTACTTGAGCTAGATCCAACTGACAAGGATTCTTAAAAACGTTGTCCTTTGGGTTAGATCCTCAACTATACTGCGATAAGACCCATCCGCTTGCGGGTGGTATTGTTGCACTTGGTTTTGGTAAAAGCTCGGGGATATAAACCCCGAGTGAATTTGTTAGTGCATTCAAAAGCCACGTCAAATTTTGGTGCCGTTGTATGGGACAAAAGAATCAGTCAGTCAAATCTAATTCTTCTAAGACTAATCTAGGATTTTGCTTTTCTTTTTGAAACTATCGCTCATCTACTGGACCATTATTCTACTTTGTGGATCTCACTTTCAAATCTTCTCAAATTTCAGGTGCTCTTCAACGTTTAGTGCATGCACTGATCGGATAGTCCCGGACTAACTGCGAGCTTTGATCTCGAGATTGATAGAACCTTCCATCATCAGATCTGAGAGAATCAAGCAAGGATGGCGCAAGAGGAAGAAGTAGCCCGAAGAGTGGCTCAAGCCATCAATGCGCAGAGAGAGAGGCGCATGCAAGAAGCTAGAGCTGCAGTTCAACAGGAGATCTTAGTAGCACAGGCAGCAGCGCAAGCAGCCGAACTTCATAATGATCTTAGAGAATTCTCTATCCCAAAGGCTGCAAATGTCTATCATACGGTGCAGCCTCCTCCCATCGAAGCCGCAAACTTTGAGATTAGAGCACATTGGATAACTTTACTTCAAAACAACCCCTTCTACGGTAAACAAGATGAAGACAACCAAGGTCATCTTCTCAGATTCATCGACCTATGTGCTATGACGAAGCAAAATGGAGTCTCTGATGATGCCATTCGACTCCGTCTTTTCATGTACTCTCTTGCTGATAGAGCCATTAGTTGGTACAATTCACTACAGAGTGAAGTACCCATCACCACCTGGGAGCAGCTCCAAAATGCTTTTCTGGAAAAGTTCTACCCCCCATCTCTTACATATGAAATCAGGGGACGAATCACAAATTTCACTCAAGTCCCAGGAGAAACCCTTGCCGAAGCTTGGGATAGGTACAAGGAGCTCCTACGCAAATGCCCACACCATGGAATCCCTAAGAACCAGCTGATAGAGATATTCTACAGGGGTGTGGAGGACGACGTAAAGATGTTCCTTGACTCCTCATCTAGAGGGAACTTCATGCGGCAAAGTTACGACAACGCATGGAGAGTATGCACCCTGGGAGCAGAAAATCAAGCCAATTGGGGCAGATCTGTTGGTAAAGGAGTCTTAAAGGTGGCCATGGCTGAAGCTATCCCAGAATACAAATCTATAGCTAAAACTCTGAAAGTCTTAGTTGCAAAGCAAGATCACATAGAATCATCCCTTGCTGCATGGAAGAGGACATTCTCCCACTAGGCAACCAGAGCAGGTCAAGTCGACTTCCTTGTTTTGTGAAGCATGCAAAGGCACTGATCATTCCACACTGTCATGCAATGTTCTCGACGATATTGTTTTAAGCAATGCCTGTGGACAAGGGGAAAATTTCCAGATGGAAAATCTTAATGCTATTAACACCATCCCTGGGCAGAACTATTACAATCCGAATCAAAATAGGAATCACCCAGGCTTCCAATACAGAAACCCTTCAGGAGCTATGAACTCCCATCAATTTGGTCCGAACAATCAACCCAGAGGCCCATCTGGTTACCAGTTTATCCAACAACAGAACTTTGGGAATCAAGGAAACTTTCAGAATAGGAACTACAATAACTATCAGAACAACTCTCAATATCAGAACTTGAATCAACAGCAAAGTCAGACAGGACCCATCCCTTCTTATGATAAGCTATCAACCATTGAAAAGTTGCTGCAAACACAACAAACGATGATAGCCAACCAACAAGCCCAACAGAAAGCTATTGAAACTCAACTAGCTCAACTTGCTGCTAGTATTAAGCCACCAGCTGGAGTCTTTGTCGGACAACCTGAGAACAATCTGAAACATCTTGAGCAGCTGAAGGTTGTCGCCACAAGATCAGGGAAAAGTTATTCGGATCCCCCAACGAACACGACTGTGGTTATCTCTGACGAGAGTGAACCTGTGACAGTCCAAAACTTGACAACACCGGAATTGCAACCAGAGGAAAACGATACTGATAAGGGAAGTTCTGAAAAGGTTGCTGATGAAGAAGCTGAGACATCAGAGTAGGATATTCCTGTATATAAGCCTCGTGTTCCTTTCCCATCCCGCCTGAGGCAAACCAAGCTTGATACTAGATTCATCAAATTCAAAGAGGCTATGAAGAAACTCCATGTTGATATACCATTCTTAGATGCTCTTAATGAGATACCAACCTGGACCAAGTATCTAAAGTCGCTTCTCACCAAGAAGTACATCACTGAAGAGTATGAAACTGTAAAATTGGTTGCAACCACATCAGATATCATACTAAGCAAGATGCCAAAGAAACAAAAAGATCCAGGATCCTTCGGAATCTCATGTCACATTGGTGACTCATCATGCAAGAAAGGATTGGCAGATCTTGGCGCAAGTATTTCTATTATGCCACTCAGTCTATGCAAGAGATTAGGGTTCGTAGAATTGCTTCCAACTGCTATGACCATTCAACTTGCGGATAATTCGATCAAAAGACCGTTAGGAATTCTCGAAGATATCCCGGTCAAGGTAGGCAAGGACGCATATGTTCCATGTGATTTTGTCATCATGGACATAAATGAAGACACCAAATACCCTCTTATCTTCGGTCGTCTGTTCCTCGCCACTGCTAGAGCCCTTATTGATGTTGAAGTAGGAACCTTACTTCTAAGGTTAGGAAAAGAGACTCTCGAATTTAAAGTTTTTGAAAGTATGAGAAGACCAAGTATACAGGAGGAAGTCTATCTGATAGATTGTGTTGAGCAAATGTCACAACTTACTCAAGAATATCACGAGTCATACGATACCTTGGAAACTTCTCTACACGACCTTTTTAATGACGAACCTATTGACCAACAAGCCAAGGATTGCATCGAATCTCCCAACTCTGCTAAAGAAAATGTTGAAGCTACTTACGAAGAATTAAAGACTACCAGAATTCCAGAAGAAATCAGTAAAAAACCAGAACCTCCTGAAATGAAGCCCCTACCTGAAGGGCTGAAGTATATATTTTTAGACGATCTCAAAGTTTGTCCAGTTATCATAAACTCTGATCTAACAACCAAACAAGAAGAGAAGCTTCTGGAGGTATTAAGGGAGAGAAAGAAAGCCATAGGCTATAAGATGAGTGACCTCACAGGGGTCAGCCAATCCTTGTGCATGCACAGAATCCCCATGATGGAAGACCATAAGCCAACCATCGAGCATCAATGAAAGTTGAACCCAAATATGAAGGAAGTGGTCCGTTGCGAGATCATCAAACTTTTTACAGCTGGAATAATATACCCGATATCGGACTCACTATGGGTAAGCCCAGTTCATGTGGTACCCAAGAAAGGAGGGACAACCGTTATAAGAAACGAAAACAATGAGCTCATCCCCACTCGAACAGTCACTGGGTGGCGGATGTGTATTGATTATAGAAAATTGAACAAGGCCACTCGAAAGGATCATTTTCCTATGCCCTTCCTCGATCAATTTTTAGAAAGATTGGCCCATCAAGAGTATTTTTGTTAGCTGGATGGTTACTCTGGATTCTATCAGATTCCCATACATCCAGATGATCAAGAAAAAATGACTTTCACCTGTCCCTTCGGGACATATGCTTTTAAAAGGATGCCATTTGGCTTGTGTAATGCCCCCCGCAACTTTTCAACGTTGCATGACTGCCATTTTTGCAGGGCTTACTAAAACTGTTATGGAGGTCTTCATGGACGATTTTTCTGTATATGGGGACTCCTTTGATTCCTGTCTTAAGAATCTCTCCATGGTCCTCAAACCCTGTGAATAAGCACATCTGGTGCTAAATTGGGAGAAATGCCACTTTATGGTAAATGCATTGTCTTGGGCCACAAGGTTAGCAACAGAGGAATTGAAGTTGATAAAGCCAAGATAGAAGTCATCTCTAAATTGGAAATTCCCACAAATTTAAAAAGAAGTTCGTGCTTTCCTTGGTCACGCTGGATTCTATAGAAGGTTTATACGTGATTTTTCCAAGATAACAAAACCGATGACCAATCTACTTCTAAAAGATGCTGATTTCAATTTCAATGAAGAATGCGTCAAAATTTTTGATACGCTGAAGAAAGCCCTTACAACTACCCCCATCATTAGAGCTCCCGATTGGGACCACCCCTTTGAAATTATGTGTGATGCCAGTGATTACGCGGTGGGTGCGGTCTTAGGACAATGCATAGAGAAGAAACATTATGTGATCTATTATGCATCGAAAACCCTCAATGAAGCTCAAAGGAATTATGCTACTACTGAAAAGGAACTTTTGGCATTCATCTATGCCTTCTATAAATTCAGATCCTACCTTACTGGTTCGAAGGTAATCGTTTACACAGACAATGCTGCTATTCGTTACCTTATGGCAAAGAAGGATGCTAAGCCAAGGCTGATCAGATGGATACTCCTTCTACAAGAATTTGACCTGCAAATAAGAGATAAAAAGGGGACAGAAAATGTTGTTGCAGATCACCTCAGTCGCATCCACACTCTGGATGCTGAAGGGATCCCAATAAATGACTCCCTACCGGATGATCAGGTCATGAGCGTCTCGGAAGTAGTGCCATGGTATTCTAACTTCGTAAACTACCTTGTTGCAGGAGTCATCCATCCCCAATACACCGGGAACACTCTGAAGAAGTTTATGCATGATGTGAAGCATTACCATTGGGATGAACCATATCTTTCTAAACTTTGCGCTAATGGTCTGTATAGACGTTGTATCACCGAAGAAGAAGCTCAATCTATTTTGGAACAATGCCACTCGGGACCTGTGGGTGGACATATGAGCTCCAAAAAGACTTCCTTAAAGGTTTTGAAATGTGGATTTTTCTGGCCAACTTTATCCAAGGACACTTACGATTTTGTCCTATCCTGTGATAGATGTCAAAGATCTGGCAATATAACCAAAAGAGACGAGATGCCACTGAATCTATGGCAAGAAGTCGTGGTATTCGACGTGTGGGGAGTGGACTATATGGGGCCATTCCCATCTTCTAGTGGATTCTCGTACATCCTAGTAGTGGTAGACTACGTCTCCAAATGGGTTGAAGCTATACCAACCGTCACTAGTGATTCAAAACCAGTCATCAAATTATTCAAAGATATCATCTTTCCACAGTTTGGAGTACCGCGAACCGTGATATCTGACGGAGGCTCCCACTTTATTGAACGAAGCTTTGAAGCTCTTCTAAGAAAATATGGTGTCTCGCACAAGGTGGCTTCACCTTACCATCCACAAACCAGTGTACAGGTAGAGGTCTCTAACCGACAACTAAAAGCTATTCTTGAGAAAACCATTGGACGTAATCGAAAAGATTGGTCGACAAAAATCAACGACGCCTTATGGGCTTATCGTACTGCTTATAAAACTCCCCTTGGGACTACTCCTTTTCGATTGTTATATGGAAAAGCTTGTCACCTGCCAGTCGAATTAGAACATAAGGCATGGTGGGAAATTAAACAATTGAATTTTGATATGAAAGAAGCAGGGAAATCTAGGATTCTGCAACTCAACGAGTTGGATGAACTTAGAATGACAGCTTATGAGAATGCACGAATCTACAAAGAACATACGAAACTCTGGCACGATGGACATCTGAAAAGAAAAGACATACAAGTGGGAGATCAAGTTCTGGTTTTCAACTCAAGATTACGGATATTCCCAGGAAAACTCCGTTCCCGCTGGTCCAGACCCTTCATCGTCAAAAACATCTCGCCACACGGTGTTTTCTCTCTATGGAGTGAAGCGACAGGGGAATTCATAACAAACGGCCACCACTTGAAGAGATATTTTACCTCGATTGACATTGGCACTAACACAATGATAGAACTGGAAAATCCAAAAGACCCACCATGAAGCTAAAGGACTCTGTCGAGCCAACGACATAAAACAAAGGTGCTTGTCGGGAGGCAACCCGATCAATAAATCTGTTTTACTTTTCCTTTTCAAATTTTGTTTCTTACCTTATAGTTAAATTTTCTTTAAATAAAATTTGCCTTATGAGAGAGTTTTTCTTTCAGAACACGAGATTGGAGTGGTGCTGATCAGAATGAAATCATTCTCGGCAGTCATACCTGGTGTTTCCCTTCCCCTCCATCTTGAATTTAGGGTTTGCTCGAGGACGAGCAAACCTCTAAGTTCGGGGTGGAGGGTGGGTGGTACGTACTTCACTTTCATAAACACCCTCTTTCATATAAGTTGTCTTTATCATAAAATTTTTCAAATTTTTGAACAAATACCTGATGAAATTTTGACTCTTGTCGATAAAAATGCAACTAACTTTTTTTCTATGCATCTTCAATCATATCATCCCCCTTATTCGAAGCAAATCCTCAAGAGGACTGACTTTTGAAACTTGCCTTTTGCCTGAAATCATCATGTGAAGCTTATGATTCCTAACATCATAATACTTTTTACAAAATGATAAATATTTGCCAAACTGATAGGGATCAAACATGTCACGCTTCCTAACTGGCTAGTGGAACAATGGCTCAGAATCTCCACTGGACCCGCATCATGTCATTATTTGAGCAGAGTATGACAAAGAGAATAACCCAGTTTTGAATTGTAAATCAAGTTGCATTTTGATCTGAACTCTCTTCTACACTTCTTCTATCATCTTTGTATCCCTCCATCCATCAATACCACCAAAATAGCCAAACTTTGGCCAAACCCTAAGTTCGGGGTGGCACGCCACTTCCCCTTATCTGCTTCTTCCATACCCCTCGCAATGAATAGGGGCGTACCACCAAAAATGCAATCTCGAGTCGAATAGAGGAGAGATTTGCAAATAAAAGATGCCAAAGTGCACACAAAAAGAAATGCAATCTCCAGTCAAATAGAGGAGAGATCTGCAATTAAAGATGCCTTAGCGCACACAAAAAATATGCAATAAATGAAATTGCAAAACAAGTAAAAATCTCGAGTCGAATAGAGGAGAGATTTACTTCTTCTTTCCATAACACCTTTCACTCCTTTTTCTACCTAAGGGCACAATACATGCCCTACCATCCTGAACTACACCAGTGTCAGATCGGATGCATACTTGTTGTTTCTGCGGGTATCTCAGAACTCCTACAAAACTCTTCGACATGCTTGGTGTTGGAAAAAGTGGGGAGGAAGCGTTGTTGGGAAACGAACTCAGGAATGAAGCTATGGAAAGACGTGTTTTGTGATCCCAGGAAGTTATGGTACTCATTCATATTGAGTAGAAAGAAAATATTTGTGATGTGAAGATGAAGAAATCACACGGATCGAAAGTATTTCATTAGGCAACAGTTTCAAACTTTATGTTACTCGAGGACGAGCAACGGTTTATGTTCGGGGAGTTTTGATGAGTGCATACTCATCATGAAATTCAATTACCTTTTCGGAATATTTTCATCTCTAATCCACATCTTTTCACCCTAATATGAATCATAATGCACAAAACTACTTAGTTGATTCAATAATCAAGATTTTAACTAAATATCTTTCATTTTATGCAGGAAAATCAAGCAACTCCATGCATACAGTCTCAAGACCGTTTGGATCCTTGCGGTCTCAAGACTGTTTGGGTCCATACGGTCCCAAGACCGTTTGGCGGAATACACGAAGAACGAATGACGAAACCGGTTGCCAAAGAAAGCCATGCGGTCTCAAGACCGTTTGGTCCCATTCGGTCTCAAGACCGTTTGGTCCCATTCGGTCTCCAGACCGTTTGGTCCCATTCGGTCTCAAGACCGTTTGGTCCCATTCGGTCTCAAGACCATTTGGTCCCATTTGGTCTTCAGACCGTTTGGTCCCATTCGGTCTCAAGACCGTTTGGTCCCATTCAGTCTGAAGACCGTTTGGTCCCATACGGTCTCAAGATCGTTTGGTCCCATTCGGTCTCAAGACCGTTTGGTCCCATTCGGCCCCAAGACTGTTTGGCCCCGCGCGGTCCCAAGACCGTCCGATGCAAGCGCAAAGATCGATTGAAGAACTAAAGCTGTACAACCTCGCCAAGGCCAGGACCGATCGAAGCAAACCATTTGGTGCCCATACGGTCTCCAAAACCTTTGGTGCCCATACGGTCTGCAAACCGTTTGGTGCCCATACGGTCTCCAAACCATTTGGTGCCCATACGGTCTGCAGACCGTTTAGTGCCCATGCGGTCTGCAAACCATTTGGGGTCAGATCTGAAACTATAAATAGACCCCCAGGGTCCCCATTTGAAAGGGGGGGATCCGGACGCCGAGAGGCTGCCAGAGCACCACCCCGATCAAGTTCCACTCTACCTACTGCTGGTGTTGCGTCCAAGGAGGCCAAGAAGAGAAAGAAGATGGAGCAAGGAGCGCATCTTCTTCATCGGGCTGTGTCCACCCTCTGCACCGAGCTCATGGCGGATCTATCTTTCTCTCCTATCCTTCTTGTATCTCGCACCATGAGCGAGTAGTCCTCTTTCGTTGGGGTGCGGGGACTAGCCACGCTGCCCATGCAAATCATGTTCTTTTGTTAAACTTTCCATGGCAATGTATATAACTCTTCATTTTGTCATTTATCGTTAAGCTTGTAGGTTGGTTATGTGTGTGTTTCCATCTTTGTGCTCCCTATGTTGCGAGAACTTCAATGCATGGGTATGAATGTCGTTTAGCATGTTAGACTCCTTGATGAGAACTTCCGATGGGATTCCTTGAGGTCGTAGGTGTAAGATCTTTGAGGGGACGAGCCATCCTTCGATGACGCTTCTGTGTGCCTGATGCCCGTATGGGGGGTTCACAGCCTTAGTTGGATTTTGCATCTTCATGCTTTTCGTCGATGTTTACACGTACTATAATCGCTTATTTTCTTAACGGTTGACGCGGATGACTCCTTGACAAGAACTTCCGATGGGATTCCTTGAGGTCGTAAGTCTATGATCCACGAGGGGAGGAGCCATCTAGCCTTCGGTGACGCTTCTGTGCGCCTGACGCCCGTATGGGGGGTTCACAACCTTAGTTGGATGTTGTATCTTCAGAGCCGTAAGACATGTGATCCGGATGGCGATGAGAAATCAGCTGCCTATGGTGATGCTTACGCGGGCCTGATGCCCGTATGGGGGGTTCTGCAGCAGCTCTACTTGAAGTGTAGTATCTTGCCTGGAATGTTTACAGAGGAGCGTGTTTGTGTGTGTAGCGGTGGTCAAACCCGGTACCATCCCAGCGATTCCATATCATTGATCCAAACCCATCTTTTAATTCAGCTTTTACTTTCTTGCATTTAGTTTAAACAACCCAAATCAAACTATTGTTCTAAATATTAGTTTTACTTGAGCTAGATACAACTGACAAGGATTCTTAAAAATGTTGTCCTTTGGGTTCGATCCTCAACTATACTGCGATAAGACCTGTCCGCTTGCTGGTGGTATTGTTGCACTTGGTTTTGGTAAAAGCTCGGGGATATAAACCCCGAGTGAATTTGTTAGTGCATTCAAAAGCCACGTCAGGTTGTAAGAGAGAGAAAATAGAACAACTTATTATGGTTTAATATCTTTCATACTGAAATCAATTTTTTGACAAAATAAAAATCAATGTGATCGCTACAAAAATACTTTAAAACATAATTTTGATGTTATCACATGTAAAATTTTGTGTTAATCATGTTATTCAGTTTACAGAATTTACGTTACAAATGTTATTCAATGTTATTTATGCAATTCATGTTATCTATGTTGTATATTTCCTAATATCTTTTAAACCGTAATCATAATTTTTTGTAGAAATAGAAACCATTGTGTTCTATACAAACAATACTTTAAAATAAGAGCAATATAAACATACTTTTGATTAAAAAATAAATCACACTACTTCTCTCCTATTCTATGAGAGAAAAAAGCAAATTATTTTTGGTAATATCATTCAAACCGTATTCAATTTTTCAACAAAATAAAAATAATGCATTCCTTACAAAAAATACTTTAAAACACGACCAATGCTAGAGGGAGTGGTTCTAAGAGAGAGAATAGAACAACTTATTATTGTTTAATTTCGTTCATATTGAAATCAATTTTTTGACAAAATAAAAATCATTTCTTTCGATATAAAAATACTTTAAAACATAGTTTTCATGTTATCCCGATTAAATTTTATGTTAATCATATTATCCACATTATAAAATATATCTTACGTTACAAATGTTGTTCAATGTTATTTATGTTATCCATGTTGTTGATGTTATCCATGTTATTTCATGTTATACTATGTTACCCATGTTATTCATGTTATTCCATGTTATACATGATTCATGTTATTCACATTATTCATGTTATACATGTTATAGATGTTATTCATGTATACACGTTATCTATGGTATTCATGTTATTCTATATTATTGCATGTTATCCATGTTATTAATGTTATTTCATGCTATCCATGTTATTCATGTTATCCCATCTGTTATAATTATGTTGTTAAAAACATTTACTACCAAATTATGTGGACATTAGTATTACTTAAAAGAATTTTTTTTAATAACTCATTAGTTTTTATTTTGTCAAAAAATTAGTTACTATTATAGAGTTATAAGAGAAATGAATTTCTCTCTCCTCTTTTTAACTTTTTAAAATCATATTATCTCTCCTTTTTTGTATAGTATATTTATATTTTTAATATTTTTCAATCTTGATATCATTAAAATGTATACTTTGTAAGGAGTACAACGATGTTTATTTTGTCAAAAAAATATTTACGACTCAAAACTTATAAACAAAATAACTTATTAAATTTTCTCTCTCCTACGACCTCTACCCACTCTCCTCTCCCTCTGCCCTCTCTCTCTCTCTCTTTTTCTCTCTCCCTCACCTTGGAAAAAACAACAACTTAACATCAACTGTGTTGGCATTGGATAACGCAATGCAGTAGTCAGCTATATTGTTGCCAACCCCTGCCGTGACAGGATGGGATGGTTGTCATCGTTTGTCTTGAAGTGGGTGGTCATTCTGTTTGGGGTCTGTATATGATTCTACATAGCAAAGCTATAATGCTAAACATAATTTTAGACTCTTAAGTCTATCTAATGTTTGACTTTTCTAATATAATTTGATAAAATCTAATATCCTAAAAAATGGGATAAGAAACATTATCCCAATAGGAAGATGGTTTCTGAAAAAGTTGGAAAATCTTTTGTACGCCTCTCAGTGTATCTTCACCATGGAGTAAGGTGCTCGTGACTACAATCAACAACCGAGTCGTGAGGCAAATGGTTGCCACTATTACCTACCAGGTAGCAGATCTTTTTGAGGAGTGGTTTCAACTATTTCCATCGATGACAGGTGATATGAGTTGCCATGAGTGCCTATTGAATCTGGCGAGGGAGATGGGGTGGAGGTGGCAGTGGTCACCTTTCAGTGCTAAATCTCTAGGAGGCCTCATACTGGACAATAGAGAAGTACAACAGATGTCCTAAATTGGTGTTGATCTTTGACCCTCACACTTTGACAAATTTTCAACTTCTCTATTTTTTGTGTTTACATCTTCTTCTACAAGAATGACAGACAATTTTAGAAATCCCATAACCAATTATTGGTAATAAAGACACAAAATGACATGCCTCTTTGATAGCCTTGATCATCAAAGTTTTTTGACAGATGATAAGTGGCCTATCATCATCACTATTCTCTTCTACCTTTTTCTTCTCTACAACAACCTTCTTCCTTTTTCTCCTCATTCTTGATCCCTTTCTCCCTCTTTGTGATGCTATCCTCTTTGATCTTGTCTTCATCATTGTACTTCCTATTCTCATCTTTGTCGATACCTTTCTTACCCTCATTGCTCTTTTTCTCCTCCTCATTGATCGTTGAAGTTTTTTGACGGATGATAAGTGGCTTATCATCATCATCACTATTCTCTTCTACGTTCTTCTTCTCTGTAGCAACCTTCTTCCTTTTCTCGTCATTCTTGATCCCTTTCTCCCTCTCTATGATGCTATCCTCTTTATACATGTCTTCATCATTCTACTTCTTGTTCTCATCTTTGTCGATACCTTTCTCGCCCTCATTTCTCTTTTTCTCCTCCTCATTGATCGTCAAAGTTTTTTGGTAGATGGTAAGCGGCTTATCATCATCATCACTATTCTCTTCTACCTTCTTCTTCTCTGCATCAACCTTCTTCCTTTTCTCATCATTCTTGATCCCTTTCTCCCTCTTTGTGATGCTATCCTCTTTGATCCTATCTTCATCATTTTGTTTCATGTTCTCATCTTTGTTAGTACCTTTCTCGCCTTCATTGCTCTTTTCTCCTCTTCATTGGTCATCGAAGTTTTTTGGCAGATGATAAGCAACTTATCATCATCATCACCATTCTCTTGTACCTTCTTCTTCTCTACAAAAACCTTCTTCTTTTTCTCATCATTCTTAATCCCTTTCTCCCTCTCTGTGATGCTATCCTCTTTGATCATGTCTTCATCATTCTGCTTCATGTCCTCATCTTTGTCTTCATGGTATCTCTTCGCCTCCTCTAGGATCCTCTCCTTCTCTCTCTTCTCCTCCTATGCAGATGGCTTGTTTTTGTCCTTCTCCTCCCTCGTAGCTTCTTTGCTACTGTCTTCGTCATTCTCCTTCCTGTTCTCAACTTTCTCATTATCCTCTTCATTATCCCCTACAGCTGCCTTAATCTTATCTTCGCCCTTCTACTTCCTGTTCTCATCTTTGTCGATACCTTTCTCGGCCTCCTTGCTCATTTTCTACTCTTCATTATCCCTAGCAGATGCCTTGATCCTATCTTCATCATTGCCCTTCCTATTCTCATCTTTTGCAATCCCTTTCTCAGCCTTCTTGCTCATTTTCTCCTCTTCATTATCCCCCACAGCTGCCTTGATCCTATCTTCGTCATTGTCCTTCTTGTCCTCATCGTTTACGATCCCTTTCTTAGACTCCTTGCTCATTTTATCATCTTCATAGTCCCTCTTCTCATCCTCCCAGAGGCCTTTTTCCTTGCCCGCAGCTGCCTTACTATTGTCTTTCTTATCCTCATGCCTGTCCTTATCCTTTTCGATCCCTTTCTTGCCCTCTTTGATCATTTTTTTGTCTTCATTGTCCCTCTTCTACTTCTCCTAGATCCTTTTCCCCCTCTGTGTTTGTGTCCTCCTACATATCCCTCTTCTCCTGCTCTGTAGATGCCTTGATGTTATCCTTCTCCTCGCCCGCAGTTGCCTTGCTATTGTCTTCCTCGTCCTCCTTCCTATCCACATCCTTTTTGATCCCTTTATCACCCCCATTGCTTGTTTTCTCATTTTCATTGTCCCTCTTCTCCTCCTCCTGGATCCTTTTCCCCCTCTGTGGTTGTGTCCTCCTCCTCATTCTCCCCCTTCTCCTCATCTATAGAGGCCTTGTTGTTGTCCTTCTCCTCCCCCACAACTGACTTGCTACTTTCTTCCTCGTCCTCCTTGTTCTCCTCCTCTTGGATCTTTTTTACCCATCGGTGGTTGTGTCCTCCTCCTCCTTCTCCCTCTCCTCCTTGTTCTTTTTCTTCTTATGAAACACTTTTGAAGACTTTTTCTTCTTCTCAATAATCTTTTTCCTCAGTAGCCCAGTTGGCGTAGTCGCCCTCATTCACTTCTCCCTGTTTCGTATCACAAGAGACTTCTCACTGTCTTTTCTAACTTCATCCGCAACATTTAACATTACCTCCTTTGAAATTTCAAGGACATTTCTCATACTTACTTGGAATGATGCATCACTATGTTGATGTTCTAAAAATGTTTTCAGAGCAAGTATGAGTGCTTTGGATATTTTCTGAGACATTTTACTCTTCTTCCTACTTGTTTTTAGTATCTGGAATGTCTTAGGAATTGGAATTTCATCCTCAACAATTGGTCCCATAACTTGTCGTTGAAGTGCTTTATTATATCTTTGTAGTTTACGTTCAATAGAGTTCTTCTTAATCAATAAATGATGAGTAGTTCTTTCATATATTTTTATTTCTTCATGCAACTATTCTTTACATATATAAAAAGGTAACACATACTATGGCTTCAGAAATTTTGAGTAGGGTATTAAATACCTTAGGATCCTCTCCTCTAATGACTTACAACCAGCATCGTCTTTTGCACCTTCAACGTCTTCCATGCCTTCATTGTCTTGTGTGTCTTCTATTTTGGCGAGCAGGCGGTCATCGACGTCATATGTTGATGAAGATCAAGTTGCTTTCCACTCAAGATTTCTTTAGAATTTGGTTAAAAAAAATCAAATCTTGCATGCAGGTGCCAGGTGTGATTCCCCCCCCCCCTCGGAAAGTCAGATCTATGTAATGCGCCTAAAAAAAACAACAAAAAAGTCTTATTGAGTACAATAAGAAGTATTGAAGTATTTTCAAATAATCCTTACACACCATCAAAAGGTGCATATCTCCATCTAGCCTTCTACAATAATTGTTCACTTTGAAAGTCAGCAAATTCCTCTTCAAATATGTCAGCATGTAACTTTCCCAGTTCAAGTTCCTCATGTCACTAAGCAGTTTCATATATTTGAGGTAGTAAACATGATTGGGTCCCGTTGTTAGCACAAGAAAGCATCTAAAGACTAATAAAATATGCAGTCGGGCTACATCTTTAGGATTGTTTAACTCAAATATCATCTATTCCACATCTTCAAAAGTAACACAATATTGCATGTTAGGTGATAGACCCATCCTTCTAGGCATTTCTTGAACTCTTCCATTGGACGCCTTGTCTCTAGATTCCATATTGACCATGATGGAACCAAGGGGATGTCGTAAACTTGGCGGATATCATTTTCTATCAAATTCAAATGATCACCTTCGAGGGTCATCCAGTCTGTATTCTTCATAACAAAATTGGTACACACAAAGTGGAGAAACTGCAGAGCGAGAGACCTCAGCTTCAACTCTAGGAGCATAGAATAACCTACTATATTCAAATGCTTCCTGACTTCTTTGATAATGGCTAGTGTCTTCAATTTCTCGTTCACCTTCATAACCAAAGATTTCCTCATCCTGTGTTGGAATTTGCTTGCCATCTGAAACACAAAGGAAAAGAATAAAGAATTAAAGGATTTTTTGGAAGAATCAAACATGGTTATTTACTGCTATCAGAACCCCTAATTTGCAATTTTGGAAATTTTGTAGCAAATTGCTTGGAGGAGGCTATCTATATCAGGATGACAAGTTCGTGCTTGCATATTGGGAGAAAATATCAGACGATAAGTTCTTTCTTGGAGACAGTGTGAGAAGATCAAGTGGAAAGGAAGTGAATAAATGAGTGTTGCAACTGAGCTTATATCAATCGTTCGGTCAATTCATGAATACAAGTAGCCATTTTGTAAGTAACTGTTGGACTATTGGAACCGATATAAAAAATAACGGTACAAAACCACCTTTTTGTTTTATTTAAAAAACGACTGAGTACATAATTACCATAGATACCTATAAACTATCAAATAGGTTTTCAGGCAGTATTGAACTTATTTAAAGTTTGCAAAATTGAATTTCATAGTACCAGTTTTTTTTTCATCCTGATTTTTGTTGCTCCCCCTCCTTAATCATGTTCTCCTCTAAATAATCCTCTTATCCTTTGTCTTTGTTCCTTTTCTCATGGATTATTCCTTTTTCCCTAAATCACAATCGTTGATCCTATTTTCCTCTTGCGTTCTCTCGTTCTCAGTTTCCATGTTGTTGTTCTCCTCCACATCCTCAATTCTTTTTCTCCTCCCTATCCTCGTGCTTTTTATCCTTTATTCAATAAGGACGATGAGTATATGCTCGCCATCCGTTACTACCCCTATTTGATCATGTTCAAGGACACATTGTTCCTTTACTATCTATTCTTCTTCTTGCTGTAGAAATGTACTTTATGAATTAACAATGATAATTTTGTTGGAATCAAATTATGTGCCTTATGTGTGAGTGTATAATAAATTATATTACTGGACAATTATGAAATACGTTTTTACATTCCACCCATTTATTCCCCCTATTTGATCCTTTATTACCAATTTTTATTCCTATAATCATCATCCTTGTTCCACTTCTCAAGCACTTAGTTACTTGCATGGGAAGTAATACAAGACGATTGAGAATAGGAAACAAGTAGACCAAGAACATTAGCAAGGATATTTGTTCCTATTTTCACCCTACTTGTTCCCATTCTCGTAGCTGTTGCTACTGTTCTCCACCTCAACATCATTCTCTCCTTCTTTTATTACAAAAAATGACATATATGCAGATCACAAAAGACAGACTTTCATTCCAAAAAATTATCACAGTTATATTACAAAAGGGGAATAGTATATGACATTAGTAGTCCCTGTTGGGCTTTGATTGTACGCTCTTGTACAAAATCAAAAAGTATATTTCTATTACTACAAACTATCTTTGTAGATATCTTCATATGCATTTGGAAAATATATTTTGGATCATTCCATTGAATGAATTTTTTCAACTCAATTTCATCATTCCAATGTTTCATGAATAGCATGGTAAAGATCCCACAGCTATGTAAGTCACTTTATTTAGGAACAACTGGAATATCTCATTTTCATGTGCTCTAATCTGCAACCCCTCTGGTGATAGTGAGAAAGATCTTAAAGTACTTCACCACCTCCTCGCAAATTGGTCTGTAAAGAGTCCATTTTTTTGGGCCAGAGTGTCTATGTTTTACAGCAAGATGAACTTCTCCACAGAGAAGTCAAAGCAAACAACAAAGTAATAGTTGTGGTGGTAGATAGGGATCATGTACAACATTTTAAATTCAAAAATTAGTGTAAAAGTAAGAATAGACACCAAATTGTTCTAAGATGTTATGCAGATGTAGAAATTACTTACATAATCAAAAATTTCATTATCTAAGTCATGTTGATTATTCAAGTCGTATAACTGCAACATGTCTTGGATATTGATGTATTCACTCTCCTCATGAATTGGATCGGACTAAGATTCAGAGTAACAATTTTCTACAAAATAAGGAAACATACCAACAAACAAGAAACAATTATACACTAGTATATAGCAGTGAATGAAAATTGGAGAAGGAGTGAGGAGAACAGGAAGAAGGAAGGAAAACAAAGGAAAATGGAATGGGAGTAAAGAAAGGAGGAGGAGGGGTAGAACAGAATAGATAGTGGGAGTAAAGGAAGAAGGAGGAGGGGTAGAACATAATAGGTAGTGGGAGTAAAGGAAGAAGCAGAAGGAGGGGTATAAAGGAATAGAGAGTGGGAGTAATAGAGAAGAAGAACTGGAACAACGAGGTGGAGAAACAGAATAAGGAACCCAATAACATGAACAAGGAGTTGTATCAAAGGAAGGCGGACGATGAGAAAAGAAACAAAGATTGGAAGAAGGAAACTATGATTGGTTGAAAATAAATAATAAAAGGAAAAGAAGGAGAACGAGAACAACGAGGTGGAGAAATGGAATAAGGAACCTGAGAACAGGAACAACGAGCTATATCAATGGAATACGGACATTGTGAGAAGGAACAAGGATTGGGAAAAAGGGAACTAAGAACAGGTGAGAAGGAATAATAAAGCTGAGAAATGGAACAAGCACTGGGAAAAGAGGAACTAAGAAGGGGTGAGAAGGAATAACAAAATGGAGAAAGGGAATAATAAGTTCTCAAAATTTACGTACACATAGAAGCATCGGAAGATAAAATCTCATCACCCTTCCATTTACCTACTCTATATTCTTCTATTTTTCATAAACATGTGTGTCGATGATGTTGTCGGTAATGTAGCACCCTTCCATGCAAGATCAGATATCTTCCACCGTCAAGGCTATTATATCGTCTTGCTCCTTGTAGTAGATGTAATCACTGCAAAAAAGTTATAAATAAGTATACTTAGTGATTTGTAAGAAGAAAGGTAGACCAAAGATGCATGGCCTAAACTTTGGAATCTTGTTGTTCCATATCCAATTCAGCATTTCAATGTGCATCTATTGGATAACAGGTAACTCAGTATGCATAGCTTCAAACGAATAGCCTGCAAAATGCCTCTCCAAGATAGAACCATGGGACTTTTGATGACGGGGTTCAATATATCTCTCTCGAGGCTTCGACTTTGATCCATTTTGCATCTTTCTAAGCTCCTCATCACTGGAGAAAATAAATGATAGTTTTCATCTAGGGTTCCTGTCGCTTCCCTACATTTCAGGCCGATCCCCCTCCTCATCGCTGGAGACCATGACAGAGCATTGACACTCAAGCATGCCAATGACATTGGTTGCCATCATCTCAAGCCGATTCTTGGCGTCACGAGTGGAGACAGAACCTAAAAACTTTCATTAGAACTCAACGACAGGCGTGGAGAAATCCCTTTGCCTCTCTCTAGGCTCCTCATCATCGCTTGCAAGGAATATAATAGGGTGGATTTTTTCTCCGGCCATCCTCACGGTGGTTGTTGTTGTTGTTTCGGTTGTTGGTTCTTGTAAGGTCATTTTTATTGTTGTTGCTCAGGTGAGAGAATGGTAGGGAAAAGCAAACTGTAATCCAACCCTTTTGAAAATAGAGGTGGTTCACCATTTTTCCATCTAGTCGAGCATCGGAAATCGAGTCGAGTGAGGCATTCCTGGCAGCCAAAGGAACATTGTGATGTGAGCATTGGCAGTTGCTATGGGTGACCAAAGACTAAGTTAACTCCACAAAAATCATATAGCTACGCTGGCAATCAAAGGACCTTAAACCTCAAATTATAATTGTATGGTCAAAACGCTATTCAGGACATACAGAGGAAATAGGCTTCCGGGACCGAATCCGAATTGACAACAACCACAACTAGGGTGCCATCTCCAAATCCATGTGCCACCTACTTCTCAATTGTAATTTTCTCAGGAAAGAAGTTTTGACTTTTTGAATATGTCACACTCATATTTCAATTATGCATATTTCCCATTTGTACTACTAACAATAAATTTAATATTCCAGGTGATTAAGGAGATCAAACAAAATTCTACATTAAGTTGTGTCATGGATTTACCTTATATATATTCTTTGTGTACAACTTGCTAGGAATGATGTACAAACAAGTGACGATCAACTGTATCCTATCATAAACCTTTTTTTCTGTAGTCACATCAAGTTTTTAGGATAGTTAGGTGTCTCAGAAAAATCATTTAATGTGTTTTTCAAAATTCAAGATATGAATTTATAAAGTCTTTTTTGATCGAACTATTCATGGACCGAATTAATTTTGTTCAAAATCTTCTTAGACCGAGACCGATCAATAATAAAATTATGTATTTATTTTTCTAGCCATTGTAAACGTATGTTTTAACTTTTAACGGCTAGTTTAGCATTTGTATTAGTCAAAACACTATCAAAAACTATATTGATCATTCCTAAGTGTTTCCTATATATAAGAGCTTTATGAACACTTAGGATATATAATTGACACACATACATTTGACCAAATTATTTTACATGCAATCTTTCTCAAAGGTTAGAATTCTATATTGTTATCCTCATATCTAGGCTGTAGTTCAAAGTTGTGACATACACCACCAAATATAATGTTTTCTATCCTTGTAAAGAGTTTCTTCATCACTTATTCATAGGGAGATTTATATTTGATATCTTGAAGAGTTGTAATTCTTTCTTCGTATCTTTTTTACCATTATTGTTCTTAGTGCTACTACTTACAAGAAAGTTGCATCCAAGGAGGAGGCTGATTAAATCTACTCAGGAGGCTGATTAAATCTACTCAATAGTGTACTTCCAAATACTTCTTGGGAAGAAGGTTGTTGACAAGCGTTATTCGAAGCTACTTCTTCTGAGAAGGTTGGGACAAGGAGGAGGCTGATTGCAATATACCCCATATTATGCGTCCAACTACTTCTTCGGAAGAAGGTTGTTGGGAAGCATTTTTGGAAGCTACTTCTTGTGAGAAAGTTGCAAGTTCTCCTTGATCTATAAAAGAAGGGTTGTCTTGAGTCACAAAAAACGCAGTTTGATTTTCAATATTTTATATTAGTTAAGCAAAAAGGAATGAAATACAGATTGCAAAATCTTGATTGGGAACAACTAGGTAGTAGACTGATGTCTTTTGATGGAACCACTATAAATCACATATCTCATGTGGTTTTCCTTCTTTGTCCATATAATTTTCTTTACATTTTTGTTGCATTATCTTTTTAAGCAAGTCATAATCTAATCTCCTTGTGTTTTAAATTGAATATGTTATATATAAATATCTACTCACCCCATCTAAATATATCATGTAGTATCAGAGCAGGTCTTCAAGGAGTCATGATAGGTCTTAAAAGGATGGAGGATAAGGTACTTTTCCAACTCAATAATGGAGGACCACATAAACCGGCCGACTATCTTTGATAGGTCCAACTACACTCTATGGAAGAAAGATATGCAATTCTTTAGTCAAAGTGTTAGATCTAATCTTTCCAAGATGTTCAACCATCTATATGTATGCCTCCAACAACAAATTTGATAAATGGGGTGCAGCTATGTTAAAAAAAACTACTCTTAATGCTAGAGTCATAGACTTTCTTTATAAGTTCCTTTCTATTGATGAGTTTAATCGTATCTCCTCTTGTGAAACTACTTATGATACTTGGATACAATTCTCTATTAGGAATGAAGAAAACAAGCAAGTTAATGATTCTCAAATTAATATTCTTACCCATAACCTATAAATATTTCAAATGGAAAAACATGAAAGTGTTCCTAAAATGAATTCTAGATTTGTCTTTAATATAAATACCATAAAATATTTTGGAATAATATTGAAGAATGTGAGATAGAAGAAAGTTGTCACCATTTAGTTGAATGCCTAATCACAAAATGACAAACAAAGTAATGACAATAATGTATCTTACTCAACTGTTTCAAAAAATGAACTTGTTGAGTTTAAATTAGATAAAGTTCAATCATATAAGAAAATGAAATCAAAATCTATTCTTAATTCTTTAATAAAGAAGTAGATGAGATAAATGATGAATATTTTTTCTATATACTTTCTTTAAATTGGTTGACAATGGATAAAATTTATGGAAGACTTACTCTAGATAGAAGAACAATTCAGTCAAGGAGCAGATGGTAAAAATATAATTTGACCAAAATACTGACTATTAGTTTTAAAATGGATATCTAGTTGTTAGTCTTTTCTTACATATTTATTTGTTCTTTTAAGTTTGTGATCATTTATTTTACATATTAGAAACGTGATATTTTCTCATGTGCTCGGTCAAAGTAGATTGGTCAAATATGTTTGGTAAAAAAATTATAAAATTAGAACTTCATTACCTTGAATCATGATCCGAATTACATTCCTTGTTACCTTTTTGCTGTTGGTGCTTTACAATTATAAATTTCTTTACATGCTTATTGTTGTGCCACAGATGGCAAGATTTTGTTGCATTAAATATTATGTAAGAGAAGCATGGAGCCCAAGCCTTAATTATGTGGAGTTGCCCAAGTTTCAATTAAATTTACTTGGCACCATGATGTTGTTTGAAAATTTGCAACAAATCATTTTATGTTCCTTTCTTTTTGCTTTCTCATTGGCTACCAGTACATATTTCATTGCCATTTTTTGTGGTCAACTAGAGGCCTTTGACCATCCCAACTGATATGTTTTTCTTTATGAAAGAGTGCATATGGCAAGTTTTAAATGTTCCATCAATTGTTTGGCAACATGTTAGCGATTGCTAAATTGTCATAATGAACTATTAATTTTCTCTCTCTTGAAATTGGTCAAAAGAGCTTGATCAGAGTTTGCAATTATCTATTTCTATCAATTTTTTTATTCAACAATATATTAAAGACTTTGGATGCAATCATAATAATATAAAATAATTGTTGGCTTTTGGTATTCTTTGATCAATGCAACGTTGATATGCATTGAATAAATTGTTGAAACTATTGACAATATGTCCACGATTAACAATTTCATGGCATTGTCAAAATTCATATTGTTAATTTTTTTTCATATTGTTCGTTCACATTCCACTTAAATTTATTGGACTTTGACAATCAATTATATTTATGAGTTTTCATGCTTTCAAACAATTTGAAATTGTTGATATATTTCTTTTTATCACCATGACTACCTTGGAATAAAATTTAATGGGCACATATTAAATTGTGTTGCGATGCATGCAAGCTAAAAATTAGATTTATTAACCATATCTATTTAGAAAAAGGATAAATTATGAGAACTCTAAGAATTAAACAATCAAAGGAATATCAGGTGATGTATATTGTCATCTTTTGAAGATCATGAGTTTAAATGAATATCTTTTTGATCTTGCTAATTAGTTAAGCTTTTTGTCAACATTATTGATGCATTAAAAAACATTTAATAGAGCTAATAAATTGGTTGTAACAGTTTTTCTTGGTTATCTTTATAATTGGTTTTCACATTCACTTTATTTCTTATTTTTTAAATTTTTAAATCTAAAATTATTGGGTTTACAAGTTATATATAAAGAATTTTGGTTCTTAATGAATATCTCTATGTTAATGGTTGCATTCTTTGTTTGAGATCATTTTTTAAGAGCATGAGTTTAAGGGGGAGGTCAATGTTATCTGATTCAAACTTACATATATATATATCCTTTTTAGTAGCAATTCTCTATATCAATATGGGCTTAATATCCCTTACATTTGGTGTAGAGATTCTTTATTGACCTCATAATGTGCTTAATGGATTCTATAAATCATTTTTTATCTTAACATCCCTTGAAATGATTGAGAAATGAACTTTGATCTTGTCTTTTATTTTTATGGCAAATATTTGTATCGTGGAGGACTTAACATTAGTTATATTGATATTGAGATATTCCTTGGAATATTAGTATTTTTCATGGAATCTCTATATCATGGTGGACTTTTATTTAGAGTATCTTTATGATATTTTTTTCTTAATGGGATCTTTTTATAAAGAACGGCTTAACATTCCGTCCATTGGTAATTAGACAACTTTTTTAATGTTCCTTCATCAAATATGACTTTCTATCAATACACTACACACTCTTTTATGAAATGTATCCAATTTCTTTTTTATGCATAATTGTATCAATTATAATAGTCTTTGAATATGTATTGCCTCCCTAAAAATGATTATCTTATTAAAGGGGAGTGTAACACCCCAATCATATTATGCAATTTTTCAAAATATTTTATTCTCTGCATGCTCTTTTTCTAATAAGATAATTGTTGAGGACTTAAATGCAAATTTCCCATGTTAGTTTTGCAAATCCATTTTATTATGTCCAATTGCTCTCCTATCCTTTTTTTATTTAAAGAAAATCTTTTCATATAAATCTATGTTGTTTTGTTTAAGAAAATAAGAATAAATGCTTTTATGACAATTTTTCTCTTTCATATGATAATTAGGGAATTGCATGTTTAATTGCTTGATTAAATGGCCTCCATCTTGTCAATTGAAAAGAAATAATGTTGAGTGCACATTTTCATATCTTGGAATGCTTATTTGAGAAATTCATGGCTTTATTTACACTAATCATGGCCATTTAAGTGTACATGATAGTTTTTCTATATTAGACCTAAAATGGGTACAACCATGAAATCTAATGGCATGGGAATGTTCTAGACCCTCTATTTTTCCTATGGTTCAAATTTGCACCCATTAGGACCATGTTTGACTTCCCAATTAATATGAGAGAGGTTTGTATATGGTTTTGCTACACAATTAACTGAGATTTATTTCATGTCATTTATTTCCCTATAGTCCGCGCGCTAGATCCGTCACATGTTACTTTTCTCGCGTTCAGGCACGAAAACTGTTGGATCAAGAACCAACGGCGTGCTTGTTCTCTTCTTCCTCCGTTTTCCCCACGGGTCAGAGCCGTTTTTCACAGAGCAATCTTGAATGGTCCGTTCTGCCTCGTCTATCACCTGTTTCATCTGATTCCTTCTAACAAGCGATTGGCTCTCTCCCCCGAACCTAATGACCCCTAGAAGACCCTCTCTCACACACTATACAAGAAACACCCAATATAGGGCATCACCTCCCCTCTGTCATTGATGCGCATACGGCCTCCTAGCTTCCTTCACCGCCACCTAATAACTTCGAAGGCACCGTCGGCCCCCGGGAAAACTCTTCCCCAGATTCAATTTCACCTCTAACGGACTCGAGCCCCTGGACCTGTCCCTCCTTCTCTGGTGACCCAAACTTCGCCCCAATTCCATACGCCATCTCAGATCAATTGCTCTTATAGTGATCACCCTCGACTTCCATACTTGCTTTCTGTATCATTGTTTTGGCTCGTCATACCCTTGATTGTTGTACCCTATAGGACCTCCGTAAGGCCCTCACCGGCACCTCCATGTCTCACCACTTCAGTGTACCTCTGACTGTGATATCTTCACCTATCGCCTAGCCGCGCCTTGGCAGTTATTTTTGGATTCTTTTGGGTACCTTTCCACCTTCAAAACCTCAACTCTTGGTCTTCGACCTTTCCCTTGTTTCACGAGTCCCTCCGACTGGTATCAAGGCCACAACATGCCCCAGAAGCTGAGTTTTGCCTCAGTGAGTTTGTCGAAGCTTGAGGTAGGACCTTGAGCTCTACATTTTTCTATATTGTCCTTGAATCCCCATTTGTAGTCAGAGAACCCCTCTCCAGGTTCTGCTCTCACCATGGATACGAGTAGAAGGTGGCTGGTCAGTAAATGACCATATATCCCATTCCATTCTAATCGTATGATTATGCGTTTTTTTGATATTTCACACACACAACTGTTTCATCAGCGCCCTTGAATCCATGCACCCTACAACAAACCTACAACCTTATTCTCTCCCTCTTCCTCTTTCCTTCCGCCATCCCTCTCGTTAACTCTAACAGCACCAAACTCCCTCTCCCTACCTCGGCAAACCTGAGCAAGGTGAAGGTCGTCATCAACCCTGACGCATCCAACATTGACATCGACCATGACTACAAGACGGGGAAGTGTTTTCTATCTTCAACACCTTCGAACACCAATACTGTCAACCATTCCCCACCAATAGACGATCCTCTTGCCAATCCCCATCAATCGGGTCATGATCTTGACGCCCCTGCTACCTCAGCCCTTTCTTCTTCCTAGAGATCACAGGACAACCTCCAATCTTCCCCATCTGATCTGCCAGACTCGACAGCATGTTGTGTTCTTTCTTCATACATGTGATGTATCGGTGTCCTCGTCCCCTTGCCTCGACAGAGATCTGGAACTCATAATTCAACCCCCAGATCACAGACATGCCGCTGTCCAACCATGTCGTCATTAATCCAAGGCTTTACGAACCTGCAAATGACCACTCCACATCAATCCTCTCCAGTCTGCTAGCGGAAAAGTTGCCACCGCTGATGCCCTTCCTCCTTGTTTTCCTATGGCTTACCATGTCAAAGACCTACACTACACGACACCTTGACACTACCACCGCCCTGCCACCTACAACGAGCACCTTCTCTTCTATTCTACCTTCTTCCTTCTCGGGCCTGATGCGTCTGGCCAACAATAGGTCTGCCGCCTACCAACACCACCACCATTCTGCAACCATCACTCCATGGCAGTGTACAATGACCAGAGCAATTGTAGAACCCTCCAACTAGGCCAGGTTCCCATATCTCAACCAAGCAGTGAAACGTACTAAGAGGTACAAAGACCCGACTCCTCCTTCGTTCTTCCATGAACGTTGCAACCTCTGCCATCAAGGTCTGAAGATGGCGATGAAGGCTTCACTAGAATCTACCTCCTAGTGCAATAGGAAGGATTCTCCAAGAGAAAGGCTTGTTCAAATGGAAGGATGAAAACCTGACCTTGGAGATTGAGAATGAATATTGAATTAACCTTTAACCATGAAGATAAGACGTTGGAGCTAAAGGGAAGGAGACATCTTGAGAAGATTCCAATGATCCAAGACCTTAGAAGTTCTTGCATGGTGGGATGTCCATCTATGGAGATCCTATCTTTCATATGTTATCTAGAATATGTGTATCTTTATAATCATGTTGTAGTTTTCTTTCCAAGAACTCATGTATGAATCTATGCTTCTATGAATGCCAAGTGTTGTTTATTTCTTGATATGAGATCATGTATGTGACAACCCTCCCTGATATGTCAAGTACCCCACATTATGGATAATGTTGGGGATTAGGCTGTGCTTCTGCTGGTTACGTAAGAAACCCTAGGGAGGGGTGTTACATTAATGGTATCAGAGCAAGAAATAGATGGCCACTAAGGAAACAATAAGGATTCATGCAAGTCACCCTAGGATGAAGAAATAGAAGTAGAGAACATGATTATGTATTCTATTATGTCTAGAGAACCCTAAAGATGTCTAGAGACATCACCTCATTAGAGAAGTACATGTTAGCATGCTCATGTAGTTGAAACCAAACCCTAGATGATGACATGTTTCTCCTTGTCTCAATGGTAAGGGCCACCCAAATGAGATTTGAGGAAAATGTCATTTAATGTGACTTTTTATGTGTCTTACCTTCTTAATTGTGTGTGTGGTATGGGACACGTGTGCAAATAAGTTGGTGAGATGTAGCATAAAAAGATCCAAAATTTCTCAATATGTGCTTGATCACCACATATAAAGAGATGAAGGATATATGACCTAAGGTTAAACAACTATGAAGATGTAGTCACGGTAAGTGAGAGATAGATTCCCTAAGTGTAATGAGTTAGGTGTAATGTTAAGGAGTAAGTATGAGACTTAGGAAGGTTAGCTAAGTAATTTATGTTGAATAATAATGCTTTGTTTATGTATGCCTCTTTTATAATGATAATTGTATGGAAATTTTGTAAGTTTATGTGAAACCCTTAAGGTGGGTAGAAACTCTAGGAAATTTTGAGGATGATTTTTATTTAAGGTGGGTAGTATTGTAACACCCCAATCTTATTATGCAATTTTTCAAAATATTTTATTCTCAGCATGCTCTTTTTCTAATAAGATAATTGTTGAGGACTTAAATGCAAATTTCCCATGTTAGTTTTGCAAATCCATTTTATTATGTCCAATTGCTCTCCTATCCTTTTTTTATTTAAATAAAAGCTTTTCATATAAATCTATAATGTTTTGTTTAAGAAAATAAAAATAAATGCTTTTATGAAAAATTTTCTCTCTCATATGATAATTAGTGAATTACATGTTTAATTGCTTGCTTGAATGGCCTCCATCTTGTCGATTGAAAAGAAATAATGTTGAGTGCACATTTTCATATCTAGGAATGCTTATTTTAGAAATTCATGGCTTTATTTACTCTAATCATGGTCATTTAAGTGTACATGATAGTTTTGCTATATTAGGCCTAAAATGGGTACAACCATGAAATCTAACAGCATGGGAATGTTCTAGACCCTCTATTTTTCCTATGGTTCAAATTTGAACCCATTAGGACCATGTTTGACTTCCCAATTAATTTGAGAGAGGTTTGTATATGGTTTTGCTAAACAATTAACTTAGATTTATTTCATGTCATTTATTTCCCTATAGTCTGTGCATTAGATCTGTCATGCGTTACTTTTCTCGCGTGCAGGCACGACAACCGTTGGATCAAGATCCAACGGCGTGCTTGTTCTCTTCTTCCTCCGTTTTCCCTGTGGGTTAGAGCCATTTTTCACAGAGCAATCTTCAATGGTCCGTTCTGCCTCGTCTCTCACTCGTTTCATCTGATTCCTTCTCAGAAGGGATCGACTCTCTCCCCCAAACCTAATGACCCCTAGAAGACCCTCTCTCGCGCACTATACAAGAAATACGCAATATAGGGCATCACCTCCCCTTTGCCATTGATGTGCAGACGACCTCCTAGATTCTTTTGCCGCCACCTAATAACTTCAAAGGCACCACCGGCCCCTGGAAAAACTCTTCCCCGAATTCAATTTCTCCTCTAACGGCCTCGATCCCCTGGGCGTGTCCCTCCTTCTTCTCTAGCGACCCAAGATTCGCCCCAGTTCCCTACGCAATCTCAGATTAATTGCTCTTATAGTGAGCACCCTCGACCTCCATACTTTCTTTCTGTATCATTTTTTTGGCTCATCATACCCTCGATTGTTGTACCCTATAGGACCTCTGCAAGGCCCTCGCCGGCACCTCCGTGTCTCACCGCTTTAGTGTACCTCTAACCGTGATATCTTCACCTATCGCCTCACCGCGCCTTGGCAGTTATTTTTGGATGGTTTTGGGTACCTTTCCGCCTTAGGAACATCAACTCTTGGTCTCCGTCCTTTCCCTTGTTTCACGAGTCCCTCTGACCGGTATCAAGGCCACAACATGCCCCAGAAGCAGAGTTTTGGCTCAGTGAGTTTGTCGAAGCTTGAGGTAGGACCCTGAGCTCCACATTTTTCGGGATTGTCCTCGAATTCCCATCTGTAGTCAGAGAACCCTCTCTAGGTTCTGCTCTTGCTATGGATATGAGCAGAAGGTGGCTGGTCAGTAAATGACCATATTGCCCATTCCATTCTAATCGTATAATCATGGGTTTTTTTTAGATTTCACACACACAATTGTTTCATCAGCACCCTCGAATCCCTGCACCCTACGACAGACCTACAGCCTTGTTCTCTCCCTCTTCCTCTTCCCTTCTGCCATCCCTCTCATGAACTCTAACATCATCGAACTCCCTCTCCCTACCTCGGCAATCCTGAGCAAGGTGAAGGTCGTCATCAACAGTGACGCATCCAACATTTACACAGACCATGACTATATGATGGGGAAGCGTCTGCTATCTTCAACACCTTCGAACACCAATATTGTCAACCATTCCCCACCAACAGCCGATCCTCTTGCCAATCCCCATCAACCGGGTAATGATCTTGACGCCCCTGCTACCTCAACCCTTTCTTCTTCCTAGAGATCTCAGGACAACCTCCCAACTTTCCCATATGATCTGCTAGACTCGAAAGCATGTTGTGTTGTTTCTTCATACCTGTGACGTGACAGTGTTCTCATCCCCCTTGCCTCGACAAATATCTGGAACTCATAATTCAACCCCCAGATCACAGACCTGCTGCTGTCCAACCATGTCGTCATTTATCCAAGGCTTCAGGAACCTGCAAATGACCACTCCACAACAATCCTCTAAAGTATGCTAGTGGAAAGCTGCCACCGCTGATGCCCTTCCTCCTTGTTTTCCTCTGGATTACCATGTCGATGACCTACTCTACACGACACCTCGACACTACCACCGCTCTGCCACCTACAACGAGCACCTTCTCTTCTATTCTACCTTCTTCCTTCTTGGGCCTGCTGCGTCTGGCCAACAATAGGTATGCCGCCTACCAACACCGCCACCGTTCTGCCACCATCACTCCATGGCGGTGTACAATGACCAGAGCAATTATAGAACCCTCCAACTAGGCTAGGTTCCAATATCTCGGCCAAGCAGTGACACGTACTAAGAGGTACAAAGACCCGAGTCCTCCTTCGTTCTTCCCTGAACGTTACAACCTCCGCCATCAAGGTCTGAAGATGGCGAAGAAGGCTTGACTAGAGTCTACCTCCTAGTGCAATTGGAAGGATTCTCCTAGAGAAAGGCTCGTTCAAATGGAAGGATGAAAACCTGACCTTGGAGATTGAGAATGAATATTGAATTAACCTTTAACCATGAAGATAAGACGTTGGAGCTAAAGGGAAGGAGACATTTTGAGAAGATTCCAAGGATCCAAGACCTTAGAAGTTGTTGCCTGGTGGGACGTCCATCTATGGAGATCCTATCTTTCATATGTTATCTAGAATATGTGTAGCTTTAGAACCATGATGTAGTTTTCTTTCCAAGAACTCATGTATGAATCTATGTTTCTATGAATGCCAAGTGTTATTTATTTCTTGATATGAGATCATGTATGTGACAACCCTCCCTGATATACCAAGTACCCCACATTATGGATAATGTTGGAAATTAGGTTGTGCTTCTGCTGGTTACGTAAGAAACCCTAGGGAGGGGTGTTACAGGGAGTGTCTCCTTTAGGGAGAGAATTGGTAAGCATACACCTCTTTTTGACTTCAACAAAGGGGGTGATAAATTCTATGAAGATGTTTTTTGACTACTTAAAGGTATGGTGATCTAAATTTTCTTCTTTCGAATTATCTTATAAAAATATTTGTCATCATCAAAAGGAGGAGATTGTTGGCATTTTTGATATGCCACACTCATATTTCAATGATCAACATATTTCCCATTTGTGTTACTAAAAATGTAACTTATTATTTCAGGTGATCAAGGAACTTAGACAAGATTCTACATCAAATTGTGTCATGGATTTACCTTGTATTTATTCTCTGTGTACAACTTGCTAGGAATGATGTAGAACAAGTGATGATCAGCCCTAGCCTATCTTAAACCCTTTTTTTCACACTTTCATCAAGTCTTTAGGATAGTTAGGTGCCATTAGAAAAATCATTTAATATGTTTTCCAAAATTCAAGATACACATTTATAGAGTATGTTTCAGTCAAACTATTCTTGAACTGAATTAATTTTGATTGAACTCTTAGTGGATCGAGAATCAGTCTATAGTCAAAATCAATATTTACTTTTCTAGCCATTGTAAACTTATGTTCAACTTCTAACATCTAGTTTAACATTTATCTTGGTCAAAACACTCTCAAAAACTATATTGACCATTCCATAGTATTTCCTATATATAGGAATGCCTTATGAACACTTAGGATAGATAATTGAAACACATACATTTGATCAAACCATTTTACATGGTATCTTTCTCAAAGGTTAGAATTCTATATTGATATCCTTAGATTTAATCCATAATTCAAATTTGTGCCATACTCCACCAAATATAATCTTCCCTATCCTTGTGGAGAGTTTGTTTATCATTTGTTCATAGGGGTATTTATATTAGATATCCGGAAGAGTTGTATTCCTTTTTTGTATCTTTTATACCATTATTATTCGTAGCGCTATGACTTGTAAGAAGGTTTGCATCCAAGGAGGAGGCTGATAGAATCCTCTCTATAGTGTGCTTTCAACTACTGCTTAGGAAGAAGGTTTTCGGGAAGTGTTATTGGAAATTGCTTCTGGTGAGAAGGTTGTAACTAAGGAACACGTTGATTGAGATATACTTCGTAGTGTGCTTCCAACTACTTCTTGGGAAGAATGTTGTTGGGAAGCACTATTGGAAGCTACTTTTTCGTCAAAAAATGCAAGTTATCCTTGAGCTAGAAAAGGAGGGTTGTCTTAATCTACAAAAGACATTGGTTTTATTTATGCTTCTTTTATCGGTTAAGTGAAAGGAATAAAATACCAGCTGAAAAAATCTAGTTGGGAACAACCAAGTAGTGGATTGATGTCTTTTGACAGAACTACTTTAAATCGTGTGTCTCTTGTGGTTTGCCTTCTTTGTCCATATAACATGCTTTATATTTTGTGTTGCATTATCATTTTAAGCAAGTTGCAATCTAACATCCTTGTTTTTTAAATTTAATAAGTTTTTATATAAGAAGATATATCACCCCTCTAGATCTATCAATAAGTCCCACACCTGTTGGACAACTCCCTCAACCCGACAGAGCATAGAAGGACATTGATCGTGTTACAGTGCCTTACTAAATTGCCGCTAGATCTATCCTAAAAAATGACGTGCTTGCGGATCCTGAACCTCAACTACACACTGATATTGAAGCTGCCGGAATGGATTCAGGAGTTGAAGTTGTCGCGCTACCTCAACCTTTGTAAGACACTAATTGCCAAGCTCCCTAACTCAATGACCTCACTCTGTAATCTCCTAACATTGAATTTGGATGACTGCTACTTTCACCACGAGCTTCCAGAGGGAACCAACAACCTCACCGCCCTCCACCACTTGTTCCTGCTCTTAAGCAACCCAAGGTGCTCAAATTTAGCATTCATGCCACCAAATCTAGGCAAGATGACAAACCTGCAGACACTCTCTAGGTTCATGGTCAGTTAAATATCACAAGGATGTTTCTCGACCAGCTACACAATTTGAATGACATCATAGGAGATATTTGGATTTCCAAGCTACAAAACGTGAAGGATGGAGATGATGCCCAAAAGGATAATCTTGATAAGAAGTTGGTATCGGTATCCTCTCATTCACACTGGAACGGAGTACACAATTGAAGGCGGTACCACTACATTCCCAACTCCGAGATGTGAATGAACAAACCCTCCTTTCCTCAAAGCTCTGTGGATATATGGGCATTGTGGGACACGACGCCAAAATAGATGCCAGGAATGAGTTGCCTAAAGTAGTTGCATCTCTCCCACTGCCAAAACTTGGTATCGCTATCATTGATGGAGAAGCTGACGCAACTCGAGAATTTACTGGTAGAATATCTTGAGAATGTGAAGATCATGAAACCTAGTGACCCCGCGACTGACAAGTTTGGAAACCTCACGACGCTTACTCTGATGGATATGCCAAATTTGTGGTTCTGTAACATCTAGTTGGACAAATGCCCAAACTTGAGCGGTTTGGCTTCTTTGATTGCTCGAAGCTCGAGATCTATGCAGTTGTGTCCATGCTTCTGTGATGGTCAAGATCCAGGGATGTCCCTTTGCCTGATGTCTATTAGAGAAAAATTTGTGGACGAACAACAACATAAGATATCATCTCAGGAATTGATGGTCATTTTCTTGTGGTGATTGTCAAATTTCTTTTTGTCGAGTATAAGTGGATTATTTGAAACTGTAAGGGTGTTATTTTCCAATATTGTTTCCAACGATACACCAAGGTTACACAACTATCTCACTACAATGCTGAAGAGTAGTACGGAAAAGAAAATTATAGTTAATGTGAAAAGATCGAAACCAAAAAGTACATCTTCAAATTGGTCGGTAGTAAAGGAGTAGATTGAATGCAACCATAAAAACTTGAAGACGACCGGATTGAAGGAAGGTAAATATAGTTAAAGTGATTCTTCATTAAAGGCAACCATAAAAACTTGAAGACGGCCGTGTCTGGATTGTTGGATAGAAAATGGGTCGGATACAACGAGGCATCGGATTGGCAGGTCACAAAAGGAAAAGGAAAAATAAAGTGACAAACTAAGTTTGGATACACGATAGATTGTTGCCCATGATAAACTTGTTCTGCCCCAATTTGAAAATTGTTCCATCGCATCATCTTAGCCTTTGGGTTAACTAGGGGTGAGCAAATCTCGGTCCAGACCACTAGACCGGACAAGATTGTACATTTGGTCCGGTCCGGTCCGGTCCTGGACCGAATATGTAGTCGGTCTGGTCAACGGTCATTGAAATTTATAATTTTGGTCTCCGGTTCGGTCCGGTCTAAAATCAAAAAAATTATAAACCGGACCGTGGATTGGTTGGCTGAGTACTTTTCTAACGATTTTGTTAGTCCGGCTGGGGTAATGACCCATCCAGTATGCCTGATTCCGTCCGTGTAAGTGATGGTCTCCCTGTGGCGGTCACCCGAAGCGGAAAAATGAATGTGACGGCAAGGTACGCGGCGCGCGGTGCACGACTCTTGGTGTGCGGTGCATGACAAAACTTGGAAGGCTAGTCTAGCAGCTGCCAACTACAATCGTGCGAGTCCATTGCTGCTCCCGACTCAACCCTATTGTCTGTGTTGGACGCTACTGAGTGATGGCTTCGTGACTCTGTAGAGGGCAGCAGATTCCGGTCAACTGATTACAGTGTCCCATTATAGAATGTGAAGCGTGAAACCAGAAGACTGACTGTTCTTTCTGTTTGTGAAGCGTGAAACCGGAAGACCGGCTGTTCTTTCTATTTGTTAATAGACTCATCTCCTTCTATTCAACGTCCAAAGTCTCCATGAGACAATCCAAAAAGTATTTGATCATGATCGAATTTATAAGCCCACTTGGATATTGAGCAATTATTTGTAATTGCTACCATTCACCGTAGAATCTCGGCTACTAGCCTACTTCTATCTGCAAGTATATAATCGTTAATTGATTGTTGATTTTAGTTCTCTTTCTATTGACCCTCTCTTTTCACGTACAATTGTTCATGTGTCTTCTCTTCAAAAATGTTAAATGCTTGGAGGTGGAAGGGGGTTTACGACTTCTTTAAAAGTTGGATTCATCATTCAGTCAAGTATGAATTGCTTTGATAATCTTTACCTAATGTTTATGAAATCACACCATCCCACCAGCCACAAGAGTCTAAGCGGGGCGCAGCTCACATGTGAGCTCGTTCCTACTTATTCTTTGATGGAAAGTAGGGAGAATATGCTCTATAATTTTTGGAATTTGGCCACTAATTACTGTTTTGATTTCTTTAGCAAACAAAACTAGAGATCTGTATAGATTGAGACAAACATGTTGACTTGATTTTGGCTTTCTATATAAGCTGTATAAGCATTTTGGCTTTTTGTATAAGCTGTATAAGCATTTTGTAGTTCCAAATTGTTTAACCTGTATAAGCATGTATTTATGCTAGGTTATAGTTTATTTAGCTTAATGTGATTTACGTTTTCTGGGTTGTGTGGGCTGTTAAAAAATACTTGGACAAAAAAATATTGTCCCATTGAACAAAAAAAAGTTGGTCTCGTTGAAAAGTAGGACAAGGATCAGGTTGTCCACCAGATGCATTTTAAATTTAATATAGCCTGAAACAATAAGTTATCATGTTGTTCATTTGTACAATGAAAAAAGTCATATATTCATAAAATAGAACTTTATTGTTACGACCCTAACCTGGGTCATGAGGTAAACCTGTTTGTTTTGGCTAAGTACGTTACTTAGAAATTTAATATAATCCTCTAAGGTGTTTTATTATTATGTGACACACTTATGTTCCAAGTTTGGTCCTAATTAAATGTTGTTTGAGTAATGTTCCTTTGTATTGAACCAAAGTGCAATTCACCCAAATTGAGGGGTTATATTGCAATATGTCATATGTTGAACATGCCTCATGTGTTTTAGCATCATTATAGAGAGAATGATGCAAGGTGGTGGCCGGTGGAAAGCCCAAATTCCAAGTTTGAACTTGTTTAAATAATGTTGAAACAATATTTTCTTATTTTGTACTTAAGTGCAATTTACCCAATATAAGGGGTTATCTTGCAAATGTTACATAATAAATGTTCCTTAAGTTTTATAGCATCATAAGTATGAGAATAATGCTTAGGTATGGCTTGTGGAAGCCTAAGTTCTAAGAAGGAGCTTGTTTGAATAATGTTTGTGCATTGAATAACTAGTTTTGGTGTAATTTGCAATTTACCCAAAACCTAGAGCTGGATATGTAAAATACCACCTCTATTATGTCCTACTATTTCTTGGTATCATTTAGAGAAAATAAAAATAAAGGGGCATTTTGTTTGAACCACATTTGAGGAGAGATAATTTTGATAATAAAAATAATCAATAAATAACCATAAATAAAACCTTAATTTATTTTGTAGCAAAAATAAATATATTAATTGAAGTTCTCATCAACTAAAAAGGTTGTGGTTGAAATCCTATACTGCGAGGACGTCTAAATGCCTTGAGTGTCACCAAAATATCCTAAGTAGGTGAAGAAATCCAATCACATTTGTTAATTAAAAAGTAATGCCCACTAAAAATGGATAATAGTATTATAATGATTAAGGTGCTTAGTGGTTGCTTTTAATTCAAGGATAATTGAGAGGATATTGAGGAAAAAGGGAGATGGCTTCTAAGTCAAGTAAGGGAGGGGGCATGTGGCAAGAAAGTGGATGAATTTTCTCCTGCTTTCTCTCTCTTAAAATACATATACATATACTCCATTTTTCACTTACTTGAAAGACTATTTTCAAAACCACTTTCTTTCCTTGCTTTGGCCGACGACCAAGAAGCTTAGGAGCAGGAGGAAAGTGTTCCCCAAGCTGAAGGTAAGCTCCATGATCATCTTCAACCTAGGATTAATGGTTGAAATTGGATTTCAACATTCATTTTCTTTTCTCTTCCATCTAATATTGCTCAACCTTGGCTATCTTTTGCATCCAAAGAGCTGGAAACGAACCTTGGATAGTTGAAGCAGCTACTTTCACCATTAGAGACAAGAATCTTGAATCTTTGAATCTACTTTTAAGGCGGGTTATATAACTTGAACACATCAATGTTATTATTGTTTTCTACTCCTCATCATATATATGTTGATCTTTTATTTTCTTCTTGGATAATTGACGAATCCATCATATATATGACAGTAGAATTCAGAGGTCTGAAGCTTGATGATGATGACATCATATTAGCACACACCTCACGAATATCAAAAAACAAACGATTTCAATTGTTGATTGGTCAAACGGTTTCAAACCATTCGGTGACCAAACGGTTTCAAAACCATTAGAGGTCAAACGGTTTCAAACTGTTAGAGGCTAAACAGTTTCAAGAATGTGTTAAGGTCTAATGGTTTCAACTTAATATAGTCTACATGGTCTCAACCTTGGATGGCCAAATGATTTCAAAACGTTTAAAACTCAATTGGTTTCAAAACCCTAGATCAGTTGATGTCAAAACCTTAATATAGTTTCAAACGGTTTCAACTTTGAATTGACCAAACGGTCTCAAACCATTTGAGGATCAAACGTTCTCAACCGTTTAAGGTTAATCGATCTTCAAACCGTTTGAGGGTCTTGGGATGAAACAGTTTCAAAACCGTTTGATGAAGAAAAGGTTCAAGATCGTTTAAGGATATAAAGACCAAGACCGTTTGAAGGTCTAAACAGTCCCAAACCGTTTAAGGATTTTGGACCAAGACCATTTGAAGGTCTAAACGGTCTCAAACCGTTTAAGGATTTTGGACCAAGACCATTTGAAAGTCTAAACGGTCGCAAACCGTTTAAGGATTTTGGACCAAGACCGTTTGAAGGTCTAAACGGTCCCAAACCGTTTAAGGATATAAAGACCAAGACCGTTTGAAGGTCTAAACGGTCCCAAACCGTTTAAGGATTTTGGACCAAGACCGTTTGAAGGTCTAAACGGTCCCAAACCATTTAAGGATTTTGGACCAAGACCGTTTGAAGGTCTAAACGGTCCCAAATCGTTTAAGGATATTAGGACCAGACTATTTGAGGGTCTAAACGGTCTCAAACCATTTGAAGGTTTAGGGCCAAACCATTTTAAGGTTCAATAGGTTCAAACTGTTTGAAGGTCTAATTGATTCAAACCATGAGAGTATTAATAACCCCATAAGTGGTTGAAGAGTATCTCAAAGTTGATTTCAATGGAAGTACCTCTAAAGTATTTAGGTGATTAATACATTTAGAGTGATTATCCCTTGATGCTTATGAAAGTAATAAATTCAATACACTATGATAAGCATAGTTGCATGTACTTTAGTAAGAGGTTAAGTCAACCTAATAAGGAATGATGATGATGATGTGTGTTCCTAGTACATGAAACAATGATAAGTATGATTTAATACTTAAATAATGTTATGTGCTCCAAGATATGTGGAAGCACTGACTTAGGGTTTGGATTAATGAGGTAATCATATAAACCTAATCAATGGAGAATGGAAACCCTAATTAATAAGGAAAATTACAATACATAAGTTTAATTGAATACATATGAAGGTATTATGTAATTCTAGACATGTGGAACAATGAGTTAGGTTTCGGATATTAATTGTAATATCAATGCATTCTCCAAGATGCATGGAGTTTTGAATTAAGGTTTCATCTTTGATAATGTGATCATGGAACCTAATTAATAAAGATGAGAAATCCTAACCCTAATATAGGGTGATGTTATGTGAAACCCTAATATAGGGTGATGTTATGTGAAACCCTAATATAGGGTGATGGTATGAGAAATTGTAATTAATAAATATAAGAAACCCTAACCCTAATTTCAAGTAATGGGATGAGAAACCCTAACCCTAATATAGGGTGATGTTATGTGATACCCTAATATAGGGTGATGTTATGTGAAACCCTAATATAGGGTAATGTTATGTGAAACCCTAATAAAGGGTGATGTTATGTGAAACCCTAATAAAGGGTGATGTTATGTGAAATTCTAATATAGGGTAATGTTATGTGAAACCTAATATAGTGGTGTTATCTTGTATTACATAATGTTGATATGTAATTGATATGGTTGTTATTAAGCATACTAACCATGTTGGCATCATGAGACGATGACCATAACCAGGTATAAGTTCTTACGTGAATGAGCCTTGTGAGCAATTATTTTATTTGTTGCCTAGTGAAAGGTGACAAGAAGCTTAATATGCCTAGTGAACTATGTGAGATGCTTGTGTAACAAGTATCATGAATACCTTGGTCAGATGACTAGGAGGTAATAGTTACCTGATAATGGTAACCATGTTCAGTGATGAACTAAGGGTTTGAATAACCAGATCTAGTAAACATGATGACGTTATTAATGAGGGATGTGAATTCCCAGTAATGAGATAAGGGGTTGATTATAGTGGTGTTATCTTGTATTACATAGTGTGGATATGTAATTGATATGGTTGTTATCAAGCATACTAACCATGTAGGTATCATGAGACGATGATCATAACCAGGTATAAGTTATGATGTTAATGGGCCTTGTGAGCCATTATTTTATTTGTTGCCTAGTACCAGGTGACAAGAAGCTTAATCTGCCTAGTGAACTATGTGAGATGCTTGTGTAACAAGTATCGTGAATACCTTGGTCAGATGATATGGAGGTAATAGTTACCTAATAATGGTAACCATGTTCAGTGATGAACTAAGGGTATGAATAACCAGATCCAATAAACATGATGATGGTATTGTTGAGGGATGTGAGTTCCAAGTAATGAGATAAGGGATTGAGATCCCAATATTTTATAAAGCTTTGAAAAGTACTTGATATAAGTATTACATGTTTCTTTATAGCATTTGTCACAATAATTCTTGTTTGAAAACTTGACTGATGCTAAAAGAATATGGTAATGTACTTAAATAATCAAGTGGAATTTTATCATTTAGAGCCCTGGCCATAGATCCATCATCGTCAGTTGCTGGTGATGGTGAAATGGATTCTCCTACGGGTTAATCTGGAGCGTATATTTTTTAATATGTGGGGTGTCTCCTAGCCAAAAATAGGAGGATTAGAGTGCAACTTTGGTTGTAGACTCAAGATATGTATAAGAGCATGGTGAACAGGCCCATGGCTCAGTGTGATAGAGCATGAATGCGTTCATGGCTCAGAGAGCACGGTGAACTGGCCCGTGGCTCAGATTTACTAGCATTGCGACCTATACCAAGGAGGGCAAGAGAATTGGTAGCCTGTGGGAGCTAACCCTGTGACTGAGGTCACTTAAGCAAGAGAATGCGGTCCTTCTTGTGGTCTCACACTATCCGAGACGGATGAGATCAAGGAGTCTGGTTCGTCCTTTTATCTTGTATGGCACCGACTTTGAGTTTCACAACCGACGGTTGGATTTGAGAGGCGCAGATCACTTCCTCAGGGCATAAGTATGATTGTAAAATGTAATCAGTCGTGTAGCATATTTGCTTAAGGATGAAATACATAAATCATTGGTTGATGTTACATTGCTTACTGTATCCTAAATGGATAGATGTTATACATGTTCTTTATTATCCTTATTAAAATGGATAGATGATTTACTACTTTATCATTTATAGATGTAATGCTTCAAAAGATGATGTTGCTCTATTCTGCTTAATATTGATTAAATCTTGCCTTTCAATAGAGAATCATTTTCTCAGTTTATTACTATTTATCTATAATAATAATATTTTTGGCGGAGAGTTATATCTCTCGTTGGGACATGGGTCTCACTCCGTTGATCACCAACATTTTTAGGTGGACGCGGACGAGGAGGCAGTAACCATACACCACGGGAAGGACAACAGCATTAGGGATAGCAGTGACATCTCAGGCAGAGATACTGATTGTCGTGTCTCGTAGATATGAGTCCTATGTGTCTCAGGTCCTTGGAGTCCGTAGTTAGTGTTTTTGTGATCGATCTAAGATTTTGGCTTCAATGCCTCGAGGTTATTTGTTGCTTATGTATAGTTTTGGCAAAGCAACTGTTGTAAATATATTCCTCGAGATGAGATGGTACATGGTATGTACAATACAAATCAGAATGTATATAGTAATTTGTTTCTCTTTATAAGAGTTTCCTGGAATTTTATCTCTTTGCAAAAGGTTTTAATTTTTAGTAATTTTTGTTAATCTGATGTTTATGATTATTCCTCTTAATTGGTAACGATTTGTGTGTCGGTTTGGCGACGGTCGTCACAATATTTTGGTATCAGAGCTTAAGGTTCACTGAGTCTACAGAGACATAGACTAAGGTATTGAGTTTGTGTTAGTGTCCTCCAGTATACCCTATAGTAATGTATGCTTATGTAGATGAAAGGGTAACATTTATAAATGATTGGGGAACACAAGGAATACATTGCTAAGAGCAATGTTGTTGCACCAAGAAAGGGCGCAAGGGATCAGTTAAGAGAAGAATGAGTGCCTGAGAATTCCCATCATGACCCGATCAGGATAGAGAATCCTATGTTGATGCTCTTGACGGGTAGGTTAGGACAACGGTGATGCATATAGAAGACTGGATATTAGCATTACAACCTAGGTTACCAGTCCTCAATACGAAAACATTGGGCTATGAAAGGGTTCCTGAATAACATAGTCATGATTGGAATAGTGGAAAATGTGGGAAAGATTAACATATGACGAGAAAGTAGACTCAACCATAAGTTTAGACAAATAGTATATATGTGATGGCAGTGCCCAAGAAGGGACAATAAGCCAAGAATTAAGGAAATTTCATAACAATTCTAGAGACATTTGTCTAGTTGTTCTAAAAAGCCAAAGTTTTTGGTGCCACCAGTGCAATAAATGCCTAGTGTACCAGGGCAGCAGCCACTAAGTAAAGGCAAAGGTCCTAACTTTCCACCTGTAAGAACCCATGGCTTAGTCTCTACATCGGTGATAAGACTGATAAGACCATGATACAAGGATAAGACATGTTATAGATGTGTTCACGTTGAGCATACTAAACTCTTTTCTCTAAAAAGAAGGGAGGAAATGACTCAACAACCGAGGCAGACTCGACAAGGCTTACAAAACTCACAACCCAATAGTGTAAAAAGGCAAGAGAAACAACATGAAACAGCTAGACTTTATGGGTTGAGTCAACCTAAAGTGGTGGATCACCGCGAGAGGTAACAGTTGGATAAAGCTTTTTCATTTCGATATGCCTTACCTTGATGTTATCTGATAATCCTAGAAATGATAGTTGGTATGGACTTTCCTATTGATTGTCCTACGAGGACATAGGGAAGAAATGATGAGAACTAGAATTTATATTATGTTTAGTATTCTTTTAAATGCTCTATTATTGCTCTTATCTGTGTGAAAGAGGATGAGATATAGAAGTGATGCCTGGAGAAAATTCAGTAATGTTAAATCATGTGTTTATAATGATATGAAAAGTAAGGAACTTGATAATAAATAAAGTGCATACTACCTAATCTTAGTACTTGTATACCCTGGCCAGGTATATAATTATTGGAGATAGGGCAAGTATGGAACTCTTAGATTGTTATCTTTTTTATTACTATGATCAAGTAGTCGTTCTGAGACAATATAGTGAGTATAATGAAACTAGAAAAATGGTATGGACATTTGCATTACATACTAAGTGCATTAAATGGAATTTGAGATGATCTCAGATCAATCTGTATGTATGAGGAAATGAAAAGTATAGTCCTCATGATAAGAGAATGAGAACAAGGAAGATGATCCTTGTCTAATAAAGTATGTGTGAATAGTAAAGATCTTTTCCCATGATGTAGAAATGTGAAATGTGATAAAATCAAAAATTGTTCATGAACATGTTAGACAATAACAAAGAAAGGAGTGATGACATGTAATCAACCTTATAATTCCTATACTGATGACAAGGAAACTATGATGAAACAAGAGTAAATGACTCATGAACAATTGAAAGTTCATGCTATAATTAGAGGAGATGATAATCCCTTCTCTTTGATAAACAACCCTGGGTGATGATGGGGTGATAAGAAGAATATGTTTCTTTGTGTTCTTTCCTTTAGGGACACGGAATCAAGTGGGTCTTATGACACTTGATGTGCATGAGTTAAAAATGTTCAATTGATGGATACTTAGAAAAGTATCAGTTCATCTTGGACTTTGGTTCCAAGACAAAGATATGTGTAATAAATAATGTCCCAAAGATGAAAGAAAGATCCTTTTATATGTGTGGCTTTAGTAAAAACAACAGAGAGATGGGAATGATGAGAATGTAATGTGTTTTCGACACATGTGATGGATACCAAGGTAAGAAATTCTAGTATCTAAGAAGTATCATGTGATATGGCAAAGTAAAAACATAACTCCTAATTAAGATGATTAATGTTGGTTACCTGGAATGACCAACTGTGAAATCAGTCTAATTGCATAAAATAGTATGGACATCACTTGTTAGGGGCTTATTCTCTCCATAAACATAACATCAATAAGATTGTACTAATTGAAGGGACAATTGTACAATCATTGTGGGAAAAGCTTATCAATCTAAATATAATTCTTTAGAACACCCCTATCTAGATCTGTTGAGATAACGTATACATAACATCTAGAGATACCTTTAAGATAAATTTTTAATTGATAAGTAACCTTCCCTTATGACAAGAGATGTACAACTAATGAGATAGTTGGTGCAAATAGTAAAACTAATGAGATAGTTGGTACAAATAGTAAGAAAGTTTAGTGGTGTGTCAGCAGATTAGATGGCACAACAGATGTATGATAAGAGTTGTAGTCCCAAGTGGGTGACAGAACATAACTCTAATCTTTCTCTAAAAGTGAAATGCTACACTGAATAAGGAGTATGGGAGACTCCCCAGAATCATGAATCTTGTCACATAAAATTGAAAATTGGGAAAGGTGACAAATCAATGAGGTTTGACACCTGAGTTAAATAAGGTATGTATAATGTTTCTCTGACTAAGAAAAGTGTTATTTGACACAGATTTGACTCTACAGTCAATAATGAAAAAGATCATGGAGTATGTGTCATGTATGACAGATTCTATGATAACCATGTATGGAAGAACTTTCTTTGTTTTGGACCAAAGTGCAATTTACCCAATTTGAGGGTTATATTGCAATATGTCATATGTTGAACATGCCTCATGTGTTTTAACATCATTATAGAGAGAATGATGCAAGGTTGTGGCTGGTGGAAAGCCCAAATTCCAAGTTTGAACTTATTTGAATAATATTGAAACAATATTTGCTTGTTTTGGACTAAAGTGCAGTTTACCCAATACAAGGGGTTATCTTGAAAATGTTACATAATAAATATTCCTTAAGTTTTATAGCATCAAAAGAGTGAGAATTATGCTGAGTTATGGCTTGTGGAAGCCTAAGTTCCAAGAAGGAGCTTGTTTGAATAATGTTTGTGCATTGAACAATTAGTTTTGGTGTCATTTGCAATTTACCCAAAACCTAGGGATAGATATATAAATAACCACCTCTATTATATCCCTACTGTTTCTTGGTATCATTTAGAGAAAAGAGAAAGAAAGTGGCATTTTGTTTGAACCAAATTTGAAGAGAGATACTCTTGATAATAAAATAATCAAGAAATAAGCATTAATTAAACCTTAATTTATTTTGTAGAAAAAATAAATATATTAATTGAAGTGCCCATCAATTAAAAATGTTGTGGTTGAAATCCTATAGTGCGTTGATGTCTAAATGCCTTGAGTGGCACCAAAATATCCTAAGTAGGTGAATAAATCCAATCACGTTTGTTAATTAAAAAGTAATGCCCACTAAAAATGGATAATAGTATTATAATGATTAAGGTACTTAGTGGTTGCTTTTAATTCAAGGATAATTGAGAGGATATTGAGGAAAAAGGGAGATGGCTTCTAAGGCAAGTAAGGGAGGGGGCATGTGGCAAGAAAGTGGATGAATTTTCTCCTACTTTCGCTCTCTTAAAATACATATACATATACTCCATTTTTCACTTACTTGAAAGACTATTTTTGAAACCACTTTGTTTCCTTGCTTTGGCCGACGAACAAGAAGCTTAGGAGCAGGAGGAAAACATTCCCCAAGCTGAAGGTAAGTTCCATGATCATCTTCAACCTAGGATTAATCGTTGAAATCGGATTTCAACATTCATTTTCTTCTCTCTTCTATCCAATGCTCAACCTTGGCTATCTTTTGCATCCAAAGAGTTGGAAACGAACATTGGATAGTTGAAGGAGCTTCTTTCACCATTATAGATGAGAAGATTTAAGTTTTGAAGATATTGTGAAGGCGGGTTATATAACTTGAACCCATCAATGTTATTATTATTTCTATTCCTCATCATATGTTGATCTTTTATTTTCTTCTTGAATAATTGATGAATTCATCATATATATGATAGTAGAATTCGGAGGTCTGAAACTTGATTATGATGACATCATCTTAGCACACACCTCAAGAATATAAAAAACAAATGGTTTCAATTGTTGATCGGTCAAACGATTTCAAACCGTTAGAGACCAAACGGTTTCAAATCGTTTGGTGACCAAACGGTTTCAAAACCGTTAGAGGTCAAACAGTTTCAAACCGTTAGAGGCTACAGTTTTGAGAATGTGTAAAGGTCTAATGGTTTTAACTTAATCTAGTCCACATGGTCTCAACATTTGATGTCCAAACGATTTCAAAACGTTTAGAACTCAATTGGTTTCAAAACCCTAGATCAATTGATGTCAAAACCTTAATATAGGTTCAAATGGTTTCAACTCTGAATTGACCAAACGGTCTCAAACCGTTTGAGGATCAAACGGTCTCAAACCGTTTTTGGTTAATCGATCTTCAAACCGTGTGAGGTTCTTCGGTTGAAACGGTTTCAAAACCATTTGATGAGCAAAAGGTTCAAGACCGTTTAAGGATATAAAGACCAAGACCGTTTGAAGGTCTAAACAATCCCAACCCGTTTAAGGATTTTGGACTAAGACTGTTTGAAGGTCTAAATGGTCCCAAACCATTTAAGGATTTTGGACCAAGACCATTTGAAGGTCTAAACGGTCCCAAGCCATTTAAGGATTTTAGACCAAGATTGTTTGAAGGTTTAAACGGTCCCAAACCATTTAAGGATTTTGGACCAAGACAGTTTGAAGGTCTAAACGGTCCCAAACCGTTTAAGGATTTTGGACCAAGACCGTTTGATGGCCTAAATGGTCCCAAACTGTTTAAGGATTTTGGACCAAGACTGCTTGAAGGTCTAAACGGTCCCAAACCATTTAAGGATACTAGGACCAGACCGTTTGAGGGTCTAAATGGTCTCAACCCGTTTGAAGGTTTAGGGCCAAACAATTTGAAGATTCAATTGGTTCAAATCGTTTGATGGTCCAATTGATTCAAACCATGAGAGTATTAATAACCCCATAAGTGGTTGAAGAGTATATCAAAGTTGATTTCAATGGAAGTACCTCTAAAGTATTTAGGTGATTAATACATTGAGAGTGATTATCCCTTGATGCTTATGAAAGTAATAAATTCAATACACTATGATAAGCATAGCTGCATGTACTTTAGTAAGAGGTTAAGTCAACCTAATAAGGTATGATGATGATGATGTGTGTTCGTAGTGCATGGAACAATGATAAGTATGATTTAATACTTAAATAATGTTATGTGCTCCAAGATATGTGGAAGCACTGACTTAGGGTTTGGATTAATGAGGTAATCATATAAACCTAATCAATGGAGAATGGAAACCCTAATTAATAAGGAAAATTAGAATACATAAGTTTAATTGAATAATTATGAAGGTATTATGTAATTCTAGACATGTGGAACAATGAGTTAGGTTTTGGATATTAATTGTAATATCAATGCATTCTCCAAGATGCATGGAGTTTTGAATTAAGGTTTGATCATTGATAATGTGATCATGTAACCCTAATTAATAAAGATGAGAAATCCTAACCCTAATATTGGGTGATGTTATGTGAAACCCTAATATAGGGTGATGTTATGTGAAACCCTAATATAGGATGATGGTATGATAAATTCTAATTAATAAAAATAAGAAACCCTAACCCTAATTTCAGGTAATGGGATGAGAAACCCTAACCCTAATATAGGGTGATGTTATGTGAAACCCTAATATAGAGTAATGTTATGTAAAACCCTAATAAAGGGTGATGTTATATGAAACCCTAATAAAGGGTGATGTTATGTGAAACCCTAATATAGGGTAATGTTATGTGAAACCCTAATATAGTGGTGTTATCTTGTATTGCATAATGTTGATATGTAATTGATATGGTTGTTATCAAGCTTACTAACCATGCAGGTATCATGAGGCGATGAGCATAACTAGGTATAAGTTATGATTTGAATGGGCCTTGTGAGCCATTATTTTATTTATTGCCTAGTGAAAGGTGACAAGAGGCTTAATATGTCTGGTTAACTATGTGAGCTGCTTGTGTAACAAGTATCATGAATACCTTGGTCATATGACCTAGAGGTAATAGTAACCTGATAGTGGTAACCATGTTCAGTGATGAACTAAGGGTTTGAATAACCAGATCTAGTAAACATGATGATGGTATTAATGAGGGATGTGAATTCCCAGTAATCAGATTAGGGATTGATTATAGTGGTGTTATCATGTATTACATAATGTGGATATATAATTGATATGGTTGTTATCAAGCATACTAACCATGCAGGTATCATGGACGATGAGCATAACCAGGTATAAGTTATGATGTTAAGGGGCCTTGTGAGCCATTATTTTATTTGTTGTCTAGTCAAAGGTGACAAGAAGCTTAATATGCCTAGTGAACTATGTGAGATGCTTGTGTAACAAGTGTCGTGAATATCTTGGTCAGATGACCTAGAGGTAATAGTTACCTGATAATGGTAACCATGTTCAGTGATGAACTAAGGTTTTGAATAACCAGATCCAGTAAACATGATGATGGTATTGTGATAAGGGATTGATATTCCAATGTTTTATAAAGTTTTGAAATGTACTTGATAGAAGTATTACATGTCTCTATGTAGTGTTTGTCATAATAATTCTTGTTTGAAAACTTGATTGATGCTAAAAGAATATGGTAATGCACTTAAATAATCAAGTGGAATTTTATCATGTAGAGCTCTGGCCATAGATCCATCATCGTCAGTAGTTGGTGATGGTGAAACAAATTCTCATATGGGTTAATTTGGAACGTACGTTGTTGAATATGTGGGGTTTCTCCTAGCCAAAAATAGTAGGATTAGAGTGCAACTTTGGTCGCACTGATCGAGACGGATGAGATCAAGGAGTTCGGCTCTTCCTTTGATCTTGTATGGCACCGGCTTTGGATTTCGCAATCGAAGGTTGGATTTGAGCGGTACGGATCACTTCCTCAGGGCATAAGTATGATTGTAAAATGTAATCAGCCGTGTAGCGTATTTGCTTAAGGATGAAATACGGAAATCATTGGTTGATGTTACATTGCTTACTGTATCCTAAATGGATAGATGTTATACATGTTCTTCATATTCCTTATTAAAATGGATAGATGATTTACTACTTTATCTTTATAGCTGAAATGCTTTAAAAGATGATACTGCTCTATTCTGCTTAATATTGATAAAATCTTGCCTTTCCACAGAGAATCCTCTGCTCAGTTTATTACTATTTATTTGCAATAATAATATTTTTGACGGAGAGTTATATCTCTCACTAGGAAATGAGTCTCACTCCGTTGATCACCAATATTTTTAGGTGGACGCGGACGAAGAGGCAGGAACCATACACCAGGAGAAGGACAGTATCATTAGGGACAACAGTGACATCTCAGGGGGAGATACTGACTGTCGTGTCTTGTAGATATGAGTATTATGTGTCGTCTTTGTATTCTCAGGTCCTCTGAGTCAGTAGTTAGTACTTTTGTGATCGATCTAAGATTTTGGCTTGAATGCCTCGAGGATATGTGTTGCTTATGTGTAGTTTTGGCAAAGCAACTGTTGTAAATATATTCCTCGAGATGAGATGGTACATGGTATGTACAATACAAATCAGAATGTATATAGTACTTTGTTTCTCTTTATAAGAGTTTCCTGATATTGGATCTCTTTGCAAAAGGTTTTAATTTTTAGTGATGTTTATGATTATTCCGCTTAATTAGTAACAATTTGTTTGTCATTTTGGCGACGGTCGTCACATTTGTACAATGTTACACTGAAATTTCAAACAGTAAAAATATTTTGCAATTTCGATCTGAGCGGTCCGGTCTATGTCCGGTCCAAATGCTAAACGGTCTGGGTCAGTCCGGTCCAAGTAAGAAACGGCCCGGTCTACGGTCCAAGTTTATATACTTTTCGATCTTCGGTCTGATCCGGTTCGAGTTTGGACCAATGCTCACCCCTAGGGCTAACCGGCATGGATGGCCAGATTTATTTTCTTGACAGTCACTCTTACTCTTTGCCATTATTTAGAGAACACCTTTCTTTTTTCTTGCTTTTGTAAACAACCTGAACGACATTGAGCACTAGTAATGAAACCATGGACGGCGTGGATTACTAATATCAAAAGAATAGATTATATTTACTTTATAGCAAATCTGAGGGTGGCTACAAATCTGAAAGCAGCAGTTACAATTTCATGGCATCGTATAAGCATCGCCCGACTAGTTTTATATTGTGCCACTTCTTTGGCATGGCTTCAGACTCAAACAACTGAGCATCCATAAACGGAAAAACATTATAGATGATTTGATGATAAAAGCTTTGAGGAGAGTGGAAGTAGGAATGTGGATGGAAGAACTAGACCTTTTCGGCGGAGAGGCTAGAAGTGGATGACGAAATTGGAATGGGAGGTTACACGGCAGGCGTTGGGGGTGAGGTGTCGGGGTCGTGAATCGGAAATACCGCCCTAGTACCTTGGGGTGGTGCGGGAGTCAAAAAGTCCCTGGTAGCTGGGACTTTTGTCACGACAGGATTAGAATCCTGATTCTTATCTTACTCAAACAAGCGTGGGATGGGCAATATTGGTAGCACAAAAATCCTATCCTACGTAGACTCCGAAGAACCAAACGGGGCCTAGGTATATAAGGGTATACCTTGAATGTCATCAATAAAAAAGTATATAGTATCAAAAATCATTAATATAATCAGTTGATACTGGACTCTAAATATTAGAATGCACATTATCAAATGTTGTAGAAGATTTACTTAATGATTTTAATAAATATAGTTGCAACTGTTTTGCTAGTTTGAAATTAATACAAGGACTTAATTCAATTTAGAAAATTATGTAAGACTCTTGCCTAAATGAGAAATAGAAACCGGAGATAAAGTGGAAGTAATGGTTGCAAAAGTCGAAGGAGATATTGAAATAGACACTTGATCAACGTGATATTAATCTCACATCTCATGTACTCAAGCAATGATCTTCTCGGTACCAGATCATGTATAGTATAAGAAGAGGAATTTAGTTTCTTCATAACTCAGATTGCATATTTATGATACATAAAAATAAATTCATCGTAAGATCTGCTATGTGTCAGACAAAAGGTACAATGAATTTTATTATTTTATAGTTAAGTGTTTGGATCTGCTTAATAGGTAAAGACACTTCATTAGCAACGTCACAAGGGGTCATATGACTATCACGATTTTATGATATAAGGAATGTATTATCATGAGTCATATATCTAAACGGCTTAGAATCCATATACCAAATATCAAAAATTTTACCTTTTCTATCTAAAAATGTTGATGATGCACATGAGCTTGATCTGAAGATTGCATACGTTGGAATATATGCAATATTTATTGAAAGATGAGGTTGATGTAGAGGTTGTAGAAGGCTTTGAGGAGCATGCTTCTTTCAAGATTTTGTCCTTTTCACATGATGTATACTTCAACAACTTGTCTCGTTGTTGCCTAATTTCTTACGGTACATACATATAACTTTAAATTAGCCCTTTTTAATGAAGAAATTGGAGCAAGAATTGTGATAGCCTCACCAATAGTAGTGATATGAGCAGCACATATCAAAGGGACTCCACCGTTAGAAGAGGATAACATCTTCATATGTGCCTCAATAGCTATAGTCTCCACCAATGCATCCTTCGGACATGGAAATAGATCATAGACAATAAGTTTATTTGCTGAAGTTTGAAACTCCGACAAAGGATTTTGGTAGACTCATGTAAACACCTCTGATCAGAATAATCATGCCACTTTTTTTTTAGGAAAAGATGGGAAACCCTATGATTGGGGTTCCCCGTTATCTATTAACTTTCTGAATCGAGGTTTACAAGCCTTACAATGTTCAAAGGGAAGTTCTGAGCATAAAGGAAACTATCTACATGGCCCCTACGGGCATAGTTGGCTACCTCATGGGCTGCCATATTACTCCTACGACTCACATGACTCAAACTACAAAATAAAAATAATTGTTGTAAAAAGGAAATGTCTTCAGCGATGATTCCTAGATAATCTCTCTTCTGTTTCTTCTTTGTGCATGCTAGGATAACCTCCATGGAGTCAGACTCCACCTCCACGTGATCAAAGCCCTCCTTCCTTGCCCATACAAGTGTTGCCTGCACAGCTAGCGCTTCAGCCATGGTGACTTCCGTTCCAGTGGTTACTTTCTCATCTACCACTCCCACCAACCTACCCTCCTCATCTCTCACCACCCAACCTATCCCCACCCCCTCATCTTCCCCACATGAGCCATCCACATTTATTTTAATTCTTCCCCCATCCGGCTTCTTTCACCCTTGATGCACCCTGCTTGCTGCCATTTCGCAAACCTCCATGTCCCGGTGTTGTTGTTCATTACTAACATGCATGGCATCTCCTCCCTATTGGTGGCTCTGTAAGTTGTATGCCCGAATCATGGCCAAGGCACAGCGGAACAAATATCCACTGTGTACTTCTCCGCTTTGGAAAACCCTCAGGCACCTGCCCCTGCAAATCGCCCACATTGCAGCAACCATAACATTCGCCTCTTGTTGGGATGACCTTTCCAGGGCAGCCCCCATGGCCGCGGTTATGTCTGCATCTTTAAAGTCTCCCACCCAATCTTGCACATCTTTAGACGTCTGGTCCCATACTTATGTGGCATTCAGGCACCGGAAGAGCATGTGGGGTATAGTTTCATTCTCCGTCTTACATAGTATGCATGAGCTGTCTTCCGTACAGTGTCTATCAAATAGCCGACCACTTGTTGCTAAGTCCCCCGTGCATATCCTCCATAAGAAATGGGTTGTTTTGGGACTCCAACCGCCTTGCCATATCATTCTCCACAACTTATCACCTTGTTGGGAGTTATAGTTTCTAGTTTCCTCTTTTCCTACCATCCCCAACCAATATGTTGAACGTACAGAGTACTCCCCATTCTTTGAAGGCCACCACATCCATGTATCACTGGGATTCCTGAGGCTGAGTTGTATAGTACATATCCTCCTAGCATAGCTGTCCGGGAAACACTCCTTCACTTTGTCCTCATCCCATTTAGTTCCATCCTCCGTCATGAGTTCTCTGACTTTGCAGTATTCTGAGTTGTTCTCATGTTTGAAGCAAGCAAGCATGTCATCCTCTTTAGGAAACCAATTATCAAGCCATATGTTGACATATGTCCCGTTTCCCACTCTCCACTTCATTCCTTCTTTTAGGAGGGCCTTTGCCCCCCATAGACTCCTCCATGTGTAGCTTAGGTCATGTCCCCTCCTAGCTTCCCAAATAGTCATCCTGGGGAAGTATCTAGCTTTTACCACTTTAGTCACAAAGGCCTCCGGGTGGTTTGCCATCCGCCACAGTTGTCGCGCCAAGAGCGCTTGGTTAAAGATGTTGAAGTCTCTAAAACCAAGTCCCCCCTATTTTTTTGGTTTACACAATCTATCCCAACTCATCCATGAAATTTTCCGCTCTTTATCCTTCGCACCCCACTAAAATATGGCTATCATTCTCTGGATCTCTTCTATGGTGCATGCTGGTAACTGAAAAATGCTCATGACATATGTGGAAATAGCCTGTGCTACCGCTTTGATGAGGACCTCCCTCCCAGGCTTTGATAGTAGTTTTTCCGACCAGCCTTGTAGTTTCCTCCATATTCTATCTTTAATGAAGTTGAACACCTGCTTCTTAGGCCTTCCCATTGTTGTGGGAGGCCTAAATACCGGGCATGACGGTCAACCTCTTTAACGCCCAAAAGACTTTGCAGTTGTACACGTTTCGCGGCCTCGATCCCTTTACTGAAGACAACCTCTGTCTTAGTAAAATTTATCTTATGACCGGATGCCTGTTCATATTGGTTGATTATTTCAGCTATTTTCAGGCACTTTGCTCTAGCAAAAAGAATACTATCGTATGCAAAGAAAAGATGTGAGACATGTGGTGCTCCCCTACTCGGATTTATGCCGTGTATGAGGTTTTCATGGGCGGCAGTGGAAAGTAAAGTAGAGAAAGCTTCAGTGCATAAAATGAAAAGATAGGGGGAGAGGGGGTCACCCTGGCGAAGTTTGCATGCAGGGTTTGTGCTTTTGGTCCAGTCTCCATTGATGGCAAAGGTGTGATGGATAGACGTAATGCAATCCTGGACTCTACTTATCCACTTCCTCCCAAAACCCAATATTTCCATAACAGAAGTCAAGAAGTTCCACTCTACCCTATCATAAGCTTTGGACATGTCCAACTTCAGAGCGAGGCGACCTTTTTTCTTCCACTTGTCTCTCTTCATGGAATGGAAAAGTTCATATGCTATAAGGGCGTTGTCCGTGATCAATCTCCCCGAGACAAAGGCACTTTGATTTTCAGACACAATGTTATTCATGAGAGGCTTTAAACGGTTTGTCAACACCTTGGAGGCAATTTTATACACCACATTGCAAAGACTAATGGGTCTGAACTCTCCCACTATTTTTGGCTTTTTAGTCTTCAGGATGAGCACAAATAGAGTATCATTAACCTCCTTTAAACTGTTCTCCCCTTTCCATTATCCTTTAATATAGCTCGCCACATCCTTTCCCACAATACCCCAATATTATTGATAAAACATAGCCTTCATACCGTCCGGTCCTGGTGCTTTTTTGGGGTGCATCTGCTTCAGCGCTAACCAAATATCCTCATCAACAATGTCCCTCTCGAGCTCTTCCTATTGTGTTTCTATAATCATTTCCCGGAGCCCCTTTGTTGCCTTCTCGAAGCCTGTTGGATCGCTGGAGTGGAACAACTGTGCAAAGTATTTCATAATAATGTCCTTGATATCCCCCTCTTTCTATCTCATAACTCCTTGCCCGTCTTCTAAATAATCAATCTAATTTCTATGCCTCATGTTCGTTTCTTTTTTATGAAAGTATGTGGTGTTGCGGTCTCCCTCTTTTAGCTCTTTAACTCGTGCCCGGGCAGCCCAGTATTCCTCGTTCTTTTGTAACCAGTATTGAATCTCCTTTAATTTCTCCTCCGCCCTATCAAGGTTAATTTGCTCAGGGGGAAAAGATTGCAGTCTCTTCAAGTCGCTTTCCAGTTCGTTTATCTTTCTTCTTCTTTCACCAAACTTTTCCGCAGCCCACATTTTGAGGTTATCTTTACATCTCGAAAGGTTTGTCTTCAGATCATCCCCTCAAACAGAATCCCATGCCTCCTTAATGATATTTGCACATCCCTCTTCACCAACCCACATGGGTTCAAAGGCAAAGTGGTCCTTCTTCCTTTTCCTACCATCCCTGTTGTCCATATTTATGATAATAGGTGCATGCTCTGATTCATAAATGGGTAGATGGAACACCTTACAAAAATTGTAGTTGTTTCTCCATTCTAGATCAGGTAGAAATCTATCAAGCCTCTCTTGTACCAGAGTTCTTTCAGTCAGCCCCCTTCTCCATGTGTAAAGATTTCCTTCAAAGCCCACAACTATCAGCTCACAATCGTCTATGACATCTAGGAAATTCTACATAAACTTTTCCTCTTTAGGAGGTCCCCCTTTCTTCTCAGTATTTGACATAATCTCATTGAAATCCCCAAAGAAAATGAATGTATCCTGACTCATTTTTTAATCTCCTCATCAGTTCCCATGTTTTGGTTTTGCTTGGCTGATCCGCCCACCCATAGATCCCCACCACTCTCCATCTAGTGCCATTGACCTCGTCCTTGACCACAACGGACACATGCCTATTTGAGTAGCTAAGGATCTCTACCTTAGTATCCTTCCACCAGAACCTGATGCCTCCCGCTCTCCTTGTGCTAGACATGCACACACCCTCAATAAAACCATATCCCCTTTTGACATCTTCCAACTTCCTCTCAGGAATCATAGTTTCCATAACGAAAACTATATTTGGGAGCTCTCTCCAGACCCAGGACCGGAGAGCCTTGCACGTGTCAGGGTCGCCCAATCCCTGACAGTTCCAGCTGAAGATTTTCATTATTCTTCACGGGATTGGACTCTGCCAATCTCTGCTACTTGAGTCATGATGACCCCTTCTCTGTCTGCTAAGCTCTCACTGGTTGTCCTGGATCTTTTCTCTCCCGCTTCTTGTGGTTGTTGTTCATCAAGGTCTATATCACACACCTCGACGCCTCTGTCCCTTTTCCCTATTACTTGCTCCCATACCACCTCCTCTTCTGGAATACCCAACCTTGCCCCCCCTGCTCATCTTGTACACCCATGGATGGTGTTTCCTTTTCCCCCATTTATAACCTTGCTTCATTTTTGCTCCCACTTCCACTTTCCTTTGCACCCGAGTAATCTCTCTCCTTCCACCCATGTTTAGCATCGTGGTGCCTGTTTCTTCCTAGTTTGTTTCATGGTATGCGCTGCCATCTTGATTGCCAGTCCCGTCTTCCGTCTGCCTGTGGTTCTCTGATGTCTCCCATGCATGCATATTAGATGTCCCACTTCTCATGCATTGCTCACCAAGCTGCAACTCGGGCCACCCTTCATTGCCCCCTTCTGGCCATTGTTGTTGATAGCAACTATCCTTGCTTCCTTCCATAGACCCCAAGACTTCCTCTAACTCAACCAAACCCCCGTCCGGAGCCTCCTCTTCATTCTGGACTCCGCCTTGGATCTTCATGAGTTCCTCCCTCGAGAACCGTATCTTTGTCTTCCCCACCTTCGGCCCTCGACCACCCTGATCCGTCGTCTGCAACGGATATTGTTGTTTCAACGTTGCTTCTCCCTCCCTTCCTTCCACGCATCCTGCCGCTGGCATCCCCCGCTCCCGATTGGAAAGGTCTGGCTCCCGCCCTCTTCTGGAACTTCCCCGTCTTTCCACCTCCTGCTCCCCACTGGTGCCATTCCTCTGCCCACCCTCCCGTCGATCCGGTGAAACCTCCCCTACTCTGGGGTGCCTCCCCCGCTCACCTTTCCTTTCCTCTACGCTGTTGCTATCCCCTTCGTCTTCCTTCTTGCTTGACACTCCTGTACCCACACTCGCCTTGAAGGTGAGTTTCCGCCTCGCCACTCCTTTGCCCCCTTCCTTATCACCCTCATGTCTCCTTTGCTTCCATGGTGAAGCCCTCATCCAGACTCCCCACTGGTGTTGGTGCTTGCCGTCCTCATCATATTCTTGACAATCCCGATTAACGTGTCTGAGCTTGCCGCATATGAAGCAAAAGGTTGACAGGGGCTCATATTTGATCTCCACGACAACCACATCGCCACTCTTAACCCTTATTCGCAACGACCTTTTTAGTGGCTTTGTGACGTCAAATATCACCCAGACTCTAAGAGAGGAGTCCCATCCCATCCTGTCTCTGTCCGACGAGAGGACTTCCCCTATTCGACTGGCGATCCCAGGACAGTCGACTCTTCCCTATACCCCAACGGAACGCCATATAGGCGCACCCAAAAGGGAGATTGATTGATGATCAGTCTTCCAAGTTGATCTTCCTTATCCACCTCCTTGAAGAGCAGTAGTCTGCCATCAAAATTCCACGGGGTACCCTCGACGACCCGTTGCTTGTCCCGCCAGTGCATGAACTGTATCACAAATGCCTTGCCCTCTAATTGCTTGAACTCCACCGTCTCTCGCAGAATCCATACTTGTGAAAGAGTTCTTTCCATCACGCAGAAGTTGAAAGTCCAGTCTGTCAGGATCCTCCCCACCAGTGACAACTCAGTATGATCCTCCTCTTCATCATGGTTGCCAGTCGGTTGGACATCAATTGGTTCCTCTTCCTCCTCTGTGAGCCTAAGTCCCACATATCACTCCGTCAGTTCCGTTGCCATGCCGGAGACGAGACCCAAAGCACAAAACGCCGCACTTGAACCTGCAAGGGAGAACCCTAATCTAAGGGAGGTGGACGTCTATGCCTCAAACCTAATCGCCAGAGCGACAGTCCAAGGAGACAGGTTTTAGTTCATGAAAGAGGTATTTAGTTTTACTATTTTTAATAATCATGCCACTTTATTGTGCGCACAATGAAACTTTTGCATGTGGAGAAAAGAGAAAGATGCATGGACATAATAGCCATCTAAATCTCTATCATTGTGTGTGATTGTTGATTCTCCTTGAGATGTGATGATAAGTTCACAAATGGGTTGATATTCATGGGAAGAATTTTTGTAGACAAAATTATGAGAAATATTTGGCCACGCTTGAGCAACAAAAAATTTTGCATGGTATAATTATATCAAAGGGAAACTAAAGATAAAGTGGAAATAATGGTTGCAATAGTGGAAGGAGATATTGAAATGAAAAATTATTTGAAGTGATATAAATATCCCATCTTATGTACTTAAGCAATGATCTTCTTAGTATTAGATCTTGTGTAGTAAAATACGAGGAATGAAATTTCTTCTAACCCAGATTGCATATTAATGATACATAAAATAAGTTCACCGTAAGATCCGGTATGTGTCGAACATAAGGTACAATGAATTTTCTTACTTTATAGTTAAGTGTCTGAATCTACTTAATAGGAAAAGACACTTCATTATCCATGTCACAAGGAGTCATATATGAGTAGTATGAGTGTGTAATATAAGGAACCTATTATCATGAGTCACATATCTAAACGGACTAGAATACATATATTAAATATCAAAACTTTTAACATTTCTATCTAAAAATGTTGATGATGCTACAATTGCTTGGCACAAAGATTGCATACATTGGATTAAACGTAGTATTTAATAAAAATCAAATAAGGATGAGGTTGATGTAGAGGTTGTAGCAGACTTTTGAGGAGCATGCTTCTTTTAATATTTTGTCCTTTTCTCATGATGTATACTTCAACAACTTGTCTTGTCATTTCCTATTTTCTTATGATACATGCATAGGTCTTTAAGCTAACTCCTTTTGAAGAAGAAATTGGAGCAGAAATTGTAATAACCTCACCAATGGTAGTGACATGAACAACATATAAAGGATTTTTTTCATCATAAGAGGATAACATCTTCATACGTGTCTCAGCAGCTATGATCTCCAGCAATGCATCCTCTAGACATAGAAATAGATCATGAGCAATAGGTTTATGTGCTAAAGTTTGAACTCTGACGAAGACTAATGGCAAACTCATGTAAACACCCATGATCACAACAATAATACTACTTTATTGTGCACACAATGCAACTTTTGCATGTGGAGCAAAGAGAAAGACACATGGACATCATAGCCCTCAAAATCTTCGTCATTGTTCATGAGATTAATGTATTTTCCATTCCCCTTGAGATGTGATGATAATTTCACAATAGAATTGATATTCATGGGAAGAATTTTTCTCAATAATTTTATGATATATATTGGTCCAAGTTCAAGAAAAAACTTTGTATGCTAAAATTATATCAAATTCCATGGTGAATAAAGTTTACAATTAATGACTTAACATATTGATCATGAAGTTTTAATTTCATATAATATTAGATTGGCTTTCTCCATTTGATGTGTCAGTGTCACCTCCTTTCCTACTGCATCAAGAACAGTCGATTGAATTTCCACAACTGTGACTCGGGAGGTTTCGTTTGTCAAAAAAGATGGTCCTATAAGCTGAGAAGAAATATAGTGGCCTTGATTGGAGAATACCACACAGTCCATGGGGAAGCCTTTGTAAGTGATATGACACATGGAAGTATAATATCCAATTTCATCTCAGCTGTCATAAGATTGACTGATACAAACTTTGAAGAGAAGAAGAATAAAGAAGAAAAGAAAAAGAGGAATGGGTGTATAAAAAAAGACTAGGACAACAAAAGTAATTATTGTCCCCATTTTAAATATCTGATTAATGAAACTTAAAACGCAAGTATATTTCATTGTGTATATGTTAAAAGGAGTATGTCCCTTTATATTGGGAAGGATACCACCTATACGATATGATATCAAAGGGGATACAAAAAGTCTAAGTAATATAATAGATATAATAAATACAATGAATGTGCGGCAAAAATTGACAAGTTTTCAATATAAATAAAGTCAATGTTAATAGTAATTGGCATCCATCAATATATCAATTAAGCATTAACTAATATTGGCATTCTATGAAAATGAAAAATAGATAAGTTGTTGATATGAGTTGTGCCCTATAAAGATGTTGAGAAAGAATCGAAAAGAATGTTAGAAAGGGGAAAAATTATCCCAAAGCATAATGACATAAAAAATGTTAGCAATAGTCTTCTGTAAAAGTATCCAAACCTTTTTTAAAATTTAATAGGGAATTTTATTTATTAGATTTCCTTTGGACCAAAAACCCCTCAAGTTCTCAAATGACTCTAATACCATGACACTAAAAAAATATTAACAACAAAATAGTATATCTCCATCTGTCTATAAATCATTATGCTCTTTGTTCAACTTTGTCAGATATGAAAAGAAACTATACTCACACAGTTTGACAAAAATAATGCATGATATAGAACTTTATGGAAAATAATTCCCATCAAATCCCATTTTGTTGGGAAACACCAATTTAAGTAACTCTTTCCAAAAGGATGGGTGAAATTGTCGTTTATCTGGATAGCTTTAGTTAAAAATGAAAAAATTAAGTAATATAACCAATCAAATGGGAAAATGCTTGGGGTGAAAGAGCCACTTCATGTAATGTTTTCCCATTTTAATGAGTTTTAAATATATTCTTTTCCATTCTTTTACTAAAGGATCTCAATTGAGTGGTGTTTTCTATCTGTAAATCTATAACGATCCACTTACATTGGGATTTTTCGCCAAAATGGACTATATCCAGAATTATTTTAATAGAGGTGTAATACTTGGAATTATTTTTATCTAAGTGCCATTTTAATTTTTTTCTTAGATATACACTAAATAGTAAGCTTCCAAACTATACATATTATAGTCATGCAACTCGCCTCCCCCTACATGTGCATGTTGTCATGCACATCCCTTGTCATGCAAAATGCTCAGAACTGATAAGAATCTTCTATATATCCTCCAAATATAGCTGGTATGATTGTTGAAAAAATGGAAGAAACAAAAATCATTTGTCTCAATGGCACTCAGCTGATGAGAAATCACTATATAGAGATTTGCCAAATACTCAATAGCCTATATACTTCCAACCAGCCTATCTTGGTCCTTCCTTAGTGCTCAATGAATCCAACAACCACTCTTCCCCCATCATCCCTCAACATCCCTCCCATGACACATATCAATGATATGCCACCCTGAGTACCCCTAACCACCTCCCCACATTCATTTAGAAAAATTGTTTAATGGGTTTTTCTCATCTAACCACCTCAAATTTGTAGCATCTCATCTTCATATTAGAAGAAAACTTCTTTATTTTCCAATTATGCTCTAGACTACAATCTACCCTCACCTTCCTAAATATAGCCCCTACATACAAATCCTAACAATATTACAAGCCATCTATCACACCTCAGTGCTCCCATCTTCCGCCCTAAAGAACAACTAGTACATGTTGCTACCCATATACACCACATTTCCACCAAAAGAAGCACCTGCTACATCACTCAAAGTTAATTATCATGATAGGATCCACTCCAAAAATCTCCTCAGGACCACCTCCATCCTCATCAAAGGAATGAAATTTGTGACATTCAAAACATCTTTTATCATCCTTCATATATCCTTGCCAGCCCACCTCCCAACAACAAATGATCCATTGTATCTTCTTCCCTCATTTTGCAATAATAACAATGTTATGCCATCTGGATGTGATAAGTCACCCTATCATTCACATGTACCGCTCCCCTCTGCGCCTTATAAGAAAAAGTTGTTACCTTCAAAGGAAATATATTATTTGAAAACAAAGTAGAGAGACTTCCAACTACCTCTATGGTTCTCACCTCCTCTCTCCTTACCACATTATTTACCGACTTCATTTGTCCAAACACCCCTTCTTTGCACTTGTACCAAACTAGATTATCTCTCTCAAAAGTAAAGGTAAGTTGGAGTCCTTGAAGATGATAATACCCTCCTCTATCACTCATTGATGTAAAAACTCTAATCTCCACCCTATCCCATCATGTATTTACATCACATACACCCCCATATTCAAGGAGCATAAAATCAATAAAGGACAAACAAATAAACAACATTGATCAAGCCAAACAAGCCTAGGGTAAAAAATGAGAAAGATAAAAAGAACAAATATTGGACTAGAACAAGACCATATCAATTTTTTTTTGGATAAATGATCTGTAGAAAAAAAACTTTTTCTTAACGAAGTCAAGAAGATATCATATTCATATTTCCATCCTTTTTCAAGAAAAATTAAATCATTTTACAGTAAGTAATATTTTATGTAGAACTAAATTTGGTAGTAATACTAACATTAGCCTCCAAGATCATAGTGGAATGCCTCAAAGGGTTTATGCAGATGTGGATTGGACCGTCCCAAAGCAGTTTTGTACTGGGTCAGTGAATTACTAATACCATAGCAATGACTCAAGAGGTCATCCATACAATGAAGAAGAAGAAAGGGGCCAAGTATTATCTCTCCCCCGCGGGTCTGACCTAACTGCTCCGGCGATTAGGGTTCTGTGCGTGGGATACCTCTCTCCCTAGTGGGTCTTTCTCTTGCAGGTTCAAGGATTGGGCAATCTTGCTGGTACTCTACCCATCATGGCAGAGGAGCTAGCAGAATGTTGTGCTCGTCTTCAATTGACAACAGACGAGGAGCAACCTTTGGACTTACAACAACAAACGGAGGATGAAGGTACGACGCATCTGGGACTGGTGGTGGTCGCTCGATTAATGACAGACAGATCCTACAACTTCTGGGCCATGAAATGAACCTTTACACAAGCTTGGGGACTTGCCGAGAAGGTCGTCTTTAAGCAACTGGATGGAGGCAATTTCATTATACAGTTTCTCGACTGGAGGGGGACAAAGCAGAAGCCACAACTGCGCCAAAGGGCCAAGTAAGAAGAATAACCCACACTAAAGCTGATATGTTAGCCTTGAGAGAACCGTGATAGATAATTGAAGAAGCAATCGGTGATAATGGAACACACGACGAGGTCCAAGAGATAGTACTCGAACCGGGGGGAAGGTAGCAAAGCAAGGGGAAGCAGGCAGAGCAACACCCGAGGCAGAGCAATACTAAAACGAGAGCACGAAAAGAAAGAGAGAATAGCAGAAAATTGGTGTGCACAGGGAAAGAAGAAACAAGGAAGACAAAAAAATCACCATGGGTTTACAAGATGAACAGAGCACAATGACTAGGCATACCAGAAGCGGAACTTAGATGGACGTCGGTGACATGTAAAAGAGGCAGACAGACAGAATATTGTGACATGGAGCTGGATGGATTAGTTACTGCAGGAGAAGGAGGAAAGAAAGCAAAAATCGATGGAGATAAGGACGTCTTCACAGGGACTGCTTCAGTCCAAGTAGCAGAGGCTGGGACATACCAGCCCCGCGAAAGACAATGAAAATCTTTAGCTGGAACTGTCAGGGCTTTGTCCGCCCTGACCCGGTGAACGCCCTCAGGTCTTGGTGCTGGAGGGAAAGCCCAAACATAGTCTTTCTAATGGAAACTATGATTTCTATTGCTGACCAGGAAGTGGTTAAGAGGAAATGTGGTTTCACACAAGGCATTTGCATTGAAAGAAATGGAAGGGCAGGGGGGAGTCGGTTTATGGTGGAAGGACGCTAATCTCAAAATCACTGCAGCTATGAAATTTCTGAGGGAAGCACGGAGGGAGTTATGAGGGCAATGGGCATTTATGTCTGGGCTAACCAACAACAAAAATATAAAATGTGGAACCTGATGCGAGAATTGAAGGCAGAATCTGAACTTCCCACTATTTTCTTTGGGGATTTCAATGAGATACTTTCGAACTCAAAAAAGAAGGGGGGGGCACCTAAACCCATTCGGTTCATCCAGGACTTTAGGAACGTTGTTGATGACTGTGATCTTACATATCTGGGGTACAGTGGTAGAAATTTCACTTGGCAGAGAGGACTATCACCAGATACTCTTATCCAGGAGAGACTTGATAGGGCCCTAGCTTTCTCGGCTTGGGCAGCCAAATTTTACAATGCCAGAGTTGTACACCTCACTAAATATGAATCTGACCATGTGTCGATTATCATTCATACTGAGAAGAGAAGAAAAGGGAGGGTAAGGAGGAACCAACATTTCTTTTTTGAGCCTATGTGGATGGAAGATGAAAAGTGTGAGCAGATTGTTAAGGCAGTTTGGGAGGAACACCAAACATCTGGGTTACAAGCAAAGATGGAATGGTGTAGTAGAAAATTAAAAGAATGGGATTCTAAAAGGTTTGGAAACATGAAGAAGAAAATCAAAGAGCTCGAAGCACAGTTGGGGGGAATACAACAATTGCCACCAAACAGAGGGAACCTAGACAGATGTACACAGTTAGTGGCGGAACTCCAACAATGGCACAGATATGATGAAGCTTACTGGCATGCAAGGGCACGGGCCAATGAAATGAAATCTGGTGACAAGAATACCTCATACTTTCATCATAAAGCATCCCAAAGGAGGATTAAAAATAGAATAGAAGGGATGAAAAATGAAGATGGCCTATGGGTAACCAAAGATGAAGACATTGAGAAAGTCATCCAAGATTTTTTCCAAGGTCTTTTCCAGTCATCTAATCTGTCAGGATGGGAGGAGGCGACCAGAGGACTTGTTGAAAAAATAGGGATACCGGAGAGGAAGGCGCTCGAGAGGGACATTTCCACAGAGGAGATCCAGTCGGCCCTAAAAAATATGCATCCAAATAAAGCGTTGGGACCTGATGGTATGAAGGCCCTATTTTTCCAAAAATAATGGTACATTGTAGGTGAGGACGTCTCCACTATATCAAAGGCTGGTGGAAATCTGAGCGGAGCATTGCTGATTTAAATTCCACTTTGGTGGTATTGATACCGAAAACTCAAAAACTGACAGAAATCGGTCATTTCAGGCCCATTAGTTTATGTAATGTCAGTTACAAGATTGCCTCCAAAGTCATGGCCAACAGACTCAGCCCCAATATGGATAATATTGTCTCAGAAAATCAAAGCGCTTTCATTCTGGGACGTCTCATCACAGATAATGCCCTTATTGCTTATGAACGGTTTCACACAATGAAGGGAGATAAAAGAAGAAGAAAAAAGGACATATAGCTTTAAAGCTGGACATGTCCAAGGCCTACGATAGAGTGGAATGGAACTTTGTAGATTATGTCCAAAGAAAGTTGGGGTTCAGAGAGAGATGGAGAACAAAGGTTATGGACTGCATGTCAACTGTAAGTCACTCTTTCGCCATCAACGGGGAGCATACCAGAAAGAATCAACCATCCAGAGGACTTCGCCAGGGTGACCCTCTATCCCCTTATCTCTTTATTTTGTGTGAGGAAGCTTTTTCTACTTCTCTTATCCTTGCATCACAACAAAAATGTATTCATGGTTTACGGGCAAGCCATCATGGCCCCCACATTTCTCACCTTTTCTTTGCAGACGACTCGATCCTATTTACCAAAGCAACTAAAGAAGAATGCCTGAAATTAGCTGACATCATCAGCCAGTATGAACGGGCATCCAGATAGAAAGTTAACTTATCCAAAACTGAAGTTGCTTTTAGTAAAGGGGTTGAGCGAGAAAGGAAAGATGAAATCTTAAATTTGTTGCAAGTGAAGGAGGTTGACAAGCATGGAAAATATTTGGGAATCCCCACTGCGGTGGGAAGATCCAAGAAGCTGGTTTTTGAATATGTCCAAGAACGGGTCTAGAGGAAACTACAAGGGTGGAAAGAGAAACTTTTATCTAAAGCGGGCAAAGAGGTTCTCATAAAAGCAGTAGCTCAGGCGATTCCTTCTTATATAATGAGTATATTCCAACTACCATCTTATCTCCTAGACTCCATAAATAGTATCATCTCAAGATTCTGGTGGGGAGCTAAGGACACAGAGAGGAAAATTGCATGGCTTAGCTGGGACAACTTATGCAAACCTAAGAATCAGGGAGGTTTTGGGCTTCAGGAACTTGCATATCTTCAATCAAGCGCTCTTGGCCAAGCAAGTATGGTGTCTCTTCCATAGACAAGATACTCTAGTCTACAGGGTACTAAAGGCTAGATATTTCCCTTCATCTTCAGTACTCCAGGAAAGGCATGGTTTCAACCCGAGCTTCACATGGCACAACATCTGGAACTCAAAAAGCATTATTAGAAGGCATGCAATGGCGAGTCGGAGATGGTTCAAGTATTGACATATGGACGGATAGTTGGATTCTGAATATACATGGCAGCATATATGACACTTATGAAGTCAGTTGCAACACAATACAGAAAGTTAGCCAAATCATAAACCAGGTGACCAAGGAGTGGGACCACGAGACAGTAAACATCCTGTTAACCCCTGAGGTTGCGAGCAAGGTACTAGCAATTCTGCTAGGCATTTCAGAGCAGACTGACGGGATTTTCTGGAAGCACAGTAGAACGGGAGACTACTCGGTCAGATCAGCATATTGGATGGCGTCCCAACCTCTGCCCAGCACAGCACCACAGACCCTTACTGACGAGGAGCGAAGATGGAAAGCTATCTGGAAGAGGGGCATCCTACCCAAGGCGGAACACTTCTTATGGCGGTGCTCCTCGGGTGCTTTGGCCACAGTGGGTCGACTGTTCGACAGACACTGCCATAGAGATGGGATTTGTGGCATATGCAGACGGGAAAAGGAGGACATCAATCACATGTTGTTTAGATGCTCGCAGGCCTGGGAGCTTTGGAAGGACTTCTCAACGGAGATGCAACACAAGGTAAAGGAAATAGAGCACAAGAGGACATAGGAAGCCATTGCCACCATCACCATGTCGAGCTCAATAGAAGAAGATGAAGTCATGATCGCCTCCCTTTGGATGATCTGGACGCGAAGGAACGACATGATCTTTGGAAACAAGATGAGACCACCCTCCGTTATGCACCGATCCCTGCTAGAACTTCTGAAAGGCCATCGGACAACAACCGGCAGAAGCAGCTACCAGGCGCAGACGAGGTTGACGTAGGTTTGGACACCACCGGAGCCGGGGATGGTGAAAATGAACTGTGACATAGCGGTGGAGATCCAAGGCCATGACGGAGCCGGGATCGTTTGGAGAAACAGCGACGGCGAGGTTCTCAAAGCCGCAGGATACAGGAAGACGTCGATTCAAAATGTTTTGTGCACCCAAGCTTGGTCAATCCTGGAAGGCATCAAACTCTCTAGGGAGCTGGGCATGCATCGGCTGGTAGTAGAATCCGACTCGGAGACACTCATCAGATTCATTGCGACGGAAGCCAGGAGGCCCGACCTACTGGGGACTTTGCTCAACAACATCCACCATATCAAATCTACTTTTTCCAAGATTTCCTTTTGCTTTTGTAGGAGACAAGCAAACGAGCTTGTGCATCTGCTTGCACATAGGGCTGTCACAAGTAGTGATAATTTTATTTCCTTTTCTGCTTCCCTTTCCTCTGTTAATTTTGTTTCCTTCGAACCTTTTATTAATTAAAAGTGGTCGTATTTACATCAAAAAAAAGAAAGGGGCCAAGTACATGGTGATTAAAATCGATTTATCTAAAGCCCATGATAGGCTATCTTGGACATTTATATCTGACACTTTACAGAGACTTTCACTTCCTCCAAACATAGCAAGGTATATTATGAATTCGATCACAACTGGTGAATGTTCGGTCTTATGGAACAGCAACCTTACTAAGACGTTCAAAGCGAGCAGGGGTCTACGCCAGGGAGACCCCATCTCACCATATATATTTGTGTTGTGCATCGAGGCATTTGAGTCAAATGATTGAATAGCTTGTTGGTAGTAAGAAATGAAAGCATGTTTCCATTGGGAGAAGAGGAGTGAAGCTATCCCATTTATGCTTTTTGGATGATCTCATCCTATTTAGCATGGCGTCTGGCAAGCAGATGAGAGTCATCAAACAATGCTTCAAAAGATTTGGGGAGGCATCAAGCCAATCTATATCGATTAAGAAGACACAAATCTTCTTCTCTGCTAGTGTACCCAGAATTATGAGACAAAAGGTGATCAAAATTGGTGCTTTGAAAGAAACAACTGATCTCGGAAGATATCTTGGCGTCCCCATCATCCATTTGAGAGTCAACAAATGAACGTATGTCGACATTCTGAATCGAGTAGACAGTCAGATCAATAGTTGGGCAGCAAGAAGTCTCTCATTTGTAGGTCGATGATGCCTGGTGAAGGCCACGCTCACATCCATCCCCACGTACACTATGCAGATTACACACCTTCCTTTGGGACTCTGTGATCGGATCGATGTCAGTATACGGAAATTCATATGGGGCGGAAGTTAGAACGTGCACCCTATGCCTCTTGTAGCTTGGAACAAAGTAACCTGTGGGAAGGAGGATGGAGGGTTGGGCATATGAACCATGAGGGAATGAAACTTGGTCCTTTTAATGAAAAATGCATGGGAAGTGTCTGTGGGAAGAGACATTGGGTGGTGCCGATACATTAGACCCAAGTATGAACAATACATAGGCGGTAACCTCCCCAATGTGTCCATATTGGCGAAGGTTGTACTCAAAGGAAAGAGATACATTGAGGAGAACACCTAAAAGAGGTGTTGAATGGCATGGGAATGAACTTCTGGAAAGATTGTTGGTGTTCGGAGGAGAAAATATTAGAAGACCTAGCCGTCCATCCCATTCCAGCAGAGATCATAGATCTGCAAGTTTCTAGCATCAGCTTGGGTAATGGAGATTGGGACATTGGTTTTCTAGAGCACTGGCTTCCCAAAGATGGGGTTGACATGGTCACAGCTTTCGCAGCACCCCTACCACAGGAGGGGAATTACACCTCTGTGTGTAGGGCCACCATGGACGGGTTGTATTCAACCAAATATGCCTACAATATCCTGAGATGGTCACGTGATCTGTGTACAGAAGGTGAGTGGGATACTTTGTAGAAATCAAGGGTGGTGGAAAAGATCAAACATTTCATGTAGTTTTTTATGCACGGGGCTCTTCTCACAAATCAAAAGTGATTGCAGCGTTATATGTCCACTGATGCAAGGTGTGCACATTGTCAGGAGGACAAGGAGACTGACATTTTCACCATTTGTGACTGCAGGCTAGTAAGACCGTTGTGGGAAAGGCTGTGCACGGGGGCTCATTTCTCCTCCTTCACGATCGAGACTCGTCTATGGATCAACCAAGGGCTACGGTTAGCAGGGGACAAACAGATCTCATTTATGATCACCTACTGGTACATCTAGAAATGTAGGAACTAGCAGATATTTAAGAAAAGATTGTCAAACCCACAAAAGATATTTTTCGTTTCATCTGTTCGGAGGTTGCTGCTATGGTGAAAGCCTGGCTTAAGGAGGAAGATGAGTTGGCTGGACAATCCCTCAAGACAACTGACGATGGCTGGAGAAAGTTGAATGTTAGGAGGCTGAAAATGAATGTCGATGTAGCTATCCTCAGATGGAAAAGTGCAGCAACGATGATCGTTAGGAATGACGCAGGTGATTGGAGGTGGGGCTTTGGCACACTGTCATCCAATGTCCAATTAGTGCTACATGGCGAATTGTTGGCCTTGTTCTATGCATTGCAGAAGGGGGAGGAGATGGTGTTGGAAGAGTTGGACATAGAGTCTGACTGTAAATTGGCGATCACTGTAGTTATACGACAATCTATTGAGAATCCTAGGAACATGCGGATCATTCATGGTTACCAACAGATTCTGGCCAGACATGGTCAATGGAGCCTTTCTCATATTCAGAGCACTTGTAACGAAGTTGTGGACGGTCTAGCGAAGTACCACATCAGATATAAGAAAGGGACTTTTCACTATATTAGACCACCTGAGGCAATCCTTAATTGGCTAGAGAAAGATAAATATAATGGTAGTAGTACTACCATGTTTTCCTCACATTTAGCTCCTTATATGTTTAATTCGTTAAATTGTCATGCAGGAGGAGAGAGGGATGAATAAGAAGATCTCCTGACTTGTTCAAAAAAAACATTACATGATTCATGACCTATAAGGTCCATCATTAGAGATACTGGAAAATTTTGTTGGAGATTTTGAGGTGGTGTTTAGAAAGGTTGTATGCAACCTTATTTTTCTCCCTACACACATGTTTTACATTCCATATCTCCGACTACGAATTCTTGGTCTTGAGAATCTAATAGGCGTATAACAAATGTACATGGAAATCATCATATCTCACCTTCATAGTAGTGATGCGGTCTGATTAAATAATGGTGTTCGAGTTGTTTATCCTATGTAATCTCTACAGTGAAACAAATACATGCAAGTTACACTTCAGTAGCATACCACATTGTATGTTTTCTTCTATGGCCTTCCAAGGAGAGTACATTGTTATCCCAAGCCACCAATTCTAGAGAAGCCTCCTTTTTTTTCTAAAAAAACACTAGTATTCAATTTGATACTTCGCGAAGGTGGGTGCATCCATGGACCCTCCCTGTTGTGATTCTCCTCCATATTCTCTTATTTCCTATTCTATTCATGAAGTTGTAGTTCCTTCTTATGCATTACATGATATTCAATGGTTCTAATCAAGTTCTCAAAAACATGTGTGTTCCTACATTTCCACATATAGTGACAGGTTCATCAAGAAACCTCTTCATATTCCTAGTGGTTTTGAACATATAGGATTGTACTCATTCATTTCTTTTAGTACATTCAAAGAAATATCCCATCTCAGAACCCTCAAGGATGATCCTCCAGATTGGTTTTGCATACTTGCAATCCCACAAGGTGTGCAATATGGTCTTCTCCTCACACATGCACCTACCACATATGTCATCTTCAATCATGTGTCTCTCCCTTCTTTGCACATTGGTAAGTAATGCATTGTGGCCTAGAATACTAGACATATAACTATATACAACTTGGCACTTTAGCATTCCATCTAAACTTCCAATCTCCCACAAAAATAACATTCTTAGGTTCTCTTCTTAGGTTCTTTTCCACCAAAAAGAACATTCTTAGGTTCTCTTAAGATACCATAAGTTGATTTAGTTGAAAATTTCTTGTTACTAGTATGGAACCAACTCTACATATTATCTTGATAACCTGATAAAGGGACATTGATAGATTCAATCTCCTTCAAAATATCATCATTGAGCAATTCTTTTTAAAATCTTGTGTCCCAATTGCCTCTCATATCTACCACACTTATGACTCTCAAGTCCAATAAATTGGGTGCAACTTGCTTCAGCATGTAATCCTTAATCTTTTCATTTGGCCTGAACTAGTAATCACTCGAAAAGTTAGTATTCATCTACTCAACACCTGAGTCTTAGCATTATTCTGAATGAATGTTTTGGTTTCAAACGTAACTTCCCTAGTCTTGAGATTGCAGGAGCTTTCAAATTTTTTTGTGTGATGAACTTCTTCTACATCCCTTTGCAAAATAGGGTATCCCTTATAGTAATCAAATCCCATGAGTTCCTTTATAGGAGTGCATCATTCCATTCACACATTGATTTGATGCCAAGCTCCCATTTTCCTTGGGACTAGTCACCTTGGTCCATGGAACCAGTGATAAAAGACTGGACTTATGGCCTCCACCCGTAAGAAATGCATGACTGAACTATCAAAATGGCCACAAAGTTTCACAGGTAGCCTTGATGTTTGTATCACACAAGTGGGCATAGTAGTTAAGGTCATTTTGTCTAGGCATACTCTACCTGTGAAGGATAAGAACCTTGATGACCATACAATTACTTTATTAGACACTTTGTCGAGGATATCTGAATAAGTATCTTTATTCACCCTTGAGTGAAGGATCAGGACTCTGAGATATCTATACAGATCCTTAGTAACATGGAACTCGCTAGCAGTTGCAACTCTCTAGATAACAGTTCTAGGTATAATGCAAGAGAATAATATCCTTTTCTTAGGGTTTGAGATGGATTTCCCTGATGCCTTCCCAAATTTACTAAAACACCCTTTGATAATAAGCATTTTCACTTTAATTGATTCTACAAATAAGATGAATCCGTCATCAAAGCACACATTTACAAGTGTTGGATCCCAACTGGACAAGCTTCCACTTTTTCCTGTTCAACCCTTCTTTGAATTAATTGACCAATCCTCTCTAGACATTACATAAATAGGTATGGGGAGAGTGGATCCCCTTGCCTATCCTATGCCCTCATTTAATTTATGGGACAATTTTTCATTCTAAGAAATTAAGATCGATCCCCCTAACATAGAACATTATACATTTTCGTAATTACTAGGGACATTAACATGTATGAGAGTATCCTCAATGAATTGCCATGACATGAAATCATACACTTTGTTAAGATCTACCTTGATAGTCATAGTGTTCACCCTCTTCATGTTGTTTACTAACTCCTAGACCAAATTTATGTTGTGTGTAATCCTTCCTCTGGGAAAAAAATTGCTTCACTCATATGATATCCTATTTGGAAGGAATTTCATACTGCATTTCACCACTGACTTTGAGGCAATCTTCAACACAATATTATTCAGGGACATTGGTCTAACTTTCTCACATTTCTCTGATTGATCTACTTTAGGAATGAGCACTATTGTTGCACTACATAACTCCACATCTGGGGACTCTCCGGGAATGGCCTTACACACCATGTTCACAATAAAATCACCTAAAGCCTTATAGCCTTTTTGAATGGACAGAGCATGCACTCTAACATATCATGTTGCCTTATCTAGATTCATGCTCTTGGCTACATTATGTACTTTCTCTTTTCATTGCAATGTGTAAATAGACATCAACTATATCTAGTTTAGATGAGCAAATTGTCATGAGAAAGTGATGTAATGGTACCTCTTATCCTCACCAGGATCCATCATGTTTTTTTTTTCAAAATGATAAAACATCACATTCATGAGGTCTGCCTCATGAAAGATCCAATTGATACACAAACATTTTAAAGTAACAATTACATTACTTCTTCTTATCGGATTCACCCAGGCGTGGTAGAACTTGAAGTTATTATCTCTATTTTTGATCCAGTTTAGATGAGCCCCTTTCTTCCAATCTTCCACCTCTTTCCTCAAGATAAGGTCTAGCTTAGCCTACATATCAATTCAAAGTTTGTCGAATATCCCATCATATTGTGCCACCATGCAAGTTTGAAGTGAGTGGTTTTCCTAATGAGTCTATCTTTTTCACGCATTTTCCTCATCATCGACTTCTTGTCCCAGTCATCCTTAGCTGAATGAATAACCTCATGGAAGGATTTGTTTTTATTCCACTCAGATTTTAACAAATTAGCAAATCCATCCTCCAAGTTCTGGTATGTCCTAGTGGTGAAATGAAATTCAAGAGTTGACCACTTTCTAGATTTCAAGAGGAGGGAAATGATCTAAGTCGATTTGTGAGAGGTGTCCCCCCATAAAACTCTAGGAAATGTTGATTGAACAAATTTTTACATACTAATCTATCCATTCTCTCCTATAATGAATGCAATTGTAAGTATATCTCATCCCTGAGAACCCTAAACCTGAAAAATCGGTCAACAATAAAGTTTCAATGAATAAATTATCTTCATTGAGTTAATTATATCAGTTGCAAACTTCTCGTCAGAAGATAAGATGGTGTTGAAATCTCGTAAGACCACCTAAGGCTCTAGGATTCTTTTCCCCATTTACACAAGAATTCTCCACAAGAGTTTCCTCATTGTGGTGTGAGGGTTCTCATAAACTAACGTAACCACACATAAATTACTAATTATGCAAGTCACCAACCGTGTATGGTTGTTAACTGTCTTGAGATTGCAATCATTTGCATCCCGACCAATTCAAAAACCATCTCCATAACCCTTGCCTCCACTCTATGAGATTTCTTTAACTCCCAGCTTTTTAATGGTGTTCACTTCTTGTATTTGGCTGATATGAGGTTCTAGGATAGCCCGAACTTTCTGTTTTCTAATTTTCATGAAATATTTTAATGTGTTGCAGGTGTAATCATTGCCAATACCCCTTGCGTTCCAACACTGAATAACTAACATGTAAAAAGATAAAGAGATGGGAAAGTATAAAATTGAGCTTCTTATTGTGACTCGTCACCCACCTAATTCTTCTTCTTTGTAGCTTCCTCTTTGCTAGCCTTCTGTTTGGATTTCTCAGTAAATTTATCTTTCTTGTCCTCCACCAATGTTCTTGTGCCAACACTAATATTCCTTGGAGTCCTACAACATTGTTTAGGGGGACATGTTGTCTAGTCTTCCCTTTCCTCTTCATTGTACTGTTAATTCTGGTGATTCTTCCACCCATTAAATTGGATATTGATGTAGCTATGTCATTGGATGGTACCATCTCATTGTCACTGGGATCCTTTGTAACAAGTTGATAATTTCCTTCTCAAGAACATACATTTTAGAATCCTCCGAATAATCCAAACTACAATAACTTTGTCTGTCCCTATTAACCATCATGTGGCCTTTGGTTTGAGACTCTATAGTTTTTCTCTTGCATTAGAAATTATTTTCTTACATCTCCCAACACCTTCCTGGGTGTTTTGTCCTTTCTTGTGGCTTCTACTGGCTTCTTCTTCTTCCAAACCTTTGTAGGTTTCTTCATGTTTTCATGAGTTTCTTTTTCCATTTTTTTCACATGTATCCTAGTAGTTTGTACAATTCCCTCGTCTATGTTCATCATCCCAACATATATTTATTATTGTTTCTATTTTTAGAAAGTACCTCCACTTGGAACCCTATTCTTCTCCTACCTTTACCTCTTCTCTTTTGTGTCTGCAAAACTTGTTTGTTATCTTCAGTGGTGTCCTACTCTTCTCTTATATTCTCTCTATGCAACTCAAGATCAAGGATTGTATTTATGCAAGCTTCCTAGTAGTTGTTTGAGATATGACCCTCCTTCCCAAATTATCACATATCTATGGAAAGCCCCTATACTCTGCATCATTAATAAGTATGGATGCTATTAACGAATGAGTATTGTCAAGCTCCAAAGAAAGTTTGGAAAACTTGCTAAGAGTTCTACTAGTTGTATGATTGTAATTTTAGTGAGTCTTATCAGCACTAAGTCAATGTATTGAAGATGGTAGTAACATATAGATGTGGAAACAAGTTAACAATATGTACCCATGACACTATCAACTCAGGATAATCCTCTACGGTAGGAATGTAGGTACAATTCACATAAAAAAAATTACAAGCTAACAATTTCCATGGGCCTCTAGTGAGCATCATTTTCTGATCTTATGGACATGATCGTTGAATCAAAAAATGCCACATCTTTAGCTCAAATGCATTGAATCTTCCTGTGATGTTCCATAGTAATTTCTTCATGTCTCAAAGGGTTAAATATCCCACCTCCATGCCTATCAACCACACAACCACAATGTATTTCCTAGGTCTAACCAGGTTCTCCTTGCCCTCTAAAATGATCTTTAACGTTGGTTTACCATCCAATCCTCCCATAGTAACATCACACATTGATAAGTTATTTTCAAATGGATTTTCCAAGAGGAACCCTTGAGTTTCCTATCTTTGATCTCCATATACCACATTGTTGAATGAGGAGGTGTTGCTATTGTCTAAGTTTGACCCTTCCTTTTTCCTACAAAACTTAGGGTTAGGGTAGATGATTTCAGGACCTTTTCATAAAGAAATCTTTTTATGCCTCCCCCACATAGTCCACGGCTGTCCTTTATTGATCAATTTTTGTCTCCACGCACATAATGCCTCTCATCCCCGTATCATTTAACAATAGTCTGATTTCTAGTGTTGCTACTACCACACATTGGATTTATTTAGTCTCTAGTCTCTACGGGACATCTATGTTCCTTCCAACGTCCCTCATGCATGGTCATTCTGTGGGGTCCGATCTCCAAAACACGAGATAAACTCAGTGGAAACGATCGATTAGCAGTGGAATACGAAAAATCACTAAAAATTAAAAATTTTCGAGAGAAGATCTTGAAACCGTAAAACTTCTTTATAAGAAACAAGATAAACAGTTTACATCTCTGTTAAATCACTTCTCGAGTGATTATATACAACCAGATACAAAATCTCAAGATTGAAAACCAGAATCTTAGATCTACTAACTCCAAGGACCTGATAGTACAGAGACGACATAAGACTATCTAACTATATGACTGGACAGCCAGTATCTCCACCTGAGACTCACTGTTGCCCCTGGTGTTTCTGTTGTTGATACTGTTCTCCCGCAGACTGGTTCCTTCATCCTCGACGACCACCTAGAAAGTTGAAATCTACGGGGTGAGACAATTTTAAATAATTGTCCCAGCGAGAGTTATAACTCTCTGCCAGAAACTTTGTTATAGCATGTAAGGGACACATAAGCAAGGTAATCTAAATTGATCAGCAGCAGATTGGATATTAAGTAAAGCAACTCCATTTAAGGAACATGAAGAACATGTATACTAACATAAACAATGTAACATCAATCATTATGTCTTGTCATTCATCTCTAGCAGATATGCTACGTGGCTGATTATGTTTTACAAACATTATTATGCCCTGTGGAGATGAGGTATACCGCTCATACTCCAACCGATCACTAGTAAGTCGCATGTGTATCATACCTAGGTCATCAAAAGAGTCGGACTCTTATGACCTCATCTTCCTCAGTCACAGTGAGGATCAACATGCAGGACATCTAGTGTCTCTGCTATTATAGCTCACCAGGGTATTCTGGCACTTCGCTATTAGAGTCACAATGGCATTTTGTACTCTCTTCACCATCGAAAGATCTCTTGTTTATCTCTCATCGATGTGGAATTTAAAGAGTCCTCGGGTGATTAGTGATACATCATCCCGGCATAAACACATAGTGTAGGGTTGATAGATTAAGATACATCTACATCAACTCCTATACTAGGACGTAAGGATATTCATGTCCATATTCCCCCACATACTCAAAAGTATGTGATCCATGAGTTCCCTTAGGAAAACCTATTTCACCATCATTTAACTTCTGACAATGATGGATCTATGATCAGGGGTCTACATGGTATGATTATACTTGATTACTTAGGTACATTTCAGTATTCTTTTAGCGTCAAACATGTTTCCAATCATTTAAGTATAAAAGCATTGCTATAACAGAAGAATACTAAATGTATCAAGTTTAACTCACATCAGTAATCAAATGGATATCAACTCATCATAAGTCATCTAATCAGTCACGACATTGATGTTACTCATGGCTCTTACAGCCCATTAACTTCATAGGTTGTCACTTAAACATAGACATCATAGCATACATCACTATTCATAAAGTCTACAACATGCTTTCAATGAATACACTATCATAACCCTTACCTGGTTATGATCATTCTCTTATAAGAACCTGCATAGTCAATTCAACTGACAATAATAACATTTCATTCCCATATCAACAATCTATAAGGCAGAAATAACATTCCAGTTCAAGGGTTGTACCTTTATGCCTTTACTAAGGTTAGGTCCCCTCATTAGTATCAATTAGGGTTATTCAACCTCTTTCATTATGATTAGGAACATAATTCCTCACCTCATACTTTAATTATAAAGATTCATGCTTAAAAGCATAACCTGGAATTAGGGTTTATTTGTACATTTCATCACATCATCTTCAATTAGGGTTTACTATTCATTTAACATGTCATTACCCTAGAATTAGGGTTTACTATTCACTTCATAGTGAATGGAGCTCATAGAATCACCATGTATGAAATTATCATCCTTAATGCCTTCAAATTAGGTTAAGATTCATCAATTATCATAATTAGGGTTTTCATGATCTCACATAGGTGGATCATACCCTAATCGTACACATTCACATACATTGAATGTACTTTACTTGATTTTTAACCATAAATGGAACCTTCTCTCTCCTCTTACTAATAGATGGTGATTACATCACTCTAGATTAGGTTAGGTCAAGTCAACTGTGATTAACATAAGCTAAGTCACCACTATCATGTCATTAGGGTTTTGATTAAACAAGGGTGTCATCTACTTGAACCCTCCAAGGGCACATTGGTAATGTTCACCATTGATCACAACATGGTTCAATATATTAATCACTTAGCCCCTTATTGTCTTTAGGTATCATTAGGGTTTGGATTAAACAACCATTGAACCAATTAAGCCTTCAAGTTACTAAGCAATCATAACCCTAAAAGTCCCAAAACAGTTTCACACCTTAACCTCCAAACGGTTTTGAAACTGTTTGGAAGGGTTGACCGTTTGGTTACTTTGACCTCCGAGACCGCATGACACTCAAGATCGTTTTCCCTTAAATGGTATTGAGACCATTTGATTGTGTTGACCATTTTATCAGAGTTGACTTTGAAACCGTTTGAATAAAATCACCTTGAAACCATTTGAATCTAAATGACCTTGAAACCGTTTGAATCTAAACGACCTTGAAACTGTTTGGTTCCAAACGGTCTTGAGACCGTTTGGTCCCAAACGGTCTTGAGACCGTTTTCCCCTAAATGGTCTTGAGACCATTTGGATTCAAACGGTCTTGAGACCGTTTGGTCCAAATGGCTCAAAACTGCATGGACCTCAAAGGTGCATCAACACTTGTAATCGATTAGGGTTTTCAATGTTGAACCCCTCAATTGGCCACATCCCTATTAACCACTTATCAATTGAGCTAATTAGGGTTATCCTTAACCAATTGGACACTCAATTGACCCTCAATTGATAGCCAATTAGGGTTGAAACTATTTGAATTAGGGTTTGTAATCAATTAACCATTAACAATCATCAATGTGAGTTTAATTGAAGTTGAACCCATCAATTGACACTCAATTGGGACAAAACTTGGCCTAAACGGTCTCGAGATCATTTGGTTACCCTCCAAACGGTCTTGAGACCGTTTGCCCAAAGTTTCATAAAAATCTAAGTCCATTTGTTATGGGTTGAACCCTAATTAAGTTATAAATCAACACTTTTGATTAATTCAACAACCTATTGTGATTGGACCCTCAATTGATCAAATTATCTTAACCCTAGACCTCCAAACAGTCTTGTGTGGTCACCAAACGGTCTTGAGACCGTTTGGGTGAACCCCAAATGGTTTTGAAACCGTTTGGGCCACTCAACTCAAAGTTCAACAAGATTGGTCTTTAAGTTCAGCAATTGAACCCGATTAGGGTTTAGAGGATTGAAGTGCCTTCAACTTGTGATTGGTTTGCAATTAGATTATGATTCTTTGTAAATGATTAACTAAATATGTGTACAGCAGACCTCTAAATGGTCTTCACTTGGTCAAACTTTCCAAATGGTCTTGGAGACCGTTTTATCCTAAACGGTCTTACAAGACCGCATGAAATCAAACGGTCCTGAGATCGTTTGATTTCAAATGGTTTGCAACTTGTTTAGACCAAATGGTCCAAGGTCAACTGGTAAAGTTACCTAGGAAATCAAGCCCATCATCTACAACCTCATATCAGGTCAGTTTCTTCACGGATTGCTTGCAAGTTTGCAAGGAAAGATAGGGAGGAGAAGAACAAGCTAGTATATGCAAGAAAAAAGATATGCTTAACAAAAAAAAGGTTTAAAGTTATAAAACCCGCCTCAAAGGTCGTCCCTAGATCTCCAAGATTTTCAAGCCGTTAATGGCGTCTTGAGCTCCACAGGTCGGCCAAAGGTGTTTCTCCAAGGAAAGGTTGGGGAAAGTCGGCTAGAACAAGAAAGCTAAGTAAGAAAGCCATGAAACCAACCTTGTAAACCAACTTCCTCCATGAATCCGAGCAAGGTGATGGTCTCTTCTTACCTTAGAACAGGTTGGTCATCTCCCTCGGCTCCAGAGCTCTGCCTTGGTCGGTTTAGCAAGAAGACAAGTGAAGGAGAAGGGAAACATTGCCTTTGGTTGCAAAGGAAAGGAGTATAAGTACTTTGGGGTTATTTCCATTACAAGGGCAACTAGTTTCCTTGATTCACATCTAGGTCCTTCCTTCCTTCTAAGTCACGTTCACTCTATCATAACTAATCAAAGCCCATCATAAACTCAAAATCTAAGGGTAAAGAAAGACAACATGAAAACTAAGGTGCATATATAAGGGTCTCCTTACTTATAACTTGGTGATTCTACTACAAAGGTTATTCTTCTTATCTGATCATTTAATGGAAGTGCCCCTTTCACCATTCTTCCTATAAATGATGTCAAGAGTAACAAAAGATACTCTAGAAGGTATATTTTACAAGTCACACCCCACGTTTTGGGTAAATTGCACTTTACTCCAAAATTAGGATTTTAAGAACAAAGATTTCTCCACAAGCTGCATCTTGATGCCCAAGCTTGGAGAATCCATCATACTTCATCATATTCACTCATGTGATGTCTCATTATCAGAGGAACATCTCAACATGTGAAATATGCAAGTTAACCCTTCTAATTGGGTAATTTGCACATAGGTCCCTGCATTACAAAACAATACTACAACATTGTTTAAAAAGGACAGAATTGGAAATGTCTGTTCCTCAGGAACTTAATTACAGACCAGGAGATAATCACAAGTGTCTAATTACATAATTAAGCAAGACACCTAGGGTTAACTCATAACCCAAGTCAGGGATATTACAAATTATCTACCCTTACAAGGATTTCGTCCCAGAAATCAACAAAACATATTAAGAGAAAAGAGCAGGGTATTTCCTTCTCATCTCTTCCTCTAGTTCCCAAGTGGCTTCTTCGACACCACGATGATTCCAGAGGACTTTCACAATACTTATATCTTTCTTATTTATCTTTTTAATTCTGTTATCAAGGATTGACATTGGTCCTTCCTCATAAGTTATGTCATCATTCAATTCTACCTCCATAGGTTGTAGAACTGAATCGGTATCAGGTTGACGTTTCCTCAACATAAAAATGTGAAACACAGGGTGTCACTTATGTAACTCTGGTGGTAACTCTATTTTATAGGCTACCTTTCCAACCCGTTCAATGATTAGATAAGGCCCCATAAATCTAGGACATAACTTTCCTTTCCTCCCAAAATGAAGAACTACTTTCCAAGGCGAGACTTTGAGGTATACTCTGTCTCCAACCTGGAACTCTAAAGGTCTACGACGTCTATCGGCATATGACTTCTACCTATCATGTGTTGTATTACTTTGATCTTCTTTGTAGTCTGCTGCACAAGATCAGGACCTAACAGCTGATATTCACCGGTTTCATTCCAACATACATATGATCTACAATGTCTACCATACAAAGCTTCATAAGGTGCCATGTCAATGCTATGTTGATAGATATTGTTATAGGCAAACTCTATCAAGCTTAGGAGTAGATCCCAACTCTTGGTAAAATGGAGAACACATGCTCTTAGCAAGTCTTCCAAGGTCTATATAGTCCTTTTCGACTGTCCATAAGTCTGTGGATGAAAGGTAGTACTAAACCTTAATTGGGTGCCTAAAGCTCTGTGCAGTCATTCCCAAAAGCGACTCGTAAACTGGGGACCTCTGTCTGATACTATAGTGACTGGAACTCTGTGCAGTCGTACTATCTCCTGCACATACAACTGTGCTAGCTTCTCAGCAGAATAGGTTGTCTTGACAGGTAAGAAGTGCGTTGTCTTTGTCAACCTATCAACAATTACCCAGATGAAATCATGTCCTTTGCTTGTCCTAGGTAGGCCAACAACAAAGTCCATGGTCACATGGTCCCACTTTCATTGTGGTATGGGTAAAGGTTGCATTGTTCCTACATGCTTCTAGTGTTCAGCCTTAACCTGCTGACACACAGGACATCTCAGAACAAATTGTGCAACATCCTTCTTCATCCCAGGCCACCAATACATATCTTTTAAGTTTCGATACATCTTGGTGCTTCCTGGATGCATTGCATACATCGAAGAATGAGCTTCTTCTAGGACTAACTTCCTTAAGTTATCCACATCCGGTACTATCATTCTCCCATGATAACATGCCACTTGGTCATATGAGTCATGGAAACCATCTCTCTTCTCATCACCATACTCTGATCTGATCTGCTGAACCGCAACATCAACTTGTTGTGCCTCTCTAATCTGCTCTCTTAGGGTAGGTTTAATGTGCATCTCATCCAACAACCCGGCTAACAATGACACCTTCAACTGTACATTATCTTGCCTTAAGGAGATAAGCATATCTCTTCTTGGGCATACTAAAGAGTTTAGTTTTGCCCTATCAGAGGATGGTGTTGCTGATTTCCTACTCAGAGCATCTGCAACTACATTGGCCTTCCCTGGATGGTAATCAATTATACAATTGTAGTCCTTGATTAACTCCATCCAGCAACGTTGTCTCATATTTAGTTTATGCTGAGAGAAGATATACTTAAGGTTCTTGTGATCAGTGAAAATATGGAATGTCTCTTTGTAGAGATAATGTCTCCAGATCTTCAAGGCATGAACCACGGCAGCTAGCTCTAGGTCGTGTGTCGGATAATTCTCCTCGTGTTTCTTAAGCTGTCGGGAAGCAAAACAAATCACTTGTTTATCCTGCATCAACACGCATATGAGTCCATTCTTGGAGGCATCACAGAAAACTATGTATCCTTTGCCTTGCTCAGGTAGCACAAGCACAGGTGCACTTGTCAACCTTTCCTTCAACAGCTGAAAGGACTGCTGACACTTATCACTCTAGACAAAAGGAACGTCCTTCCGAGTCAACTTCGTCAAGGGTAGGGCTATGGAACTGAAGTTCTTAATGAACCTTCGGTAATAGCCAGCCAGCCCTAAGAAACTACGGATCTCCGTCGGTGTCTTCGGATGTTCCCACTGTAGAATAGATTCTACCTTTTTAGGGTCAACATGAATACCCGAGGCAGATATCACGTGTCCAAGAAAACATACCTCTGGTAACCAAAACTCACACTTGTTGAACTTAGCGTATAGCTTATGTTCTCTTAGCAAAGTCAAAGCCTGACGAAGATGTTGTTCATGCTGCTGAGCATCTCTACTATAGATCAGAATGTCATCTATGAAGACAACAACACACTGATCGAGGAAAGGTCAGAAGATTCTATTCATAAGTTCCATGAATGCAGTTGGTGCATTAGTTAGTCCAAACGACATAACTGTGAACTCATAGTGACCATACCTTGTCCTAAAGGCAGACTTGGGTATGTCATTGTCCTTAATATGAAGTTCATGATATCCAGACCTCAAGTCTATCTTCGAGAAGATGGTTGCACCACGCAACTGGTCAAAGAGATCATCAATCCTCGGCAGAGGGTACTTATTCTTTATTGTTACTTTATTTAGTTGTCTGTAATCAATGCACAACCGCATTGATCCATCTTTCTTTTTAACAAATAGGACCGGAGCACCCCAGGGTGAAGTGCTCGGTCAGATGAAACCCTTCTCAAGTAACTCTTGAAGTTGTTTCTTGAGTTCTGCCATCTCAGCAGGCACCATCCTATACGGTGTTTGTGTTATGGGTAGTGTATCAGGGATCAAATTGATTTCAAAATCAATTTCCCGAGGCGGTGGTATACCTGGTAGTTCTTCCGTAAATACGTCTTTGAATTCCCTGACTATAGGAACTTCAGCAAGGTTAGGACTCTCCATGGTAGTATCTACCACATGGGCTAAGAATGCATAACATCCTTGCCTCATCAGCTTCTCGGCAACCACAGCTTATACTAGACAGGTGGGTAGAATCTTTCTTTCTCCTTGAAAGATCCATCTGTCACTTTCATCAGCAAACACAACCTACTTGAATTCACAATCCAAGACAACTCTATACCTTTCCAATGTATCCATCCCAAGGATTATATCAAACCCTTGCATTTCAAGTGGTATAAGGTCCACTTGAATGCGATGTTCAGAAAAGAAGAGGATGCAAGGAGAGCATACCTCTTGTAACACAGCAGACCCTCTCAACAGAGTCTCAAGCAACCAGCTATCTGTCCTATGATTAACTATCATATTGCAGTTACGAATCACTCTTCGAGTGATAAAGGAGTGTGTAGCACCCGGGTCAATCAAAACAGATACAACACAGGATATAGACATATCAGAATATAACAACTCCATTTGACCTGCCTCAACCTGAGGGTTGATCACTGCATCAGGTGGGTTCATGGCATAGAACCTTACTGTCACCTGAGGTTGAGTCGGTGCTGACGATCCAGCCTGGGACGCTTGTCCTTGTCCTCTAGCTGCTCCTTGAAACTGTCTTCTCTGAGATCCCTGCTGGATCTGTCTTTGTGGCTGTGTCACACTGACAGGCTTAGCCCTGCAGTCCTTCATCAGATGCCCCACCTTCCCACAGTTGTAGCAACTTTTGTCTTGTTGCAGTGGTCTAGGTGGTACTGTGACTGACATTGATGTTGAACTGCGAGTCTCTTGTGGTGGTAGGCTCCGTCCTCTACCTCTACTCGGTGCCCACTGTGTCTGAGCACTAGATCTGGGTGGTGGAGGTGGAGGTGCAGAGAATCTAGGCTTCTTGAAATCTCTATATGAGGATCCCTGGAACTGTGGATATCTCTTATGGGTTTGTCTCTTATCGGCTACAGACCTCTCTATCCTTCGGACTGACTCAATGAAGGTAGCAAACCACTCCCAGTTTTCTAGGGCAGACACGGGAATAGTCAACTCGGCGTTCAACCCCTTCTCGAACCTTCTGATCCTCTCTTCTTCTGTAGCAGCCATGTGCGGACAAAACCGCAGCAACTCCATGAACTTAGCTTCATACTCACTAATTTTCATCATACCTTGCCTTAATCTCTCAAACTGAGAGATTTTCTTGTCCAGGAATGTCTTTGGGAAGTATCTATTGACAAATTTCTGACGGAAGTATTCCCACGAAACCTCCACTCCTGGCCTTTTCTGCTCTTCCATGGTCCACCAGTGACCAACACTTCCTTTGAGAAGATAGACAGCATGTCTAACCTTCTCAGCTTCAGGGATGCTTAAGATTCTAAAGGCTTTCTCCAACTCAGTCAGACATAGATCAGCATTTGTGGGGTCAGCTGTTCCAAAGTATTCGGTTGCTCCGACTCGATGAATTCATTCGAACGTCTTACCGATACCTTGTCCTTCAGGCTGGGAAGGTTCCCTAGGTGCAGGCATGGGCATTCTATCGGTGATGTGTGTCATGGCAGTCATAAACTTCCCGAACATAGTTTGAACAGCTGGGTTTGCCATGTCAGCTGGGTCAAACTGAGGTGGCTGCATAGGTGGCTCAGGTACAGGCTGTTCTATTTCTGGGTTCCTTGCACCTTCTCGAGGTGCAGCTACGCTACTCTCGGCCACATACTCCTCATGTGGCTCAGACATCCTTACTTATATTCTTCTCCTGAGGAGCCGAAGATTCTATTAGATATATAAGAAACACTAAGGATAGACTTGACATCCTAAGTCCTATGTCTCTGTAGACTCAGCGAACCTAGAGCTCTGATACCACTTAAATTGTGGGGTCCGATCTCCAAAACACGAGATAAACTCAGCGGAAACGATCGATTAACAGCGGAATACAAAAAATCACTGAAAAGTTAAAACTTTTCGAGAGAAGATCTTGAAACCGTAAAACTTCTTTATAAGAAACAAGATAAACAATTTACATCTCTGTTAAATCACTTCTCGAGTGATTATATACAACCAGATACAAAATCTCAAGATTGAAAACCAGAATCTCAGATCTACTAACTCCAAGGACCTGAGAGTACAGAGACGGCATAAGACTATCTAACTATATGACTGGACAGCAAGTATCTCCACCTGAGACTCATTGTTGCCCCTGGTGTTGCTGTTGTTGATACTGTTCTCCCGCAGACTAGTTCCTTCGTCCTCGACGACCACCTAGAAAGTTGAAATCTACGGGGTGAGACAATTTTAAATAATTGTCCCAGCAAGAGTTATAACTCTCCGCCAAAAACTTTGTTTTAGCATGTAAGGGACATATAAGCAAGGAAATCTAAATTACTCAACAGCAGATTGGATATTAAGTAAAGCAACTCCATTTAAGGAACATGAAGAACATGTATACTAACATAAACAATGTAACATCAATCATTATGTCTCGTAGTTCATCTCTAGCAGATATGCTACGCGGCTGATTATGTTTTACAAACATTATTATGCCCTGCGGAGATGAGGTATACCGCTCATACTCCAACCGATCACTAGTAAGTCGCATCCGTATCATACCTAGGTCATCAAAAGAGCCGGATTCTTATGACCTCATCTTCCTCAGTCAGAGTGAGGATCAACATGCAGGACATCTAGTGTCTCTGCTATTATAGCTCACCAGGGTATTCTGGCACTTCGCTATTAGAGTCACAGTGGCATTCTATACTCTCTTCACCATCGAAAGATCTCTTCTTTATCTCTCATCGATGTGGCATTTAAAGATTCCTCGGGTGATTAGTGATACATCATCCCGGCATAAACACATAGTGCAGGGTTGATAGATTAAGATACATCTACATCAACTCCTACACTAGAACGTAAGGATATTCGCGTCCATATTCCCCCACATACTCAAAAGTATGTGATCCAGGAGTTCCCTTGGGAAAACCTATTTCACCATCATTTAACTTCTGACAATGATGGATCTATGATCAGGGCTCTACATGGTGTGATTATACTTGATTACTTATGTACATTTCAGTATTCTTTTAGCATCAAACCTGTTTCCAATCATTTAAGTATAAAAGCATTGCTATAACATAAGAATACTAAATGTATCAAGTTTAACTCACATCAGTATTCAGATGGATATCAACTCATCATAAGTCATCGAATCAGTCATGACCTTGATGTTACTCATGGCTCTTACAGCCCATTAACTTCATAGGTTGTCACTTAAACATAGACATCATAGCATACATCACTATTCATAAAGTCTACAACATGTTTTCAATGAATACACTATCATAACCCTTACCTGGTTATGATCATTCTTTTATAAGAACCTTCATAGTCAATTCAACTTACAATAACAACATTTCATTCCCAGATCAACAATTTATAAGGAAGAAATAACATTCCAGTTCAAGGGTTGTACCTTTATGCCTTTACTAAGGTTAGGTCCCCTCATTAGTATCAATTAGGGTTATTCAAACTCTTTCATTATCATTAGGAACATAATTCCTCACCTCATACTTTAATTATAAAGATTCATGCTTACAAGCATAACTTGGAATTAGGGTTTATTTGTACATTTCCTCACATCATCCTCAATTAGGGTTTACTATTCATTTAACATGTCATTACCCTAGAATTTGGGTTTACTATTCTCTTCATAGTGAATGGAGCTTGTAGAATCACCATGTATGAAATTATCACCCTTAATGCCTTCAAATTAGGTTAAGATTCATCAATTATCATAATTAGGGTTTTCATGATCTCACATAGGTGGATCATACCCTAATCATACACATTCACATACATTGAAGGTACTTTACTTGAGTTTTAACCATAAATGGAACCTTCTCTCTCCTCTTACTAATAGATGGTGATTACATCACTCTAGATTAGGTTAGGTCAAGTCAACTTTGATTAACATAAGCTAAGTCACCACTATCATGTCATTAGGGTTTTGATTAAATGAAGGTGTCATCTACTTGAACCCTCCAAGGGCACATTGGTAATGTTCACCGTTGATCACAACATGGTTCAATCTATTAATCTTTTAGCCCCTTATTGTCTTTAGGTATCATTAGGGTTTGGATTAGACAACCATTGAACCAATTAAGCCTTCAAGTTACTAAGCAATCATAACCCTTAAAGTCCCCAAATGGTTTGACACCTTAACCTCCAAACGGTTTTGAAACTGTTTGGAAGGGTTGACCATTTGGTTACTTTGACCAACAAGACCTCATGACACTCAAGACCATTTGCCCTTAAACGGTCTTGAGACCATTTGATTGCGTTGACCGTTTTATCAGAGTTGACTTTGAAACCGTTTGAACAAAATCACCTTGAAATCGTTTGAATCTAAACGACCTTGAAACCGTTTGAATCAAAACGACCTTGAAACCGTTTGGTTCCAAACGGTATTGTGACCCAAACGGTCTTGAGACCATTTGCCCCTAAACGGTCTTGAGACCGTTTGGTCCCAAACTGTCTTGAGACCATTTGGATTGAAACGGTCTTGAGACTGTTTGGTCCAAATGGCTCAAAACCGCATGGACCTCAAAGGTGCATCAACACTTGTAATCGATTAGGGTTTTCAATGTTGAACCCCTCAATTGGCCACATCCATATTAACCACTTATCAATTGAGATAATTAGGGTTATTCGTAACCAATTGGACACTCAATTGACCCTCAATTGATAGCCAATTAGGGTTGAACCGTTTGAATTAGGGTTTGTAATCAATTAACCATCAACAATCATCAATGTAAGTTTAATTTAAGTTGAACCCATCAATTGACACTCAATTGGGCCCAAACTTGGCCCAAACGGTCTTAATATCCTTTGGATACCCTCCAAACTGTCTTGAGACCGTTTGCCCAAAGGTTCATCAAAATCTAAGTCCATTTGTTATGGGTTGAACCCTAATTAAGTTATAAATCGCCACTTTTGATTAATTCAACAACATATTGTGATTGGACCCTCAATTGATCAAATTATCTTAACCCTAGACCTCCAAAAGGTCTTGGGTGGTCACCAAACGGTGTTGAGACTATTTGGGTGAACCCCAAACGGTTTTGAAACCGTTTGGGCCACTCAACCCAAAGTTCAACAAGATTGGTCTTTAAGTTCAGCAATTGAACCCGATTAGGGTTTAGAGGATTGAAGTGCCTTCAACTTGTGATTGGTTTGCAATTAGATTATGATTCTTTGTAAATGATTAATTCAATATCTGTACAGAAGATCTCTAAACGGTCTTCACTTGGTCAAACTTTCCAAACGGTCTTGGAGACTGTTTGATCCTAAACGGTCTTGCAAGAACTCATGAAATCAAACGGTCCTGAGATCGTTTGATTTCAAATGGTTTGCAAAGCGTTTAGACCAAATGTCCAAGTTCGTTTGGTAAAGTTACCTAGGAAATCATTCCCATCATCTTCAACCTCATATTAGGTCGGTTTCTTCACGGATTGCTTGCAAGTTTGCAAGGAAAGATAGGGAGGAAGAAGAACAAGCTAGTATATGCAAGAAAGAAGATATGCTTAACAAAAAAAAGGTTTAAAGTTATAAAACCCGCCTCAAAGGTCGTCCCTAGAGCTCCAAGCTTCCAAGATTTCAAGCCTTTAATGGTGTATTGAGCTCCAGAGGTCGGCCAAAGGTGTTTCTCCAAGAAAAGGTTGGGGAAAATTGACTAGAACAAGAAAGCTAAGTAAGAAAGCCATGAAACCAACCTTGTAAACCAACTTCCTCCATGAATGCGAGCAAGGTGATGGTCTCTTCTTACCTTAGAACAGGTTGGTCTTCTCCCTCAGCTCCAGAGCTCTGACTTGGTCGGTTTAGCAAGAAGATAAGTGAAGGAGAAGGGATACATTGACTTTGGTTGCAAAGGAAAGGAGTATAAGTACTTTGGGGTTATTTCCATTTCAAGGGCAACTACTTTCCTTGATTCACATCTAGGTCCTTCCTTCCTTCTCAGGCACGTTCACTCTATCATAAATAATCAAAGCCCATCATAAACTCAAAATCCATGGTTAAATAAAGCCAACATGAAAAGTAAGGTGCATATATATAAGGGTCTCCTTACTTATACCTTGGTGATTCTACTACAAAGGTCATTCTTCTTATCTCATCATTTAATTGAAGTGCCCCTTTCACCATTATTCCTCTAAATTATGTCAAGAGTCACAAAAGATACTCTAGAAGGTATATTTTACAAGTTGCACCCCACATTTTGGGTAAATTGCACTTTACTCCAAAATTAGGGTTTTAAGCACAAAGATTTCTCCACAAGATGCATCTTGATGCCCAAGCTTGGAGAATCCATCATACTTCATCATATTCACTCATATGATGTCTCATTATCATATGAACATATCAACATGTGAAATTTGCAATTTAACCCTTCTAATTGGGTAATTTGCACATAGGTCCCTGCATTACAAAACAATACTACAACATTGTTTAAAAAGGACATAATTGGAAATATGTGTTCCTCAGGAACTTAATTAGAGACTAGGAGATAATCAAAAGCATATAATTACATAATTAAGCAAAACACCTAGGGTTAACTCATAACCCAGGTCAGGGATGTTACACATTCAATCCTCAATCATGATCCTACCCCATCTTGGGATCATAGCCCTTTTCACCTCCACCACCATCTCTTACCCCATGCACCCCTCTCTCTTCCCCCATGCACCCCTCATTTCAGCATTTCTTCTCTAAAGAAAGAACTCTTTTTATTAAATGAAACTTCATGTAAAGCACAATATTATATTTGTCAATAACATATTCAAAGAGACATCATTATCACCATCTTTAGATTAAAGAGAGGTTTGATAAATTGTCATCTACAAAGCTTGAGACATGCTTGAGTTCATAACCATGTCTTACAAAAGAAGTATCTACAAGTGAATTATACATATACTACAAAAAAACTCATGAATTATGCATATACTACGAAAAACATAGACCACAAACAACAACTGTTGAGGATATTATCAAGGAAATTATTATGTTTCACAATATTTTACAAAGTTTTTACAATTATTTTTTCCATAAGAAACCAAGGCCTAGTAAATTTGTGGACGAAGTGCACAAGAGAATGTGTATAAGTAACTTTTGGGTAGTAATAAGGTTACATAGCTTGTGATTAAGGGTTGGTGAATAGCATAAATTTCAAACGTCTATGAAGAAATTACATAAAAAGAAGTTTACAATTAGTTTTTGGTTCCTATAATAAAGATAACTTTTGAATGAAGTGCAAAGTTTCCTTCTCTTGAATTGTTTGTTAGTATAAGAAAATAATACTTTAGTAGGGAGTTTACTGTTCTTGAAGGAATCCTGAAAAATGGATTCAATGAAACCAAATGAAAGGAAGGAATAAGTAAAGTATAGAGAAAATGTATAACCCAAAACACACTCAGTATAATTATGAATCTAGGGAAAAGTAACGATTGAAGGATGTAACTATATTTTTTCATTGGCATAAAAGTTGTGGAAACATTTTGAATGCATTGTCCCTCTTTAAAAGAAGGTCTTTTGGAGTTGCATGTAAATGAATGTTTTTGTAAGAAGGAGGAACTAAGAGATTTAGTAAAAAATTCATAAGAGAGCCTAGGAAAATCCAATTATAATTCCAAAAGGGAGGTGACAAAAAAATAATTTAAAGAGAAAATAATGAAATTTTCTTATGATTGAGGTGGTCTTCTTGATGTGTTTCTAGAAGGGTCATCATCAAAGTGGATTGGTATTGCCCAATGGGGAGTTTTGTAGTAGTGTTTCCTAATGAGACTGTCTTCTCATGTCAAACATCTTCTAGACAAAGAGATTCCATTTTAAATATTGAAACAAATAGCATATGTTTTAGATAAATAACACACCATCTATCATGGTTTTGAGTATACTGACCTTATCCCATGAGACAAGGTGGATTTCATGGAGATTTTAGTGGAATCCAAAAGGAATATATTATGAAGTTGTTCTTCTTCCCCACAACATCCATAATAGATATAGGTGATTTTAGTTTCTCTTCTTTCTCTCCTCATCCTCTTCCCCTTCTCTCCCTCACCTAGTCACACACACTCTATTTCCCCTCCTCTTCATCTCATGTTTCCAGAAAACCTAGAAGTTGCCTCCCTTCCTTTTCTTAACACTAGCTAACATGTTAGAGGAAGTCATTGTCCATCATATGTGATGGTCATTGGTGTTTCCAATACTAGTAGGGAGCATGAGACCTCTATCATTCTCCACATCCTAATCTATAATCACCACCATGGCCTCTGACTCCTATATATGTACCCCTTTGCATCCATCTTTCTTTCCTTCTTCATGCCAACTTGGCAAGGAGGTCTATGGATCCAAGATGCAACAACTGAGAACAACCTAGAGTCAACTTTATACCATAGTTGTAACCCCCTTATCCCTCCTTGCACCGCCAGACATCTCCACCTTTGCCATAAACTTGAAATACAACAATGATCGACTTCCATGAACCCAGTGTTTTAACATCAACCACCACCAACAGTCTGAAACCACTCCACTAGAACTCCCCAATTCTCCCTCAAGTCTACAGACCCAACTCCACTCTTCCATCTTAACTTTGTACTCCACACCAATACCCTCTAGAGTATAGTCACACTATAGCAATATGCAGCTTCTCTCCACATCACCAATGGCCCCTCATAGTTAGAAGACAAAAGAGAAGGCAATCCTTGACTTTTTCCTTAATGAACCACCTTCAGAGAACTCAAAAACTCAATGAAGATTCTATTTTGTACGACCCATCTAGACACTCCCTAGATTGGTATGTTCTATGAACAAGTTTAGAATGTTTAGAGAAGTGGAAGAGAAGCAAGTTACTACCTCAACATCTACAGATTCTAAGGTACGGAGACCTACAAGGAATTGATCTGGAGATCTAACTACAATGATAGTTAGGAACTTATTTACATTTTGACCATAAATATTTTTGAAGCTTCCTCTTTTATAGCTCAGTTTGATCACAATCTTGTTGCCTAAATAAATCAAAATAATAGGAAAACTAATCATGTAGTGTTAGACCTTGATTAATATGCATAATTGTCCAGTAAGCCTTATACAATATGTCTATGAGAACAAGGCATCACATGGTTGTCAATAAATTAGATATAGAGAGTTTATAGTCCTTTACAAGATTTCAGAATATGTTCTACACAAAACACAAGCATGATATTAATATTCTTGAATGTACTTTTCTGACCAAGATACAACTAGTACAAGTACATACACATCATTATAGTGATGCCAAAAGATCATAACAACAAAATTGTAGTAGACTCTCTATATTGTAAATTACCAATATAAAGGTGAGACATCACAAATATACTACATCAGATGGAGATGATAAACGAAGTGAAGGGCATATAAAAAATAGTTAAGTTGATAAAAATTTTTAGTTTATTTGAAATATGCAATAATGAAAATGCATATAGGTCTGTGAATAGAGTTCTATTTTTTTATCCTTAGGTCCCAATTACTAATGGCATCGTATTAAATGATATATGGAATTTATAAAATTACAATATTATTCATAATATTAGTACATTTTTTTGGTATATGGCACCTACATTTTGGTCCTATTAATAAAAGTGAGTTATTCAAGAATAATGCTATGAAGGTCTACAATTCTTTTTTTAGAAGCCAGGAGGCTATTTATTCATCTTGCCCTCCTCTTGCAAGCCAATATGGAAAAACATTACAAGTTGAGAGGTCTACAATTCTAGCATCTAATAAAGAGGATAGTTGTAAATATTCATAATATACCAAGTTGGAAAGACTAAGACCCTAGATATTCCTAGTAAGTGTATTTTGATAAATAACACCTAAACCCATCATTCAACTTAAATATGTGAAATTCTAAGATTTTAAAATCCTTACACCATTCTATGTAACTGATAATTGGTTTAGATATATTCTCATTTCTGATTTAGTAGTGGTGAGCTAATGGGTGTAAATAAACACTTTTTAAGACAAGAAGACAAACTATGATTTTGAATCCTAGAAATAGGATTAGTCGTGAAGATCAAGGATGTACTCATCCATGTTTAAATTTTTCGGCATCAACCTAACATAAATCATATTTTTGACAATGAGACATCTTTTTAATATTGTCCCTTCTTAATTAACTATGTTGCAATTCATTTAATGATATGATTCCAATAAACTTGATAATCTTTTTTTGCCTTGGGTTTATGACCCCACCTGCATTGTTATTTGGCCCTGGAAATGTGATTGATGACTTACACATTAACTTGTCACCTTATTTGCGAATGTTAGATTATCTAGTGATATTTCTATATAGATTCTTATGTATAATCATTAGGGTACACTTTTTTGTCTGGGGTGTTCTATTCAACCTCCTTATACAGGGGCACACTATTCTGCCCACGATGTGCTATTCCATCCATTTTTACTTAGGACAATGATTAAGTAGTGTCTTGGGCGGACTATATCTATCTTTAGTCAAAATATACCTACAGACTATTAAACAAATTACGGTCAATGTATAAATTAGGCTTCTATTTGAAATCATGTTCACTATTTTGTGAATGTATATGATTGTTGTGGTTGTTAAATTATTGCAAGACTTTTTATCTTCAATATTGTATTCTGACATTTAAATGCATCATTCTCTAGAAATTAATCATCTTTAACTTACCTAACTTTATATGTCCCCCTCTTCATGGGAACATCTCTTTTACACTTGTAACCCACTAAATTCCCAAATGTTATTATACATACACACTCAATTTTTGATGACCCATGCTTTTGTTTCCTATCTTCTGGGTGATGTTCCCCTTCCACCCAGGTGTAGGTACCTTGGAGGAGCTAGATTGAGGTAGATCATATGCATGTCAGTGATCTGGAGGATATCTTGATTTTGCCATGTTACCATCTACAACTGTCCTCTTATATAAATTTAATGTAAAAATTATGTCTTTGTGTACATCCTTAGAATGAGAAGCATACATATTTGGAACATTTGGTAACATTGTAAATGGTTATGTTTTACGAAGCTTTATCTTTCATGGATTGTGTCTTTTACCATTTTAGTGGGCCCACTATTGGTTCCCACTCTTTATGACATTGTATCAGAGCCTAAGTAGTCAGTATCTTGACTATTTCAAGTTATCCTAGCGATCATTCTTTGAATCGATAGGTGGCTCTTTGGATGTTGATGTCATGCCTAAACCTGAGTTACAAATTACAAAATAGGGTTTCAAATCCCTACCCAACTTGGTGACATATTCCAAACTAATTATGTGGTTGACTTAATTTTGAATAAAACCTCATCAACCCTACCCTTTCTGTAGAGGTATATGTTTGAATACGTAAGGGTTGACTCTCCTAGAAATTAGCCTCTACCTCTCACCTTATGCGAAGATAGTTCATCTAATATAGATAGTAGGTTGACTTGAACTCACATAATTGTTCTTAACCGTAGTTCATGTCGTAAACTTTTCCTTATGTTGTTTTTCTAACAAGACTCTGATATGTTCACTTCGAGGACTAAGATTTCATGGATAACTGTAGCATCCCAGGATTTGAGGCCTCAGATAAGTTGATCTTAAAAGGGATGATTGGACTACCCATATCACCAAGGTGCACCTCCTTTTCCGGGAGCCCATCTCTAAAGAACTCCATAGTTAAGCGTGCTCAGCTTGGAGTAGTACTAGGATGGGTGACCTATCGGGAAGTTGATCCTGGCATGTGTGTGAGTGAGGACAAAGCGTGCAATTAAGGCTAGTGGTGGTCTGTGGGGACAATCATCATTCCTAAAACTCTACTAGAGCCTAGGGCAGTGGGCTCGGGCATTACAAATGGTATCAGAACCATAACCCCTCTAGTAGATGGGGCCCACATGGGCATGTGACATGCCAGTCTTGAGTCGTATGGTCCAGGCATGTAGGAAAGGGTTGTCCATGGTTGACGTAGCCACCCTTGCGCTGGTATTCCGTGATCTGGAGCTGGGTGTCCATGGGCCATTGTGGGTCTGCACTGAAATGGGGTCAGATTATGAGGCCATATAGTTGAGACTTGACGAGGACGTCAAGAGTCTAAGTGGGGGAGATTGTAACATCCCAGGATTTGAGGCCTCAGATAAGTTGATCTTAAAAGGGATGATTGGCCTACCCATATCACCAAGGTACACCTCCTTTTTCGGGAGCCCATCTCTAACGAACTCCATAGTTAAGTGTACTCAGCTTGGAGTAGTACTAGGATGGGTGACTTGTCGGGAAGTTGATCCTGGCATGCGTGTGAGTGAGGACAAAGCGTGCAGTTAAGGCTAGTGGTGGTATGTGGGGACAGTCGTCATTCCTGAAACTCTACTAGAGCCTAGGGCAGTGGGCCCGGGCATTACAATAACAAACATTGAACCATGATGTGAGTTATATCTCACCTCTCTCTCTCATCCATAGTATGAGTATTTAATGTAATGTTTGAGATAGGGGGAATTTTGTCTATATGGTACACCTTGTCTTGTGATGACATTGTAGTTGTAAACCATCAAGTGAATTAAGAACCCTAATTTTTTCTTATAATGGTTTGATGATCTTATAGCTCTCAATGTAATGATAAAGATGGTATAAATCATGATCGCAGTGAGGTGTGAAATTTTGGATGGCATTCCCAAGTAGGACCTGCTAGAAGTTAATTTTGTACCCAAACAAACGTTCCTACCTTCCAAATCTAGAATTTTGGCGCCATTTTTGGATATTTATTATAATGTTTACATCATAAAACTTGTTTTCATTATAAAAGTATATGTATACAAAAGAAAATCTTACATATATATCAATGGATTTGGGACTGAGACACAACAAAAGAAAGTCAGAGTAGTACAAAAACACTTAAATGAAGAAATGTTTAACTAGTATGTTTAACCTTAAGACCCTTGACATAAGTGTGATAAAGGAGTTGAGAAGAAGAGGTTTATATATATCTATATAGCTATGATCTAGTTGGTCTACCCCAATTGACTCTCTATATGGTCAGTTTTATATATAGTAAACCTTTTAAGTGGTGGAGACTTGTTTTCTTATGACTATATCTTCACTAGGGAATGGTTGAAATCAACAATTGTTGAAATAAGAAACTCTTAGGTAACTTCTGGTAATAATATCAAGTAAATAATATATACCACTAAATCATGATTTTGACTAAGCCTTGTTAATTCTACCACCATGAAGTTATTTCAATAACTAAGACAATATTACACCTTATCTTCACTTGTCACAAATGATGAATTTATGTTAGATAATGTACTAAGTTAGGCTGGAAAAGAAAAGAGAAATTAATAGAATCAACTCCTAAAAAGTTTGAGGTTAATGCTACATACACCAATACTAGTAATTAAATGGTAAGGACAAATATATGTTGGAAGCTGGGCCAAACACACTAGGATGTTCAAATTTATGAATATGCATCTAATTTTTGGTGATCATAATAAACTAAAGTGTAAATGAATTATTTACACCTTAATTTGAACCCTGTAATCTAATGAGCATTCTAGAATCATGGATAACTAATTCAGTAAGATACATATATCACACAAAAAATCCTTAGTCATGAGATTTTTGGGAATTAATCCTCCTTAGTAAAACAAAGATATAACCCAAATTTTGAAAGGAAAATAAGTTATATATGCATATTGCACCCTAATAGAATATGTACACTTAATTGGTAATAAATAAATAGTAGTACTTCCAAGAAACAATGGTGAAAGTTAAAATACCTAAACAATCAAGTGTCCATGACCAATATCACCTTATTATGCTAATCCTAGGATCATGTATTGCCTTCCTAGATAAACCCTTTATATCAGTATAACAGAGACATGGGGTATGGAGCAACACTATTTCACCTTAGGATTGTAATATAAGGGTGACATGGAAGTTTATGCTATGAATGATCACTTAAGTGAACTATAAGTCAATGATTTTTATTGGAGAATAACTTAGTAAACTAGACTATAGTCGAGTGGATGTTGGGGACAAAATCCTCTTTAAGGGGTGGAGTATTGTTACATACCCAAATCTGGATGCTAGGATTATTTATCCCTTTCTCATATGTATTTCCCTTTATAATTATACTCGATGTCTCTTTCCCTAATTTAGGACATATGAAGCTTATTGAAAGTCAAACAATACAATATTATAGTAATTATCCCCTTTACTTGAAGATGAATGACAGATTAATGAATTAACCTTAATAAAATATGTTACTCACACAAATATACTAATAGATGAGTTTACCCTAAAATTGACCACCCATTAGCTTCCTAGGTGTACAGGCTGAAGATATTAGAGGAAATACTAATTCTAGTGATATAATTAAGTAAAAGATGTAATGTATACACTAAACACACATGCATCCTACAAGTAATTGAATTATAAACTCTTTGTCCCCAAAATGCAAAACTGATTATAGAATGTTGTTCCACACACTTTAATTTACCAACGTGCAAAATTTCAAATGAACCAAACATCAAATACACCTCAAATTTATGTTGGAAAAGAAAGGAAGTTATTAACCAAAGTTTTATTAATCAAATTAATTGATTATTTGAGTTAATATCCGCTATTTTCTTTTGAGTAACGTGTGACACTCTCCCCTCCTCATAGTTAATGTTCTTCTTCCCCACAACATCCACAAATTGTTGTAGGTTGCATTGTTTCTCTTTTTTCTCTCCTCTTCCTCTTCCTCTTCCCCTTCTCACCCTCAGCCAGTCACCCACACTCTATTTGGATAAGGTCACCTATAAAGACAACTAGGCCATCCAGTTCCAGCCACGTGATTCTACCCATGTGTTGATGATTTCTCAACTTGACAAGATTCATGCTCCAATGATGGAAATGGCCAAAAAATGGATGAGGGGAGAGTTGAAAAGGGTGAAAGATCCTCTTACTCATTGACATGGAAGGACTCCACTGGCCAGGATACCTTTGCATTGGGAAAATTCAAGACGAGCATGTTTTTAACCTCGCCATAAGATATCTTCAAAAGGTATTAGTAAAACAATTTTTGGCCGATATTATAATCAAAGTTGTCTGTCAAAAAAATATGTATATTTAATGACCTTGATAACAATGGATAAGTATGTCAATGTGGGAGAAATTTTGATTGATAATTTGAAGGAAATTCCATCCAAAATCAAGAATCCTTACATAATTGGGGGGGGAGTAATCACTACCATGTCTCAAGCCCTACATTGTAATCTAGAAGGGATCACAAAGGCAAAAGGGACCAAGTTGGTTGATTTGAATTATCTTAAAAGGTCCCAAATGATATCCTTGAGGAATGAAAGAATCATTTACAACATAAACCCTGGGAACCCTGGAAAAACTTCAGGGTTACCCTATCATGTTGATGTTCTTCTCGATAACTTGGGTCCGAAGGATGACACCATTGAAAATCTTACTGACTAGGAAAATGATTTCCTGTGAAATACTACATGGCACCATCATTTGATCTACCCAAGGGGGAGGGAGAGACAGGCATACTATAAGAGAAACGTATCTTGGAGCATCCTCACCTCATGAGATAGAGGCTTGAGGAGTTTGATTTGTATCCACCACCAACAAATGCATATGAAATGTCAGCCATCCATGCACAACTGGAGGATATTCAGCAGACTCAGTGGGCTGTGTGGTTGGACCATCAATAGATGTACCACAAGAAAAACCACATGTACTTATACCGGCATGTGCAAGTTTAGAGAAACCCCCAATGAGGGAGGACTTATGGGGAGATTTTTTTGGATACCAAGAGACTGTCCTACCTCTACAAGTAGATTATTAGGCGGCTACTACCAGAACCCTCCACCATATGGGGGACCCCCTCAGGATTCACCACCACCACAATAGTACAACTACACTATCACACCTAAGCTTTAGTTTCATGTTGATGACAGCATGATTCAAACATTTGGGATGTTAGGGTGGCATGCCCTCTCTTCTCACCTCATTTTAATTACACATGTTTCACTTGTTTGAATTGAATGATTATGACACCCCATATGTAGTGTAGATTTCTTTTTGCTTGAGTATGCATATCATGTAGTTCAAATCCATGCATTTTTGTGTACTTTTTCAAAAAAATTTGCTTTTCACGTCATGCATTGCATACCCTCCCAGGCGTTCGGCCTCTGCCACAGGCATGGGAGAGGGGGGGAGAAATCTTTCTCTCTTAATCCCATATAGATTATTGGTAAATTGTGTGTTTTGACTAGGATTTTCTTACTTTATACTTTTTTATTTCATAAATGTAGGTTTAGATGTGATTGAATGCAAGTTGGCAAAACTTGGCCAATTTTGCCCAGACCTAAATCTACTTGCCCAATGGTGTGTTTCAACTAAATGTCTATCCATTGTGAGATGAATGTTTAGATTGGTATAATGCAACCTTTGTATTAGTTTTTTTTATTAAATTAGTCCTATGTAGGAATTTTGCATGTACTCCAAGCCTCTTGCAATTAATTGACTATTTTGATAAAAGTTTGATTCTTGCAAGCCTTCGACATTTGGGATTACTCATTCCATGTGGAAAGAATGTAATCTACCATATTTTTCATTTTATGTGTGGTTTATCTAACTTATGAATGTTGCATGGATTAAATTGTTTGGATGAAACCATACATGGATCTATACCAGTCATGACCCTTCATTGACCTGATATTTATTCTATCATCTTCTTACATGTCTACCTCATGAAAGGATTCCAATAGTGCACATGTTATCCTTGACCATCCTATAAAACGACGGGAGCGGTCATATTTATATCCTGCCACTTCACTCATATCGCCATATGTCCTCCTTGGATAGGGAAGCGTAAAAGAAAAAAAAAGAAATAAGGGATGGCTCTACGTAATATCCTCTCAAGAAAAGAAAACAAAAAAATGAGTGATCCTATATAATAGAAATCCACTCCCTTTCATATCCCTTTATTCTCTTTTATGCCTAATAGGGATTGGGTAAATCAACTCTAGTCCTCACACCCCTACACAATCCAAGTGGGTCATGGGAGATGGAATAGAGTGTATCACATAACTCTAGAAAGTGAAACAACAACTTAAGTCATTTGGATGTATGTCATACATGATATGGTTTACTAGGAGCTTTTATGAAAATTCCATCACTTGCATGCGTGAATGGTATCCCATATTTGAATTTTTTGTGCTTTGTGCTTGAGTAACACTTTGAAATAGAAAATGAATAAAGAGTAGTGTATTGCATGACTAATTCCTCACATGAACTCATTATATACAAATAATATCATGATCATAATTTTCTTGAATGAATTGAAAGACATTAAGTTGGATCATACTTAAGGACAAGTATGTTTTAAGTTTGGGGTGGTGATGCAACCCTATTTAATGGCTTCATATTGTGTTTCCTTGCATTTAAATTACATCTAGGCATGTTACATTGTAAGTTAATTTCCCCTAAAAATGATTTTATATATATTGCACTTATGGACACTCTTTGCATGTATTTCATGTACTTGGTCCACACCTAGGATGGACAAGAGACTAGGAAGACGTTCTAGGGCTCCTCCACCCATGAAGGATTTCAAAGAAGGTCCTAGAGCTCCCTCAACCAACACCTAATAGACAAGGGTAAAATTGAAGTAAGGTGTCTACGGATCTCAAAGTTGGAATCTCAAAGTGCATGAAAAACCCCCAGCACAACCGTGGCTACACAGAACGGCCATGCTGCCAACACAAAAATTATAAGGAAATTCTAGAGTTGACAAAGATATAGAAGCTCAAGTAGAATGGCCATGCTAGCTAGTACGGTCATGCTAAGAAGATGCCATTATATCTGTGCCAGCTAGAAAAGTTGTGCTGCCCCAAGCCAAAATGCATGTGCCAAGGAGAATGACCAAGTCTCCAACTCACCCACCACTGTTGTGCTACCTAGCCCCCATCACAGTGCAGCTCAGCACAACCATGCTACCAACCTCCAATACCCCACTTTTTAACTATAAACTCACCTCTACCAGCACACCATTCCACCTCAATACAACCATGCTACACCCTACGCACCACGGTCATACTGCCATCAAAAACCTAATTTTTTATGCATTGAATTTCCATTTCTACACCAACTTGACCTAGTACTTTCCTACCTTCTATATATACATGGGTGGAAGTTGTATCACAAGGTTACCCACCCCTAGCATTCATTTTCACCTAGCTAGTGCATTCGTGGATCTCCTACCTACTCCCACCTACCACCACCTCATCTCCACCTTCCCTCGCCTCAAAACCCTAGTTTTCTAGGGTTTTGACCATTTTTATCTCCCTTTCCATGCTTTCCATACACTTTAAAGAGAGAAGTAGCTACGCTTTCTACTAGATATGAAGGAGAAGATATCTTCCATGAACTCCATGGTCATTTCTTCTCCTTCTTCTTTTACTCTTTTTGTACTATGATTAGCTAAGTGTAAGGACCCTAACCCACGTTATGGGATAACCCTGTTTGTTTTGCTTAAGTATGTTGCTTAGATCCTTGCTATAATCATCTGAGATGTAATTAGGGCATGTTGGAAGTTGAGTTTCTTGTTTGAGCTTTGTGCTTGTGTTTTGTGGAGAGGTTTGGTGCAAATTGCAATTTACCCAGGATAGGGATTGATGTGCAAGTTTTCCACCTCTAGAGTGTTCTTTCTCTCTCTTGACATCATCTAAAGGAGTAAGAGAGAGATGGTCACCTTGGTTGAGCCTTGGGTTTATGGTGACATCCTTGGTAAAGTTTTACACTCATGTTTGGGGAGTGTTTTGCACCTAGGAGTGTTGTCTCAGGCTTGAGAGCCTTGAGGGGGACCTTATATCAGTTTGTGGCTCTAGGGTTTCATCCTTATCGGTTTGTGAAGGGAGTGGGTGTGTGTATCGGCCATGACCTAGGAAGGTGACCTAGAGGGCGAGGCATAGTTCTTATCACCTTGTTGCATGGTGTTGCATGTGGCCTTTCTTCATGGACATGTGTCATCTAGGGTTCTATGGTGGTGACACCTTTCCTTTTCTCTCTCTTTCATCTCTCTTATATATATACCTCTTTCTCTCCATGTAAGAGATACCTTTTGGTTATCTTTTCATTCTCTCCTTGGTGGCCAATTTTGAGCTTGAAGAGTGCTCTCCCTTGGATCTTGGCAAATGAGCCTAAGCTTATGGTGTTCTCTTTTCATCTTCTTCCTTGGTAAGCCATGATCCATAGCTCTTCTTGCTCTCCTTCTTTCTTCTTCACAGCCATGTACCTTGGTTATCTCGTTTCCTTCTCATTCTCTCTTAACCATGGTTCTATCTTCTCTCTTGGAGTTGTTGTGGTGATTGATATTGGAGGATTTCTTCTACCTTGAGCTCATGAAGCTTGGAGCTTGACCTTAGAACTTAGAGCTTGGTGGTGATCCTTGACGTGAGTTATATAACTCCAAACCCTATTTTTTATTATCACCTTTTACTTGCTATCTTGTTCTTCATTCTTGGCTCGTTACTTCTTGCATGTTAGTAACTCTTTTGGGTAGTTTAATGTTCTATTTTGGAAAACAAACTTTGCTTAGTTGTTGCCTTTTTGTTACACCTTTCTTTTGCCTTGTTGGTAACACCTTCTTGAGGTAGAAGATGAGGTGGCTGATATTTCTTTGTGGCCGACATGCTTGTGGAGGTCGATAGGTTGGTTTAGCTGATATGTTTGGCTAGCCATCACCCTTTGTGATAGGTCGTCATGACCTTGTCTAGGTCTAGGTCGACATGTGTTGATGATGTTTAGATCGTCCTGCCTTGGGTATGAGTGGGTTGATGTTAGAAGAGGGATGTTAGTCATTTTGGCCTTGGCCATCACACTATGGGGACGTTGTTGAGCTCATCACCTTTGTGATGCCACACACACAGGTGTTTCCCGATACCTTGCGACACCCCTCTTTGTGCGTTGCTGCCAGATATGCCTGTGGCCAACACGTTTTGGCATTGCATCCAGGGGAGCATTGTTTTGATGTGTGTTTCCTGACACCCTAATATCCATCACGGTTGATGTTATGTGGAAACCCTAATCACCCTGTCATCTTGGGTGTTGCCTGATACACCAATGATGCATGTTATCCCCTTGACGTCTGTCACACCTCTGAGTAGCATTGCCCAATAAAGCGGGTTGGCTGACACCCTCTCCTTGAGGTGTTATGCCTGATACACACATAGTGATGCTAAAACGGATACACCATCCCAAGTGGTAGGTTGATATCTTGGTTTCTCTCTTATATATATTCTTAACCGATAACCCTCTTAGAGTGGTTGCTCGACACACTTAGGGTTAACTAATACTGTATGTGGAAACCCTAATCAGTTCCTTGTGATGGTGTTAATGATAACACCGTGTTGATGCTAGGGTCACATGGTATGATATGATACTCTATGAAGTATTTGTATGAAAGGTGTTGAGTTATGTTTCTATACATCATAACATTTTTATAATGATGATAAAAAATGTGTTCCCATATTTCATAACCATCCCATAATATTGAGGAGGGAAGTGATAACTTAAGGGTGGTTGTTGATCCAACCTTGTAAACCCAAATTGGGTAAAGTGAAACCCTAATTGTAATGATGTAAAATGTTTGGCATGGATTCTATAAAATGATAGTGTTAATGATGTATTACTTCTCTTGTTGTGAGTTTCTAACCATGTAGGTGAAACTAAGTGGTATATTGTAACTTGGTTGATGCTAAGGATGTTTAAATTGGTCTAATTAAGAAAGTGAAATCTAATAGTGCAGTTTGCCTTGTGCCATAGAACCATTCAGTATCAACATTTCCTAAATGGTGAAATGAGTTTAACTCAAAGTGTATATTTTTTAATATGTGAGGTACAAGTTGAGTAATTCCGTGTATCCTTAAATACATGATGTGTGATACAACCATATGTGATTCGATCTCATTGAGATATGGATGGCCATGTGTGAGCCACTCCTTGTTATTGGAACGGCCATGTGTGTGAGCCTATTGTTCTAGCACTGTACCTGTACCAAGGTGGGCTAGTTATGATTACATATGTGGATGGCCATGCGTAAGCCAATCCTAAAAATTGACTACATGTCATTGTTGCAGTTGGCTCATATGTCTCTGTGGTGTTTTCTCTTATGCTAATTAACCAAAAGGTGTGTGAGGTCGTGGATTCTGGATCTTCCATTAGACCTTGTATGGAACTGATTTAAACCTATCAAGTAGTCAGTTGGATTTGGGTGGTACGACTCAAATCTGTTGGGCATAATGAAATGCGTAATAAGTTGTGTAGTATAATTGTACAAGATCAAATATGAAAACATTGGTTGAGGCCTTACTTGATCTTTATACAATGTTGTTGATAGGAAATATACATGTTCTTCATATTCCTTTTGAATTATTAAGATGTTACATAAATTAGATAGTAAATGCTCTTCTTGTTAGTAATCATTACCTACTTCATATGATTATAATTACATTGTTTCTTATTTTATCTTATCTATGATATTAATAGAGTTGGTGGTGAGTTATATCTCCCGTTGAGATTTGGAATCTCACCCTGTGGGTTTCCCACACCCTTTTTAGGTGGATGAGCACAAAGAAGTAGAGATCATGCAGTGAAGGTTGTGGAGCAGTATGAGGAGCAGTAGCAGATAAGGTTGGAAGTGTTGTTGGGTGTCTTTTATTGATAGAGTCCTAGAGTCATCCCTGTACACTTGGGTCTCTATGAACGTTTTGTAGAAGTTTCACAAATGTGCTTGTTTATGTGGTTGGCTTATATACCGATTATGTACAGTTATGGTGGAATCATGTATATATTCTGGAACAGTTCTTGGGTTATAGGTTGACAACATGCCTTGTATATGCTTTGAGGCATGAAAGGACTTATATATGAAGGTTCTTGCTGTTTGGCAATTTTATGAATATGGTTTTAATTTTAGTGTTTTTCAGTGATCTATTTGTTAATCTTTCTTCTGTGGTTTTGTTTTGAGTAATCTCACTTGGTGTGGTGTGGGGCGTCACACTAAGCCCCTCTAGGTGAACTATTTGGGGACAAAATGTTACTTTGATACTACGTTGGGGGGAAATAACTTTCAAACAATATATATTCATTTTATGATGATTGTCTTCAACTTTTATCTTATTTCCCATATTCTATCATGTGGTTTTTGCTTACAAACTCGGATTGTTCGTTAATTTTTGTTTGAAACCACTTAGACTCTAGGAGAGAATGGTCTATATGTGGTTGTTTTAGGATTTCACCTAGGTTCAACTAGTGGATCCCTAGCTAGCACCCAATCTTCCCACATACATATCCCCTGCCTTATTTCTAAGTGGTAGATATAAGTAGATAGTGTAGGAATACTTAGTGCAATTGCATAGGAGCTTCCTAAAGTCTATATGGTGGGTGATATGAGGTGAAACACCCTCATATGCACTCCACATACCTACTCTTGGATCCCAATTGCCCTAAGAACTATAGTGGCTCATTGGCCCAAACTACCTAAATCAAACGTGGTTTATCATGGGTACAAAAGTCGTGGAAGCAAAACTAGGGTAAAAAACCCTCAAATTCAAGTTATGAACAAAACTTCTCTATATCACATCAAATGTGAGACACAACCTCAATCGCTCTAAAACCTCAAAATTAGGATGACAAAGATACAATGAGACCCCTGACTTGCTTAAATTTTTGAACATCCTGAATTACCATAATTGATTGGTTTGAATCTTAATCTAACCTTTTATATGTTTACAATTTTAAGTTTCAAATTTGGTCCAATTTGGATATTGTTTGTGCAAGTTATGCAATTTTGTGCACATTTTGGACTTTTTTGCAACTTACCCTTATTTGAGGTTTTACTTGCTATTTGTCACATGCATTGTGATCCTTATATGTTTCCTTGTCATGCTTGATCTTGTTGCACCATGTGGTGCCTATTTGTACCTTGGTTTGAAGGTGTTTCTCTTCAAGAGTATTTTAGGGTTTACCCCTTTATGGATGAGCTACCTTCAGGAGCTATCAACCAAATGGGTGGTTTCTTTGGTTTGAGGTTGATGGTGGGCCTAGAGAGACAACAACTAATGTCTAAGTAGGTCTCCATGAATAGTGGAATAGCTTCTTTCATGGCCATGGAAGCTATAGGCTATGGACATGTGGAGAGCTACTAGGACACCTCAAGCTTTTCTCTTTCCTTATTCATAAGCCTTATATACCTATCCTTTAACTCAAAAACAAAACATTTAGACTCTTACCTATTCCCTCCATTCTAGAGCTTCATCTTTCCCTACTGGGTGGCAAACAAAAGTGCCCAAGGAAGAAAAGATGGCTGACCTTCTTGGTTAGCATCTAGGGTTTCATTTTGCTCTCTTCTAGGGGTTGTAGAGCTACCCTTGCTATATCCGACCTAAACTAGTTAGTATCTCCTTCTATCCTTCATTCCTTGTTCTTTTCACCTTCCTCCTACCTTCTTCTTGGACAAAACCATGTTGTTCCATGGTAAAGTTTTTTATAAATCTCTAGCACTTATTTTTCTTGCTCCCTTCACCTAGGGTTTACTTCCTTTCTTGGAAGAGAAACTTGCTTGGCCGAATTAAGACCTAAATCTTGTGTTCTCCACCTACTTTTCTCGAGTTTACTTGGTTCTTCGGTTTGATGTTCTTCTTAGAGGCAATTTTATAAGCCTCTTCACTTTTATTGCTTATTACAATCTTGATTACTCATGTTCTTGCTCTAAAATGAAGATCTATGGATAGAAAAGCTAATCTTGTCTAGGATTTCAACTTTTATGGTGTTCCTTGATTAGTTTCCAGTTCTATATGAACTAAAATTATGTGCAGGACCTTCCTTGGGTAGAGGAAGACTTGGTTCTTGTTTATATACCATCCAATGGTGCTAAGTACCTATCAAATGAAGGCTCATACTTAGTGTTTAAGCTGATTTTCATTTTTATACATGAACCGTTGGATGACCCTATATTAAGACCTATGGGGATGACTTTGTGGCAACTTATGGTGATGAAAGATGATTTAAAATGAATGGGCATACCTTAGGTCAGTTCTAGACTCTTTTGGAAGCTCAATGATCAATGGTTTAGTGCCCTAAAGATGGCATGAACCAATAGTAATTTTTTGTTCAACATCTAATGGTGTTCAGTGATGGTAGTATTGACTCCATCATTTGATTGTGACATAATTTGTCACAACCAATGGTGGTTCAGGTTACCACATGATGGTGTAACAAGGTATGATGACTTTTCTTCAATTAAGCCATTAACCAATGGTTTCTTTGGTTATATGATCCAAGGGTTAAACCTACATATCAATCGATGGTTTTTGAAATGTTTAACCTGATGCAATGGTTGTGTATGATTGATTCAACATCCAGTAGTTTATAATGAAGTCTATAGTATAAGGTTTTGGTTCTAATGATGTGAATTAAGTGGTTTCTTACATGTGATCAACCCAAGAAGCTTGTATGTTGACAATTGATGGTCTGCTTTAAATATATAACTGATGGTGGGTTTTATTCCCACAAATTATGGTAACCTTTTTGTTAATCAAAAAGGGATGTCTAGAGTTAGATGGTTTTATTTCCAGGTCAGAACTTGATGGCTTAATAGGTGGTTTGTTCTAGGTGTTTACTTATGTAAACAACCAATGGTTTACCTTCTCAACAATCCAATGGTTCTAGGTTGATGTTAGTGGTAAGATAGCATGTTTTGAATGATGTTGAAATCGATGGAGGTTTACCTTTATTTATATAATCTTACATTTTACCTCTTATGAATATAATTGATAATCACCATAATGAGTTAATGGGTATAGCTTGTTACACTTAACCCTAATTTAACCAAGTGAAGGTAATTGATTATGAACAACCCCTTGAATGATTAATAGAATCATGGAGTAATCTTTTATTTTTTTTTAAACCCTATCATGCTAAACTAGATGATTACACCTTGAGTTATGGGTGGATCCATACTTAATTATAGTATGGAATGTGATGGTGATTCTCCAATGGGGATGCCATGAGTTATAGTTTTGGTGTGAGTGTTTATTTGTAGATTCAAAGTAACTTATCTTATTGAACCTAATCCTAATGCAAATAGATGATGGTGGTTAGTCATGCTACCCTTCCTTGAGTGATTAATATAATGATGGAATATCATTCCTAATGATTGATTGTAACTCTAATGTGTTAACTGGTGGTCATCATAGTTTTATGATTTATTCTTTCTTATGTTGAACTTGTACACTATAAGTGTGATAATAGCCACTCATACCTAGCTTCCTTATATGCTGATATAATAAAGGAATGCTCTTAAATGCTAAGATAACCATGCAATGTTATCTTGTGAACATCTTTTAGTTCTTAAATGCAATATCATGTTGAGAATGTGTATCACATGTATGGTGATATTTATTGAAGCCTTGTTAAAAGCATGAAAAGATAATGATGAGCTTGTAGGGAATGATGTGATGGTCCTAATGACCTTTGAGCATGGTTGAGCCTTGTTGAGGTATAATCCTCTTATGAGTGACAAGGGTTGGAACCTTGGAAAATTGTGACAAGGATTTGTATCCTATAGTGATGATGTGATGACAAGGTGGTCTCATGAATGGAAAGTGAATATGACTCTGTGATGATGAGATGAGGAACAATATGTCTCAAATAATTTATATCTTTTGAAGTCGTTATACTTATATGCTTGCGAGAAGTGAATTAGGGTTTTGAGGATGTTTGTAGGCGTACCTTGGTAGGAGAATAGCTACGTTCGTGTCTCAGATATGTGTATATGTTTTGATTGAGAACAGGTGTGATTGTATCTTAGATGTTTGAGTTGCTTACCCACCTCCTTTCACTAGTGTTGTGACTTGTACCAATGACAGACTAGGTTGTTAGCTGCTTGACCATATGTGTCACTGTGGTGGCCCGTACTGATTGGGGAAGAGAAGATCTTAGGATTCTAGCTCTTCCTAGATCTTGTATGGTACTGATTTCAAATTAGTAGTGGTTAGTTGGAATTTGAGTGGTATCCTCAAATTCCTCAGGGCTTAATAAAAGATGTAATACAACCGTGTAGCATATCTATTTAGGGATATACACAATGCTTCACATTGAATTGTAACCCTTATTTGTTCTCTTTTCATAAAGATGATGCTTAATTAATGCATTACAATGGTAGTATCCATGTTTATTCTACAGATATGCTCATGTTATAGATGTGTACATATAGTATCCATGCTTAAGTTTATAGATATACTACCAGTGTTGGCTATGATTGTGACATTAGATATCACATGTTGTTAGCTATGCTTATATTGCTAGCTATGCCTCTGTAATTAGAGATACCTATACTGCTAATCATCCTTATGTAGTTAGAAGTGCTTATGTTGTTAGCTCTACTTAATGTAGATCTTCCCAACATGTTAGACATGCTAATGTTCTTAGCTATGCCTATGTTGCTAGCCTTATTTATGATTATAGAGAGGTTATGCTACTAGACTTGTTTACGGTGTAGCCATGCACATGCTATTAAACTACTTATACTATTTGCAAGGTATATGTTAATAATCATGCTAATGATGATAGTTATTATCTATTCCTTTGTGTATTTTGTTAATCATGGTGTGTATTCCTATTTGGTTAATCTGCATGATCTACTTAAACTATTTAATTGCTTAATCTATTGTAATCAATAAGTAGTATTGAGAATTATATCTCTTGTTGGGACATGGGTCTCACATGTGGGTCACCACATCATTTTAGGTGATCAGAAGAAATGGCAGCAGACCTGTGGCATTGAGGAGGAGCTATGGTGGTGGACCTTAGAGATAGTTGTTTAGTTGTCTAGTGTTCCTAGAGTCATCCCTGTACTCTCAGGACTGGATGAGAAAGTTTGTATACGATGTTTCAAATGAATCGGGCTTTTGCTAGCATGTTAATGCTTATTTATGTGGCATATATGAAGAATGTTCTCCTATGTGTATATGTTGTGGATAAGGCAATAGTACAAATTGTATCAAATTCTTGGCATAGTATGAATATAAGAAATACTTCATGCTCTTATGGAAAAGTTTTTGACCATGTGTTGATTTTGAAATCGGTTTTAATTTACCCTCTTTTTTGGGTATATGTTTAATTAAGGATTTATCGTGTTTAGTGTTTTGAGTAATCTCGTTTAGTGAAACGGATTCTAACAAGTTGGTATCAGATCCCTAGGTTCATTGAGTCTATAGGGACACTAGGACTTAGTAACTAGGATAATGTCTAAGTTAGTAACATGACATAAAACATGGTGTCATCTGTCTGAACTCAGTATTTGGATGCCTTAGATAGGTATTAAATTATTGAAAAAAAGGTAAGTATGGAACTCTTAGGTTGTTATCTTTCTGATTACTCTGATCCAGTAGTCATTTTGAAACAATCTAAAGAGCATAATGAATAAAAAACCATGGTTTTAATACCTCAATCTTACCTTAAAGACAAGAATTACACTGTAACCTACCAAAACTTGAATGATTGGTATGAGAGAAAGATAAGACACCATGACACCTAAATCGGAATACAAATAAGAAAAAAGGAGTTCTTGAAACTATAATTCAAGAAGATAAAGACAGATAAATATGTGCTAATAGAATGATTCAAGGTATATAACTCACATAAGATGGACAGAAATCCTGTGATAAGTATGATATGAGAAGATAAATAAGAACAATGGTAGATGAATAATTTAGTTAATCTCAGACCAACCTATGCGTGTAAGAAAGTATTAAATTAAAATCTTCATGACATGTGAAACAAATTAAGGGAGTTAATCCTTGTTTAATGAAGAAAATGTGAGATATGACGATCTACCTCATCATAAGTGGTTGAAAAACATGATAACATGAGAGGACATACATAAGAATGATGAATAAGTTAATAAGAACAGAACAATAAGATGCATTAATCTTGATAATTCCTATGTTGATGGCAAGAATCCAAGCTGAAAAAGGGAAAGTGATACATAAAAAGTTGTAACTTGCAGGATGAAGGAAGAATCGGTAACCTCTTACTAGTGAATCATGGACAGTGTTGTTGTGTGATGGGAAGTGTGTTTCCCTTTGTGTTCTTCATTTTTAGGGCACAACTTTCAAGTGGATTTTATGTCGCTTGGTACACATGGATTAATTGTTATCCTGGGGATGTATAGCTTGTTTTAGCATGTAGTTTCTTGGACTATGGTTCCATGTTTTTGATGTTCGTAATAAGTATGCTTTTTGATACTTCCAAGAGTTAGGAAGACTCCTCTTATACGTTTTGAGTTGGTTATGTTGGCGGAGAAATGGATGAGATAAGGATGTGAGTTCCTTATAGAACATGTAGTGGATACTAAGGTGATGAATCCTAGTATCTAGGGTGTACTAGTGGTACACAAGTTGAAGGTGTGTATCAGATGAGCTTTCTAGTATTTATCTCCCTTATAGAGAGAGAGTTTATGCTGAGATCCTCAAAGTGTTGTTGGAAAGAAAGAGAGTGATTAGATTGTGTACTTATATGTTGTGACAAGTTTTGAATGGTAAGATTTCAACTTAGTTTAGATATGGTCAATATTATGATCAAAATCTTTGCTAAGCCTTAGGATTGTTGAAACAACAATGATTGTGTGTCAAGATCAGCATGAATGGGTCTGGGGATTAACTAAAGTATCATCTTGGAGTATGATACATATTCTAAGTGTGTTGTGTGAATACTAATAAGATGAAGACATTGTCATTGCTTTATCCCTAACAAGGCCAACTAGGAAGTCATATTTGTTAACGATTGCATACACTATATGATTCTTCAACCAGACAGATGCCCAATCTACATTGAGATGATTGGTAAATTTTCTAAAAACATATGCCTTATAGTTCTTAGCAGTTAGGGGATGTCCCCCTAATTGATTGAGTTTCTAACCACAACAACCATCAAAGGATCTTATAGAGATAAGATATACATGATATTCCATGTTTGATAAAAGCAAAAATGTATGGCTTCTGAGTAATGTTTTGATACAATAGATGATAGTTTAGGATGACATATAAAATTCCAAGTTGGAAAGTTACTTCTACATTTGTACAGGTGGAACAATATCTTTCTATGTTCTAAGTTTGAGGGAGTGTCACCCTGGTACAGGACAAGAGATACAACCACTGAAAGTGGAGATGCATGAGGATGTTTTCATATGTGGGAGGTTTCTATGTCAATCCAGGTTGAGATGCGTAAGAGTTTAGGGGAAAGAACATGACTTCTATGAGAGTGATATCACATCACCATGAGATGGAAATAACCATGTGGATGTTTTTGGATGAGGTGCATAAGAGATACCCAACTTTGTTTACCTTAGATTTTGAAATCCATGTTAGGGATTTATGGTTGTGAGACCCATGACCTTGTTTAAAGTATTGAACATTCTTAATTACTATAATTGAGTGCTTTAACCGTAATATAACCTTGTGATATGTTTTGGTATTATGTGACAAGCTTAAGTTTCAAATTTAAACATTGTCTGTGCAAGTTATGCAATTTAATGTACATTTTGGACTTTTTCTGCAATTTATTAAAATTGGAGGTTTTACTAGCAATTTGTCACATGAATATGATCCGTAGATATTTCCTTATCATTAATGAGATTTTTGGTGCATGGGGATCCCATTTGTACCTTGGTTTGGAGGTGTTTCTCTTCAAGGGTATTTTAGGGTTTACCCCTTTATGGATGAGCTACATTTAGGAGTTATCAACAAATGGGGAGGTTTATTTGGTTTGAGGCCGATGGTGGGCTTGGAGAGCCAACAACTAATGTCTAAGCAGGTCTCTATGAACGGTGGAATAGTTGCTTGCATGGCCAATGAAGTTGTAGGCTATGGACACGTGGAGAGCTACTAGGACACCTCCAGTTTATCTCTTTCCTTATCCATAAGCCTTATATACCTACCCTTTACCTCAAAAACAATACATTTAGACTCTTATCTCTTCCCTCCATTCCATAGCTTTGCCTCTCCCTATTGGGTGGTAAACAAGAGTGCCCAAGGAAGAAAAGATGGCCGACCTTCTTGGTTAAGAATCTAGGGTTTCATTTTGCCCTCTTCTAGGGTTTATGGAGCTACCCTTACTATAACCGACCTAAAATAGTAAATATTTCCTTCTCTCCTTCATTTCTTATGTTGTTCCTCTTCCTCCTACCTTCTTCCTGGATGGAATTGTATTATTCTAGGGTAAAGTTTCCTCTAAAGATCAAGAACTTATTTTCTTGCTCCCTTTACCTAGGGTTTACTTCTTTTCTTGGAAGAGAAGCATACTTGGCCGAATTCAGACCTAAATCTAGGGTTATTCACCTTCTTTTCTCGAGTTTTCTTGCTTCTTAGACTTTGATCTTCCTCCTAGAGGTGAGTTTTATAACCCTCATCACTTTTATTGCATACTACAAGCTCGATTACTCATGTTCTTGCTCTAAAATGAAGATGTGTGCATATATAAGCTAATCTTGCCTAGGATTTCAATTTTTATGGTGTTCCTTGATTACTTTCCAGTTCTATATGAACTTGAAATTATGTTCATGACCTTCCTGAGGTAGTGGAAGACCTGGTTCTTTCTTATATACCATATGATGGTGTTATGTACCTATCAAATGATGGCTTATACTTAGTGTTTTTAAGCTGAAACCAATGGAGATGCCTTTGTGGCAACTGATGAAGATGACAAACGGTGTCAAACAAACGGCCACATCTTATGTCAGTTCTAGACTCTTTTGGAATCTCAATGATCAATGGCTTAGTGCCCTAAAGATGGCATGAACCAGTAGCAAACTTTAGTTCAACATCTGATGGTGTTCAATGATGGCAGTATTGACTCCATCATCCGATGGTGACACAATGTGTCACAACTTATGGTGGTTCAAGTTACCACACATTGGTGTAACTATGTATCATGAGTTTGTTTCAATTAAGGCCTAAAATGATGGTTTCTTTGGTTATATGATCCAAGGGTTAAACTTACATATCAATCGATGGTTTTATAAAGTTAAACCTGATCCAATAGTTGTGAATGGATGCTTAAACACCCAATAGTTTCAAACGTAGTCTATAGTATAATTTTTTGTTTCTAATAATGTGAATACAATGGTTTCTTACATGTGATCAACCCAAGGAGCTTGTTTGTTGACAATTGATGGCATGCTACAAATATATAACCGATGGTGGGTTTTATTCTCACAACTGATGGTACCCTTTATGTTAATAAATAGGGGATGTCTGGAGCTAGATGGTGTTTATTTCCATGTCACAACTGAGTGGCTTTATAGGTGGTTTGTTCTAGGTGTTTACTTATGTAAACATCCAATGGTTTACCTTTTCAACGACCCAGTGATTCTGGGTTGATGCTTGTGGAAAGATAGTATGGTTTGAATGATGTTGAAACCGATGGAGGTTTGCCTTTATTTATACAAACTTACCTTTTCCCTCATGTGAATAAAATTAATAATCATCATAATGAGTTAATGGGTAATCCTAATGAAGTATAGCTTGTTCCCTTTATATTTAATGTAACCGAGTGATGGTAATTAATTATGAACAACACTTTGAATGATTAATAGAATCAGGGAGTGCTCTTTTATTGTTGTTCAAATTGTAGCATGCTATAACTTGATGGTTACACCTTAAGTTATGAGTGGTTCCATACTTGAGGATAATATGTGTAATGACCCCGCCTCCTGGTAACCCCCACTTAAGGGAGACCAAGAGATCAGAGTCGTTATCCCAATAAATCAGATAAAAGGTTTGATAAATAATCAATAATAATTATCAAATTCTACCAGACTAAACTGAAAATTGGTATAAAAATAAAACTTTTCATACCTTTTTCAAAAACTTGGATATCTACTTCTATCCACATATGGAGTCTATTCTAACTAATCCTCCTTTGTACTTTAATTCTTATTTAATTCCACATGTGCCACTTTGTTGTTTGTCCTTTTCAATCTTGCACCTAAAATGCTGACAAACAAAACGTCGGTCAGCATATCGAAATATGCCAGTATGTGGGGACAACCAAAATTTCACAAATATGGCTAACAATCTAATTATCACAATCAAGGTAACTAACAAGCCAATTTACATTTTCAATGTGTCATTCTCCACCGCTTTTTCCCTAACCCTGGAATACCCCGTCTAGGGTTTCTCTTTTGCCATTGACTTAAGGCCACCTTCTCAATCCCAAGCTTGGTGCCTGGGGTCACCTCTCATAGTGCCCATTAGTCATGCAACATAGACCACCTTCTCATTCCCGAGCTTGGTGTCTGGGATCACCTCTCATGGTGCCCATTGGTCTTTCCTCCTCAGCTTGACCTTTTTGCATCATCCATCAGGGTGGCATGTAGGTGCGAGAATACACCCTTATTTTACAATTGTGATAATCATAGTGACTTTATAATTTGCAAGTATGAACATCCAAACTGATAGGTTGCATTCAATGTGATGAATCATCTGGGAAACTCTTCAGGAAATTAATGCAATTAACCATAATTAACCACATACCTGTCAAGCTTACTTGAATGCAGAAATAATTCAACCAGTCAAGAAACCAAGCAAGCACACCCAAGTTGATCCTGAAATAGGAATCCAATTTTCCTATCATTAATCATGCCATCATGGTCTATTAATCCTAGTTGTTTCCTAGGGTTACTAATCCTTTTTAGGGTTTTTATTACAATTAGGGTTTCACTTCATTTTTTATTATTTTAAACCCTAATTTTATAAAATTACTCAAAACCCTAATTATCTCATCTTTCTTTCACAAAAGATCCTAAGATCATCTTTTAGCAACATGAAACCCTAATTTCAAATTACAAGCACTTTTCTTTCCTTTTTCTCCTATTTAGGGTTTCTAAGTATACTAACCATCATATTAGATTAAAAATCGTAAATCTTGCAAATTTCATCTTCAAAATAGATTAATATCGATTTTTATCATTAAACAAGTTAACCATACTTGAATTAACTTATTTGCACTATTAAATCTACCCTTTATCATCAATTAGGGTTTCTAACCACAAATTAATCCTTTTTCCATCAAAATTATACACTTTGCAAAAAGATACTGATTTAGGATTTCAAACTATTTGTAACTTGTTCCGCATATTTTTCTGATCAATTTTCATGATAAACTTTCCTCATCTGAGTTTTCTAGAAAAGGATATGATTTTTGTAACGAAAATCCTTTTTACTGATTCATTAGAAAACCCTAGAAAAACGAGGATCCTTTGATCAATGGTCTGTTGGACCACGTGGCATCCTACGGCTCAGGAATCGTGCGCCTATCTTTGATTTAAGTTGTGAAGGACCAAAATGTCCTTACCTGGATAGATAGAGACGGGAGGGCACTAGGGTAATTTCATGGGGTCTTCTTCTTCAACCTCGCGACTCTTCTTGTTGCTGCGATGGTCAACCTTGTGGTTGACTCTGGGATACTGGCCACCTGCAAGCAAGGTGAGGATCCAGAAGGCTCTGCCATCCCTCACCAAACCTGACGAGGCCTTCAATTGCTCGTCCTACCCGCGCTAGTACCGCCGCCAACTTGCCAGACTCCAGCGAGGAAAATTGGGTGGACGAGGGGGAAGGTCAGGGTTGATCTTCGAATTGATCGCACAAAATCGCTCCTTGCAGCTCACCAAAGGTCGTGGGTTGTTGAGTTTGTGTGTTGGTGCCCCCACGAACCATCCCCTATATATAGGGTTGGAGGAAAATCCTTGTTGAATTGAGGACTCTCCCAAATGGAGACCAAACCCCTACAAAGTAGGGATGGTTCTCTTTGGTTTACTCTCCTGAACTCGAAGGAAACAACAATTGGCGTGCAAACGCTCTGGATCGCGAGGAATCTGAGAAGGAAAAATCTTTTGTTAACTCAACAGAGTCCAAGTCCTTGTGGGATTGGGCGATGAGTGATAGGCGTTGGATCGATATCCAATGGTTCACATCTCACGTGATCATCCAAAAGGAAAATCATTTTCCTATTATCAAAATAATTCCATATTTCGGAGATAATTTGAGAAATTCATATCTCCTAAACCATAGCTCCTTTTTATCTCAAATCTTAAGGGAAATTTTGTCTTGGCATTATCTAACTATTTAACAAATTTGGGGAACAAATTCCAATGGATGGGAAGGTTTCCTTCCCTCCCAATTTATCCATCATTTAATCCAAATTTAATTAGTATTTCTTTTCCCTTTTCCATTATCTTGTTATATTGGGTCCCTTGGACCTAAAGAAATTCTAAAGGCACTAATTTCCACCTTGGGAAATATCTATTTGCCTTTATCCTCTTATAAAATTCTATTTCACATATTTTTCTTTTATTAATTAAATCCTTTTCCTTTTTATTTCTCTTTTCTTTTGAATTGGGCTCAATGGCCAAGAAAGCCCATTATCAATCAATCAAGGCCATTTCACACGAAATCCATCAAAAAAAATAGATTTCATTTCATTTATTCTTTAAATGAGAAATAATCCTTTCATTACATACTTAGGAAATTGAGGTTATAACAACCTCCCCTCCTTATAGGAATTTTTCCCTCAAAATTCCACCAGGCACACAAACATACAGGATAAGCCGTTCATATGTCCATCATGTCTCCCATGTGGCCTCACCCTTTCCATGGTGCTTTCCAAGAACCTTCATCATATCATATTCTTTCATTTGAGTTCTCTTTCACCTTGGTATATCGTACCCTCATAGGTGACTCAAGACATTTCAGCCTCTCATAAAGCTAAATAGGTTCAAGGCTCAGCACATGGCTTGGGTACCTCACATAGTGCTCTAGATCGGACTCATGGAACACAATATACATCATATTTTCCAAATAGGTAAGGCTAAACACAACCATCTCCACCATTCCATCTCAAATGGACCCATGCAGCCGGGACTCATCTCTCTTAGCTATAACTTAGAGGGGTCATATTTTCACATCACATACTCTCCCACAGTGAACTGCATGTCAGTCTGCTTTGCATCAAATCATGACTCATGTCGCCCCTAGGCTTCCTTAGCCATCGTATGATCAAAGCGACTTCATCTGCACACACTATGGTCCTTTTCTTACCTTCGTGAGGTCCCTTCACCAACAATATCTTAATGAAGTGGTGACCGACACAACCACTGTAAGGAGGTGAAATCACCCCTTTACTAAAATATGTTAAACAAAACACCATTAGAAAGAAGCGTAATAAAAGTATACTGACTATATTCAATTTTGTAAAAGGTTTACAAAAATACATCAAATTCTCCCATTAGGGTTTACACCAAGACACACAATCAGGATCTAGATAGAGGGAAGTCTAGACTACTACAATCTTGTCTCCAAGCAACATCTCCATACCCTGAGTTCAAGCCAAAAGCTATATACTCCTTGTCTTGTTCATCACCTTGCTCATCACCTGGGTGGTTGGGAAAGCACCCAGCAAAAGGGAGAGGAAAATAAGGTATGCATCAAATAATGAATAAGTATAAGAGAAAAGGAAATCATATGAAACATTAATATATTGAATCATCATAAGACGAGAGGACCAAGAGAATGAGGCACATAACAAAATAGATTCTTACCATTATAAAACATATAAGAAGTAGCATGCATGATATTAATTGGACTACATTAACTAAGTAGGGTTGAGGCACCTACCGAACCTCAACCTATAGGTGAGGGGAGAATTCATACATTCCCAGTCACCTATAAAATTTTATAGGGGAGGAATAATACATTCCCTAGGGGGAGAATAAGACGTTCCCCAGGGCGATTATTTACATGCCCTCTGTGGGTGGTTGTACATAAGTACCACTACTATAGTTAAATAGCCAAATAAACCATCATGCTCAAGAAATAGTAAAGTGGCAAGATAAATCATCATATAATTACAACTTGGTGGTGGGGTTCCAACACCCAAGAATAATGTTCTGAAACTACTTTATGAGGCAAGTATAGCAAAAGATTCAAGAGTATATGAGATAGGGTTTAATAAAGACTCATTATAGAAAAATAGGTTAAGGCACAGTTATTCCCACATTAAGGTGTAAATGCACATACATAAATAGGGAATTTCCATACATAGCACATACATATCACATACCTCTTACTGATATCAATTACTAACTTTCACCACTTTAATTGAGTCCAAGTTCCACTTTGCCAATTTTCAATGTATTAACATGTATTAGAGTACATAGTGCACATTAATATACAGAAACCCTAATTTCAGAAATTTTTAGAAAAAATCGGATTTAGCTTTTGAAAATATCACCATTGAACTTATTAGGTTCTTTTTTTTTTAAAGAAGTCAGGAGGCAATCTTATTCATCCCGCCCTCCTCTTGCGAGCAAATTTAAACAGAGGATACAATCACTGATTAAGTCTATATGATTAAATGAGGTAGTACTACTACCCTTACACAGATCCCTAACTAGAAGATCATAAATCTCAACAGGGGGGAGAGTATACTGGGTATAACTCTCATGCTGCTTGGAGTGGATTTTAGATAGTGCGTCGGCTACATTGTTGTTCTCTCTGTATGTATGAACTTATTAGGTTCTACTAATGAAGAAAACATATTCTTATGTTAATTTTGGAGTTATGATGATTAAGATGTAATTTTTACGGATTTTATGCATTAAATTCGTTTTACAAAAATCACCCTTCTTCAAACCATGAAATCAGACCTTGAAAATATTTTTATTAGATAGCGATTAATTTTCCAATTCCAAAACATATTTATTTGTCAAATTTGGATAAGCGGTTTAGAAGATATGAATTTTTCAATACTGACCAATAGGAAATTGCCACATCATCAAACCAATCGAGATAATTAAAGAGAGAGGGAGAGGGAGAAAACACCATTCAACCAAGATCATATTATAAGTTGCATAGGTAACCAAACTATAACTTCTAGAGAAGGTAAAACAACAAGAAATCAAAACCTTAGAAGAGCATGGTAAAAACAGATGGAAATCGTCGATTTTCAACATAAAATCATGAGTTTTAAGCATGTACTAAGCAATATATGAGAAGGGTGTTAACCAAACTTGCCTCTAGGAAGGTAATAAGGTTCAAACAGAAAGATTTCGAGATTATAAGGTCTGGTTGCTCCAAGCCAAGCTCCTTTCTTGAGCAAAGATCACCTTCTTCACTTTAGAGGTGCAAACCCTAGCAAAAGAGCAAGGAGATGAAGTGTTTTAGGGTTTTAGGTGGAGTTTTACCATGTATGGTCATGGTTCTGATCGAGAAGTAGGTGTACGAAATACTATCAGTATGAAAATAGGAAATTAAGGGAGGAAACTTACTAGTTTTGGTAGAAATTACCAAGGAGGAGCTTTAGAAACCCTAATAGAGAAATTTGGAAGCCCTAGGAGCCTTCTTCACGAAGGTAGGCTCTCTCTATTACCTTGAGGTAGAAACTTTGTGGCAAAATACAAAAAGAACTATTATCTAAGCTAGAGGAAATAAATGGAGAGCAAGAGTTTTCGAATTGTGAGTTTGGAAGGGGTATACATGGCTATATATAGAAAGAGGTGAAGCATGAGGAGTCTTAAGGGACTTTACATGTGTCTTTAGCCTAGGGATTGATGGCCATGCAAGAGGATATCTCATAGAGGCTTCATGCATATCAAAAGTCGGTTCTAAGAGCCCATAGATTATTCTAGGCTATCCCCACCGTTTTGCAGGAAAGAAATTGTAACACCCCTGACCTGGGTTATACTATAACCCTAGGTGTTTTGATTAAGAAAGATGATTAAATGCTTAATCTCATCTTTTGAAAGGTAATTAGGGCTCAAGAGGAACTTATACTGCAATTCTAGTCCTTTTTGAACATTGTTGAAATCAATGTTTTGTTTGTTTTGGACTAATGTGCAAAATACCCAAGATGAGGGGTTTAAGTGCAAATTGTTCATGATAATATGTTCCTCATGTGTTGAATCATCATGAGGGTCAAGATGATGCTGAGGTGTGGCTTATGGAAGCCTGAATACCAAGAAAGAGCTGATAAAGCAATGTTTGTGCATTAAAACCTAGTTTTGGTGTAAAGTGCAATTTACCCAAAATCTAGGGTTCAATATGCAAATTACCACTTCAATAAGGTCATGAATGCTTCTTGCCATCATGTAGAGCAAAGAAAATGAGAGGGGTGCCTCATTTGAATTAAGTTGGAGGAGAGAGAATCTTGATATTAAAATAATCAAGATTTAATCCTAATTGAAACCCTAATTCGATTTAGGGCAAAAATAAATGTATTAATTAAAGGGACTTCAACCAAAATTAAAATGGTTGGATTTATATGTATGTGTTACATACTTGAGCTTTGCAAGGACCACGAAAATATCCAAGGGAGTGGATAACTCACACACAATTTTATAAGAAAAAGAAATATCCACTCACATATGGATATTAATATAATATGATTTAATGTGCTTGATTTGCTTTTCTTTAAATCATGGATAATTGAGAGGGATAAAAGTCAAACAAGATATCCTCTTCCATAAAGAATATAAGGGGGAAGAGGCGGCCACATTTATGGGATTAAGTGAATTTTCATAAGGCACTTTCTCTCTCCTTGAATTTCTTATAAAAAGACCCTTTACAAGCCAAATGGAAGGCTTTTTCGACCCCACTTCTTCTCCTTGCTTGGGAAACGACCAAGGGAGCTTGGGAGGATCAGGAGGACGACCCGCAACCTGTTGGTAAGGTTCTTGATCCATTTCACCTTGATTCCATGTTGGAAATTGAAAATAAATTATGGATTTCTTCCTAATTCGATCTCCTCTTCAATTCTAACCATTCCTTTTCACTCAAACCTTGAGGACGAGCCTTAGAATGGTGAAAGGAGTTGCATCCACCATTTGTTCCATGAGAATGGAGCTTTGGAGCTCGTTTGTAGGCGGGTTTTATAACTTGAACCCTTTTGCATTGTTATTCAACCATTAATCTTGCAATTTCAATGATTCCTTCATTATCTTGTTTAATTGCTGGTTGAAAATGGTTATTTCATGAAATCAGAAGTTGTTAGAACTTCAGGGACGAAGGTATATGATGATGACATCATCTTGGATACTTTTTCCAAAGAAATCATGGTTCATACGGTTTTGAATTAATTGCTCATGCGGTTTCACCAAACCGTTTGAGAGCAAACGGTTCGAAACCGTTTGGGAGAAAACGGATTCAAAACCGTTTGAGTGAGTTTCCCAAGGGTTGACCGTTTGATATTACTGTTCCTAATTATGTTGGTTAATGACTCACCAAATTTTATGGGTTAACTCCCAAGGAATCGTGAGTTGAAGGCTAATCAATTAGGCAAACCTAATTGGATTAAGTTCTGATTTTTCAGCTTTATTAATTTAACTTTTTGGGAAAACAATTTCAAAACCGTTTGAAAGGGTTGACCAAGGGTTGAACGTTTGCGATTCCTGTTCCTAATGATGTTGGTTAATAACTCACCAAATTTTATGGATTATTTCCAAAGGAATCATGAGTTGAAGGCCAATCAACTAGGCAAAGCCTAATTGGATTAAGTGATGATTTTCAACTTGATTTATTTGCCTTTTTGGGAAAATGGTTTCAAAACCGTTTGAAAGAGTTGACCAAGGGTTGACCGTTTGAGAATCCTGTTCCTAATTATTTTGGTTGATGACCCACCAAATTTGAGGGATTAACTCCAAAGGAATCATGAGTTTAAGGCTAATCAATTAGTTAAAACCCTAATTGGATTAAGTGCTGATTTTCAACTTGGCTGATTTGACTTTTTGCGGTAATTAGCCCAAACGGTCTCAATACCGTTTGGGGGTCACCCAAGACCATTTGGAGGTCTAGGGTTGGATATGGTTAAGTGATTGAAGGACGAAAGATATGGTGTTAACCCTAATTGGCTAAGTGCTGATTCTGCATTGGAATGAGTTGATGTTTTGGGTTGATTGACCCAAACAGTTTCAAAACCGTTTGGGAATCACCCAAACGGTATCAAGACCGTTTGAGGATCACCTAAGACCGTTTGGAGGTCTAGAGTTAAGCATGATTGACCAATTGAAGGTCTAAAGGTACCAAATCACTTTGCTTCTCCTTTGCGTCCAGGTGCACGACATGCGTTTGGATAATGCACGCCGTGCAAGATTCCAGAACATATATAGATTTCCATCGCCCAGCATGTCGTGCAAGATTCCAGAACATTTATAGATTTCCATCGCCCAGGTGCACATTGTGCGTGTGGACATTGATTAAGTTATGATTTGATGATCAACTCAATAGCTCCAACCCTAATGATGTTTCACTAAAATCCAAGGGTTGGATGAGCCAAACAGTCTCAAGACCGTTTGGAGCTCATTCAAACGGTCTCAAGACCGTTTGGAGGTCACCCAAGACCGTTTAGAGGTCTAGGGGTGAGTATGGTTAAGCAATTGATGATCCAATGATACTAAGTTAAAGTGTAATCAATTGCTGATTTGGTGATCAATCCAATGATCCAAACCCTAATTGGTTGACTTGGATTTTGATGATGTGATGGCCAAACGGTCTTCACCTACTTGGCCAAACGGTCTTCACCTACTTGGCCAAACGATCTTCACCTACTTGGCTAAATGGTCTCAAGCACCACCTTTACCAAACGGTTTCTGGGTCAAGTAGTCAAAGTTGATTGTAGATTCAATTGATCAATTCAATTGGATACCTTATGTAATGGAGGTCCAAGGTGATTGAATATCTCAAGAATAGAGATGATGAATGACTCATTGATCCAATGATGATTAGTAATGATAATCAATGAAGGTACAAAGATTGAAACCCTATTAGTACCTAAGTGATTAGTGCCAATTAAGGGATGAACCCTAATTGCTTATAGGATCAATGACTTGGTACACTATGTCATTCATAGTTTTATGTACTTTATTTAAGGGATGATATGACCTTATCAAGTTGAGATGATGTTAGCATGAATTCATAACATGAATATAATTCATGTGGTGATTAAGGGTATGATCCTTAAGTAAAGAGATCATGAAACCCTAATCATGAACATAAACCCTAATTGATAGGGTTATTGAATTCTAACCCTAATTGAGGGCAATTCTAAATGAAAGCCTAATCCAGGGTAAGGATGTAGCCCTAATCTAGGGTAATCATAAGTGAAACTCTAATTTAGGGAAAAGAGATGTAAATCCCTAATTGGGATGAATAGTGAATCTCCAATTATGGACAATTGAGTGAAATCCTTATAGAGATGAATAGTAGACCCAAAAAGAAGGGAAACTATGGTGGAAACCCTAGTTGAGGGTGATTCCATGAGAAACCTTAACTAAGTATTAACACCACATGACGTACTAATGTTATGTTGTGATAAAAGGCCCTAAGAAGGGTGAACGCATGTGAGACTCTAATGAGGAGTCATAATACATAAAGCCCTAATCTTGGATAATATGACAATGAATCATAATTCTAATCTTAAGTAAGGGTATAAAGAAACCCTAATGATGAGATAGAAGGAATGGCCTTATAAAGGTGAAACATTTCATGTGGTAGGATATATGCAACCTAATTGTAAGCAATGTCTTTACCATTAGACAAGTCCATATTCATTAAAGATAGTTGGACAACTCTAATGTGTGGCCTATGCATTATATGCTATAGGTAAGTGATTATTGATGGAATGTATTAAGAAGGGAAATAGCTTAATACAAGATAAGATGGCTAATTCAGGAGAGTCTGAAGTGATGAGAAAGTGATACATCAAAATATGATAGTTATCACATTCAACACTTCAGGGTTTATATGCCTTGATGTACTCCGAATCCAATATAATTGGGTAAGAAACATATGAAGTGTGTTATGCAACTATTACAATGAAATGTAATGAGTTGTTGCACCTTGATGAGTGTTAATTAATGTACCTTGAGAATGGGGTTAAGCCCAAATGATGTGTATGATGTAATCATACCATGATGAGGATGAGAAATGAACTCATACATTGCATTGATGATTCATTTAATGAAAAATGATGAGAATAAATAAGTATGATTGAATACTTATGATATCAATCTTTACTCCTAGATGTGTGGAGAAATGAATTAGGGTTTGATCATTGATAATATGACCTTGAAAACCTAAATGGTTAATAATGGAAAACCTTAACCCTAATGATGGAAAGGTTGTATTTCTTTTATTGCATAAGCCTTGTAAGGCATGTTAAATACTTGTATAACAAGTATAATGATCAATGGCCTTGTAATCCATGTGAATAAGTTGTTGCCTAGTGAGAGGTGACAAGATGTATAATGGCCTTGTGAGCCATGTGATTAATTTGTTGCCTAGTGAGAGGTGACAAGATGTGTAATGGCCTGGTGAGCCATGTGAATACTTGCACACAAGTAAAATGAATACCTTGGTCTGAGGACCTAGAGGTAATGGTTATCTATTATAGAGATAACAATGTTATGATCTAAGGGTTTAACTACCCAGATCCAGTAATCATGATGATGATAATGTGAAGGGATGAGAATTCCCAGTAATGTGATAAAGGACTGAGATCCGAAGTGTCATGTGTTTTAAAGATTTGAAAAGTGTGTGATAGATGTATTGTATCTTTCTTTGTAGCATCTGATATAATAATTCTTGTTTGAAACATGGATGATGCTAAAAGATATGGTAATGCACTTAATTAATCAAGTGGAATTTCATCATATAGTTCCCTGGCCATAGATCCATCATCGTCAGTAGCTGGTGATGGTGAAACGGGTTTTCCAGCGGGTTAATCTGGAGCATATATTATTGAATATGTGGGGTTTCTCCTAGCATAAAATAGGAGGATTAGAGTGAAACTTCGGTTGTAGACTCAAGATGTGTATAAGAGCATGGTGAACAGGCCCATGCTTAGTGTGAAACAGCATGAATGCGTTCATGGCTCAGGGAGCACGGTGAACTGACCCGTGGCTCAGATATACTAGCGTTGAAACCTGTACCAAGGCAGGCTACAGAAAGGGTAGCCTATGGGAGCTAACCCTGTGACTGAGGTCACTTAAGCGAGAGACTGCGGCCCTGCTTGTGGTCTCGCACCAACCGAGACGTGGGAGGTCATGGAGTCCGGCTCTTCCATGGACCTTGTATGGCACCGACTTTGGGTTTCGCAACCGAAGGTTGGATTTGAGCGGTACGGCTCACCTCCTCAGGGCATAAGTGTGATTGTAAAATGTAATCAGACGTATAGCATGTTTTCTTAAGTATTGAATACGGAGATTCATTGGATGATGTTGCATTTTCTTTGTGCATTCCTTAGTGGATAAATGTTAATTATGTTTCTTTATATTCTCTGCAAGGTAGACATATGAATTACTTATCTACCATGGGTAGATGCAATGACCTCCTTGAGAATGTAGATTATCTTATTTTGTTCTATGATGAATAATTATGCCTGATAATGTAAAAGTAACCCCTGCTCAGTTTTAATTTAATAAAGTGCAATAACAACGTTTTTGGCAGAGAGTTATATCTCTCGCTGGGGCAATTTTCAATTGTCTCAACCATGTGGGAAACATTTTTAAGTATGCATGGCAGGAAAAGCAGAAATCCTAAAACAAGGAAAGAGCAACAGAAACAGTAACAACATGGACAACAATAAGATCTCAGGTGGAGATATTGTCTGTCTAGTCATAGAGATAGTAGTCCTATGTGTTGTCTCTGTACTCTCAGGTCCTCGGAGTTTTTAGTCAGTGTCTTATGAATCAATCTGAGGTTTTGGCTTGATGCCTCAAGATTTGTATACTTTCTGTATATAATGTTTATAAGATAGTTGATGTTGTAATCTTTGAGAAGGAATGGTACAGGTTGTGTACTTGTGAACCAGGATGAATTGAAACACTTTGGTTCTTGGTTAAAGAGTTTTCCTGTGAATGGATCTCTTTGAAAAAGTTTTAATTTTTAGTGATTTTCAGTAATCCGCTGCAAATAATTCGCTTCCGTATTAGTTAATCATATTTTCGCGAGACGGTCGCCACAGAAATAACCTCATTGGTTGATAGCATTTAAGGATAAGCATCTTTATAAAGAGGGTAATCCCTATAATGCCCTTGGAAAGAAATATCATCAAACCAAGGTGAAACTAGGTTCTCCAATGGTTTAAAATCTTGTTAATGGTAAGGGAATATCTAAGGATTAAAATTCAGTTGATAATTTGCAAATAAAACCTCCCAATTGGGTAAATTGCATAAAAGTCCAGAATGTACCTAAAATTGTATAACTTGCACAAACAACATCCAAATTGGACCAAACCTCATCCACAAGTTATCTTTGATGTGTATATTATGAATTCGACATTATTTCCATATTTTGAAGTTATATAATCACATTATTTATTACTTATGCCTTTTACTCATTTTCTCTCTCATAAACTTATCCTAATATTTCAAGGTAGTCCAAATTAGATGAAATTTGACATGTAGGATAATTTTGATCTGTAGATTTCGAATTTAAAGTTTGTTTCCTCTTTTGAGACTTCTTTTTATGGGATATGTCGTATGACCCATTAACGACCTATTAACTAAATTGTTCATCCAATCAAGTTTCTTATCTTCATATTACAACTAAAATGAGTTATGTGGCATATTTTATGTTCTCAAATCACACCAAGAAGTTAGATTAAGGTTTAGAGAAATTAATTATGGTAATTAAGCTTTCACTGAAGTATTTGTGCATAAACCCTTCCATTGATATAATTAGTGAACAGATGTTCACTAAACCACTATAAATTCCACTAATTAAATAGAAAGGCCAATAAGGATAGAAATGAAATTAAAAGATGGGAAAGAGGGTCAAAAGCCAAAATTTCAGAACTTGGTATGTTACAACACTCCACCCCTTAAAGAGGATTTTGTCCCCGCAATCACAAGTAAGAAGGGAAGGGTGAGTGTGCAACATCTCATCACAAAACTTCAGGTTATTTATCCAACCTTAACTTCTAACAAACAACTCATCAACATATACTCCACAAGCATTGTAACATACTGAATCTCAGGGTCTTCCCTGCAATTTACCCATTCTTGAGCTTTTCTTTGACTTTTAGTCCATTTGGACCTTTTTCATAAATTTCCCATCCTTTTGGATCATTTTTGTACATCTTGTGCAATTTGAGCACAATCTGAGGTTGAAATCACTATTTACCCTCTTTGATGTAAATTGAGGGGTGTTTGCACAAATAACCCACATTAGAAGATAAGTTAGGGTTAATGTTGTAATTTGGTCATTAATGAGGTTATATAGTACATTATATTTATTTGGAGCTTTTTGGATAAATATATTATTATTAATATGTATTTGAGTTCATATATGAGTGTATTAACCTTTGTTGTTTCTCTCTCCTCGAAATATGGTTTTAGTTCATAATAATATGTTATTTTGTTGAGAAATGAGTATTTGTACCCTAATGTGTTTTATATCTCGAATTTACTCACATGTTTCTCATTAAGTAGTCTTTTCATATAATTCCTTCATATTAATATATTTTTATACTCCTTTATGAGCCATATATTTATTAATGGCCTTATTATGCATTAAACGAGATTTTAATTATATAGCATTGTAGTTTTCGTCATTATAAACCTATGGTTCAAATTTGGTGTTGTTTGGAGTTGATTTGACCCTTGAAATCCTTTTTATTAGCTTTTCGTATAGTGTAGTGCATTAATCGATTCATTTGTTCGATTTAAACGCTATAGTTTAGTTTAATTGATTCTGTCACGCGCCCCCTTTTCACCTGTGAGTTATCCAACGGCCAGTTCACTCCCGCTCGGATCCGACCGTCAGGAGGTCGTCTTCCTCCTTTGGCCGTTTCAGGCTGACCGACTCCCCCTACCCGCGCGACCGTTATCCTTCTGTGATGGACCGTTTCACACGATTTCAATTCTGTTGTCTTCGTCTCGACGAGCCGATTCGAATGAGAATTTACTCACCGTCGCACCCTCACCTTGCGCAAAACGCCTAAACCGGCCCCTCTCTTCTTCCCCGTCGATTTCGTGCAGAGGGGTCCAGGCCCTTCGTTCCAGCTATATAAAGTCCCCTCGACTATCCTTATTCCCCGCACCTACTTACTCATCTTCCAATTGCTTCTCCGCAGTCCCAAAATACCCGGCCTACCTACCTTTCTTCTCCGGCGAGTTTCCCGGCTAGCACCGCCAGCTGTTGCTTCGGGTTCAATCAGTGCACCGGTAAGCACCCCCACCGCCTCGCCTTTGCTCTGTATGTATCCGCTCGTCGTCAGGTTGTCTCGAGCACCGAGACCTATAGGTTGGTGTTTGACCCTTGCCGGCGTTTTATTGTTTCTATCATCCGGTGATCCTCCAGCTGCGGAAGGACCCGCTTTGGACTAGCAATTCACCCGCGGACGTTTTCAGACTCTTTCACTTTTCGATCGTTCCAGTTCTTGGTTGGAGTATCTGGTTTGCTTCCCTGTTCTGGCCTCGTGCCGGTGGCCTTGGGAATGCGAGAGGATGCACAGTAGCTCCCTATGATCTGAGATCCTAAGGACCCTGTTCCCACTTCCCAATCTTCGTTTGCTACGGTTGCAGCCTGGAGCAATAGATTACAAGTTCCGATAGTCGATCACGCCATTGTTGGCTGGAAGAAGCCATGCCGTGCTTTCTCTAGTCTGACCATTACAATTGACTACTTTATTTGACAGGGCAATATTGCTATTTCAGATCTCGTTTTATCTTCCAGTGCGATGAATTGATATGATCTATTGGCCTCGCTACCCTTGTTACATTAGTTGGTTTGATTTTATGAGTTTGGGCATTTCAGTCTTTTGGACCTTCACGCTATCGACCAGATTTTGAAGCACGTATGCCGGCTTGGTGCATTTCCATTGGGCCAAGGAGGTAGTGCTCGGGCCCAGCATCTCTGGGTTAGATTTACACATGGCAATTCCTTGCAATCTGATTGGTCCAATTTATTTAATTCATAGTAAATCAACCGTTGGTCAGAAAAATATGAATAAATAGTCAATGGAAAGGATTTTTAATGTAGAATTTGATTTTGTGGTTTTTGAGACCTGATTCTCAATGGTTTTCCGAAGTTTGCTTTGATTAGCATTTTTAGTGTGTAAATGTTTTAAAATACATAATTAATTCATTTTAACTCTGTTTTGTAAAATAAGATATGTTTTTTTAATCAGGAGATTATGAGTAATCGTTTGGACTTGGTTTTGAACTCTAAATCGTAGTTTTGTAAAATTAGGGTTTTTCCTATGCTTATGTCTTTATATATATATTAATACATGTGTTATGTTTATAACTAGGATATTATATGGATGGTTTGCTATCTGATTGGTGGATATGATGGTAATGTTTATATCTAAGGTATGTGAACCCTATTCTAGTATGTGGATCCTATTGTAATTGTGGAATTTAAATGTGATGTAATTGTGCAAACTACCTATCCTTCAGTTGGGCCTTTTCCAACCCCACTATAATTATTGTGCTAGCCTCATTTTCCCTCTAATTGCATGTATTGGCTCCTAACTTATTTTATGCTTCTAATACCGTTGTTGTCTCATCTTTTGATATACTTGCTCTTGTTTCACTTTGACATATCCTATTCTCGTGGAATTATTATTTACAGGTTGAATTGGGTCAATGACCCCACATGCTATTGTGCTTGTCTTATGATGCACATGTCTAATGAATGATATATTTTGCCACTATTTTATGCATGGTAGATAATTTGACTAGCTAAATATCGTAGACGCTTATGCGTAACCATTAGGGTATGCTTTTCTACCCGGGGTATGCTTTTCTACCCTTATATATACAGAGGCGTGCTTTTCCGCCTAGGGTGTGCTTTTCCACCCATTTTACTTAGGCCATTGACTTAGTGGTGTCAAGGCCCTACTATAGTTACTTTAGTCCAATATATCTACATGCAAATATTTAATTTAATGTGATGAATAATGGTGGCAAGATCTGTTATTTATTGGAATCTTCGTATATTAGCCTCATTCCTTTTGAAATCTCTTATTGTGGAGAATCCTTTATATTGTAGAGCTTTTTATTATGATTTGTCCTATCTCTTATTTTTAACACATACCTTGTTTATCTTTCTCTTGCTGGATGACCCCAACCATCCAGGATAGGATCAGAGTGTGCATGGAAGCTTGGTGAACCTAAAGCTAAGGATAGGATAAGAAGAAAGAAATATATATGGCTTGAGTGGTCATGTTTGCTTTTATGTTATATAGTTGTTTAGTTGGAGACAATGTTGCATTAGTCTAAGTCTTCCTCTACCTAGATCCTTGTAGTTTCTTGTATAAAGTTGTACTCCCATTTGGGAAATTTTACATTGTACTCTTTATACATTTTGAATAATGTCAAGATTTTATTCTTCCGCTGCTATCCCATTGGTGATTTCTTTATCATGTTTAATAGTAGAGACTTGGGTCTTTACAAGCATCTTGAGATAGGTTTAGGTTCTCAAGGATCACCTAGGTTCCATTATTTAGATATTCTTTTTAGGATATTTACCATTATTTTAATTATGGCATGTCATAATCACTTTATTACGAAGGAAGTTATATTTCATTATCATCCATGAAACATCATATATATACATATATATTTCTCATTTATCTTACTAAGAATTTTAGCAAAATTACGGGTTACTCAGTTCCCTCAATATACTTGATCATTATCCTTAATATTTTGAACTTCGACTTCATTATCCTTATACTATCACCACATTAAGTTATAACAATTTATTTTGCGTGAAATATTCAATTTGTCTTTAAGTCTTTCTTGAATCCAAATTATGTCACATCAATTACATATATTTATATTAAATGTTATCTCATTGCCACATTATCTTTATTTCTCACATTAATGTCATCATTAATCATTCTCTTATATTTATTTATATTATTGATTTGCACATTTATGTGAATCAAATCACTTCATATTCATATTGAAGCCACTCTACGTATTTTACTGATCAAGGTGAGGCATATTACAAATTGATTCACATTAAGTGACTAATCGTGTGTGTATTAGATAACAAGGTAGCATACCATGCATTTCGTATTAATGACTTGATTAATATGTGGTTAGATGATTATATATATCATTTATGTGTACCAAAGTATGTTAACTAATTATGGCACCTAATGTCATAAATGTATTATGAAAGGCATTAAGGATGTATATGTTAAGGTTAGATGATTACAACTTAGGGTTCAGGTTAATATGATCACTATATTTTACTAAGCATGTATTATGTCTAAGATTAGGTTACAATTATCTTGCTCGTCATTTCATTAGGGTTTATTGGTTTATGACATGGTCAACATCATGCCTATCCATTATTAGTATTAAAAAGTGAGTTACTCTTATTATGTGCATTAGATATTCATTAGGGTTCATATATACGAACTATTCATTAGATGATCACTATATGTTCTTTTGGATATAAAGAAACATGTGGTTACAAATATAACTTGTTTGGTCAAAACTAAGGATTCAAGCACACTAACTTCTGAATTAGGGAGTTAGGGTTTCTAAAGTCAGAGTAGCTATATTTCAGTATGTTACATGACACCATTCCCTTCGAAAGGATTTCATCCTCAAAATCTAACTACCCAAACATCATCAAACTAACTATACTCCACCCCTTAAAAGTTGATGGAGATGTTTCTTGGAGACAAGATTGTAGTAGTCTAGACTTCCCTCTATCTAGATCCTGATTGTGTGTCTTGGTGTAAACCCTAATGGGAGAATTTGATGTATTTTTGTAAACCTTTTATGAAATTGAATATAGGCAGTATACTTTTATTCCGCTGCTTTCTAATGGTGTTTTGTTTACCATATTTTAGTAAATGGGTGATTTCACCTCCTTACAGCATGGTATCAGAGCCCATGGTACTCGGAATCTGACTATTTCAGTTTGTCTCCCTAATTAGAATCCATGCCTTACATAGTTCCTTTAGGTGACATGGTTGCCCTAAATTTGATCTATAAATGATGAAAGGTTGATTTTTGACCCCATAGCTCCACATTAGTATCATGATGAATAAAACCCTAAAATACTCATAACTAATATATACATAACTTAATGTTGTTTAGATTTGCCTTTAGGAAACTATTAGGGCATGAAGTTGAAGCAAAGGTGTCTAGAAAGGATCAGGTTCTGGGGGCTGGAAATATTTTCCTCCACGCCCCTTGCTTGGTTTACGAGGACTCCCAGATCCATATGATACCGGCCTGGCCTAAGCTGAAATGGATTGTCTGAAATAGTTTTCTTTTAGGCAATAGTGACCTTAGACATCTATGTTGTATATCTTTGGGAACCCTAAGATTTAGGTGTATGATGACTTGTTTGAGGATGGATACCAAGATAGTCTCCTTATGTCCCTTGGGGATACATGCTTGGATAGTTTATACCTTGAACCTTGAATTTGAAGTTTGGGGTTAAGTCGGCTATCAGAGTGCACAGTAGAAGTGTGATGGATCTTGCACTTGGTTTAGTTAGACTCATCCTTTAAACCTAGTGTATTTTGGCTTGATCGATCAAACTTTTAAGGGGTGGAGTATAGTTAGTTTGATGATGTTTGGGTAGTTATATTTTGAGGATGAAATCATTTCTAAGGGAATGGAGTCATGTAACATACTGAAATATAGCTACTCTGACTTTAGAAACCCTAACTCCCTAATTCAGAAGTTAGTGTGCTGGAATCCTTAGTTTTGACCAAATAAGTTATATTTTTAGCCACATGTTTCTTTATATCCAAAAGAACATATAATGATCATCTAATGAATAGTTTCAATATTTCAACCCTAATGAATATCTAATGCACATAATAAGAGTAACTCACTTTTTAATACTAATAATGGATAGGCATGATGTTGACCATGTCATAAACCAATAAACCCTAATGAAATGACGAGCAAGATAATTGTGACCTAATATTAGACTTAATACATGCTAAGTAAAATATAGTGATCATATTAACCTGAACCCTAAGTTGTAATCATCTAACATTAACATATACATCCTTAATGCCTTTCATAATACATTAATGACATTAGGTGCCATAATTAGTTAACATACTTTGATACACATAAATGATATATATAATCATCTAATCACATATTAATCAAGTCATCAATACGAAATGCATGGTATGTTACCTTGTTATCTAATACACACACGATTAGTCTCTTAATGTGAATCAATTTGTAATATGCCTCACCTTGATCATTAAAATACATAGAGTGGCTTCAATATGAATATGAAGTGATTTGATTCAAATAAGTGTGCAAATCAATAATATAAATAAATATAAGAAAATGATTAATGATGACATTAATGTGAGGAATAAATATAATGTGGCAATGAGATAACATTTAATATAAATATATGTAATTGATGTGACATAATTTGGATTCAACAAAGACTTAAAGACACATTGAATATTTCAAGCAAAATAAATCGTTATAACTTAATGTGGTGATAGTATAAGGATAATGAAGTCGAAGTTCAAAATATTAAGGATAATGATCAAGTATATTGAGGGAATTGAGTAACCCATAATTTTGCTAAAATTCTTAGTAAGATAAATGAGAAATATATATGTATATATATGATGTTTCAAGGATGATAATGAAATATAACTTCCTTGGTAATAAAGTGATTATGACATGCCATAATTAAAATAATGGTAAATATCCTAAAAAGAATATCTAAATAATGGAACCTAGGTGATCCTTGAGATCCTAAACCTATGTCAAGATGCTTGTGCAGTATATGTTGATGAGTTGTTTGGTAAAAGTTAAGGTTGGAGAAATAACCTGAAGTTTTGTGATGAGATGTTGCACACTCACCCTTCCCTTCTTACTTGTGATTTCGGGGACGAAATCCTCTTTAAGGGGTGGAGTGTTGTAACATACTGTCACGACCTCCTTTTTAATAATAATACAACCATAGCGGAAACATTTGAACATAATGAAGATGATGACAAATTGTGGATTGATATCATTAACCAAGCAAAATCCATAGAATAGAAGGAAAATCCACCAGAGTGCCTTATTACAAGCCATAAACAAAAGTCTCTAAGTCCAACATAAAAGTTTCAAAGAATGAAACTCCAACATAACATAACAAAAAGGAAAGACATCCATCTAGAATGGCACCCCACCAAGTAGGATTCACAAACTATCCTTGAGCTTGAGCTGATGTCCTTGAAGTCTACTTCCTCTCCTCCTCGTCTGCGGACATCTCGTCCCTAGCCCATGCAAGGCAACGTAAAACTATGTGAGTGGCACTGAGCAGTTATATAAGAAAATAACTTATAATTGAAATGGAAAGAGAAATAACTTGGAACATAAATACATAACATAATTAACATGATTGTATGAGAACATGATTAACTTAACATGATTTCATAATAAGATGGTATTTACTTGAGTTGATGTAGTCTCTCTCCTGATTTGCACCCACAGTGCTCATAAGGCCATTTAAGGCTCACATAAGGCCAATTAAGGCTCACACAATGCTCCCACAAAGCTCATAAGGCCAATTAAGGCTCACATAAGGCCAATTAAGGCTCACATAATGCTCCTACAGAGCTCATAAGGCCAATTAAGGCTCACATAACATGATTGAGAGAACTATATCAACATAACATGAATTATTATACTTGAACATAGTTATCATGATTTCTTGATCAATTAACATGGCAATGATTAGTAGTGTTCCAAAAGAAAGCATATTCATCAAAACAGTAGAAAATGTAAATTCATAGCATTTTCATGATTTTCATAAGCATAAATCGAATAATAGCATAGTTGCACATCATTGAGTAATTATAACAATATAAACGAATAATGTAAACCCATAACCCTAGAATTATACTCAGTGTGCATGATCCACTCACTTGATCCTGAAGGGGTGTACTAACAGTAGATGTAGTCCTGATCAATCCTAATATCCTGTGAATAATTATGAATTAATTACACATGCTTAACATAGGTGTATCATTCTCTAATTAAATTTGGAAATTAGGTTGGAAATATGGGTCTGAAACTAGGGCCAGTGGATAGATCTCAAAAAACTGATCAAAACCATATATGTATCGTCCCCATCTGAGCTATAGATTATTTTTTATGAATTTGTAAACAACAGATATATTCTGACCAATTCGAGGCTAGGAAAATTATTTAAAGGTATTTCTTAGAAAATCTGGAAATATCAGTAAGTCGACATGCTCAAAGACTTCTTTACCCTTACATTGTCATGCACAATTATAGTTGTGTGACAGGGCATATTGGTCATTTAGACACACCTTAGGCGCTCGGGTATACATGATTAAAGCTTACTGAAATCCTGAGAATACCCATACTGGTGTGACACTAAATCTAGATGTAGGAGGGGTACGGTGGTCAAAACACCGCCTGGCTTCTCCTCTTGGCCATGGCGTAGCAAGGTGCTCCACAGAAGCATCGATCGACCGAGAAGCATGAGTACTAAGGGAAAGAAAAACACAATGACATACTATCCATCTTGTTCCTCAATCGACGACGTATTCACGGATCATTTGCGAGTATACGATGGAGTCTATGACCTCCCTCTCTGTGTTTCTGCTATAGCTGAAAACAGGGGCGCCTAGTCGGAAAAAGGGTTTCGGTCATATAGTGATAAGTCGAAGTAACGCAGGGCATGACTAGCTTCGGCCCGAATCATTGAAGGTGTGAGACGAAAAATCTTGAAGAAACCATTACCAGAATGGCCTGGTAGTGACCATCTGACCTAGGTGGAGGCTGCGTTCCGACGGCCTGAAACTAGATTCATGGGCAGAGCATATGGGTGAAGAGCACATGCTAAAGGCATAAGGGAAACCACTAGTGGAGTTTGTGGAAGCTTACAGGGGGTCGAATTCCGCTGGGATGGTCGGAGGCTCGCGCTCAAGCTCACCGGCGGCAGTGAGGTAGATCGACTCTGCGGCGGTCCCTCAGTTGAACTCGGCCCAAATTAGCGGCGGAGGAAGGTCGAGTGATGCCTGAGTGTGCTTCCTAATTCTCTAGCTCTTTGTGCCATGGTCCCTCGTGCCCTGGAGATGTTGGTGTCGTCGATGAAGGAGGAAGGTCAGTTGGGTGTTTCCGGTGTGAGTGCTTATAGGGGTTGATCTAGGGCTCGCTAGGCTCGCGGAGATCTCCCGGTTCTATTGGCATTGAGATAAATTGAAACTGTTGAGGAGAGAGGGGCTATCATCGGGCGAAGAGTTTGGGGTTTTGTTCCCCCTTCCGCGGGGACATAGCGGGAGGTAGAGGACGAAGGCCCTGACCTCAGATTCCCATCCAATGGCTCAAACGAAGCTCGGTTCACTTAAGCTGTGTGACAGCCAAAAATCTAGAACTTTGGTCAAATTGTGATGATCACATGTATTATTAAGTTGATTACTCAAATATATCACATTATCTACTAATTTCTTCCTAATAACATTTGGGGCATCTAGGATTATCCAAATCTAACCAAATTTGGTGAGCAAGCTAATACGACCATGAGGAATCTAATTGTCCAATTATATTTTGGATATGAGTTAGGGAAACATGTGTTTTACATTATTACTTACTTAGGGTAATTAACACATTAATAATCATTACAAGGGAATTTTATTACCAAAATTCGAGGGGAGCTCTATTATTATTATTTTATCTACTCATATGCCAATCAATGGGATGCACTTTACATGTATGTGTGTCGAAATTATCAATTAACCCCTAACTAGTCATTATTGCATAATTAGGGCTAAATTCTCATGCATTATACATGACATTAATATGACTAATTATTGATGTAAATGATTCCATTCAAGGTCCACTTGGCATATTTAGCTCATTTTGAAATACGAATTAAGCATGGTCTATACTTAGGTCATCATATGAAAAATGGATTCTTTCAATTTAGGATTTCACCTTTATAAAATAACAAGATTTTTTTTTGGGACTAAATTTTGAGGGTCGTTACAACCTACCCACCTTAATAAAATTTCCTCCTTGAAATTTTTATGTCATATTAAGGTACGACCCACCTTAGGGTTTCACATATATGTACCCTAACTTATTGTCTGATCATAACATTTCATAAGCCAACACTAAGCATAATCATGATATGGTATTAACATGGATAACTTTTGCATTATATCTAACATGACTGGTAAAACTTATCGAGTGCATGAGTTGCTAATGAAATTCAAAAACTAAATCTTACCTTCATCATCCACCATAGCAAAAACCCTAGCTTTCCTTTTCTCTGGGGGGACCTGGGTTAGGGTTCTGACCTGCTCCTTTCTTTGCAGCTAACTTAGGGAATTTTTCCTTGAAGTGCCCTTCTCCTCCACAGTAAAAGCAAACACCTAAGCCCAACCTGCACGGTCCTACATGGGATTTTCCACACTCGGTGCATGCATCCCTAACTGGGGGATTCTCAGGGGCCTTGCGCTTCTTGTGATCATTGTGGTGTCGGTCCCGATTGTGGTTGTCGTGATGGTGACGATGTCCATTGTGGGAGTTCTTCTTCCAAGTCCTCCCTGGGTGATCCTCGAGCTCAAGTGCCGCATCTAGGGCTTCTTGCATCGTCTTGTGGCCTCGTCTAGAAAGTGAGTAGTTGAGATCATCCTTGAGACCTTGAATGAACTTCTTGGCTCACTTCAGCTCAGTCATCTCGGTCTCGTACTTCTGGAGGATGCGAAACTTCATTGCGTACTGGGTGACAGTCATGTCGCCATGCTGTCGTATATGAAGGAACTCTAACTCCTTCTTGTCCATCATCGCTTCTGACACATAGTGGCCCTTGAAAGCTTCTACAGACTCCTTCCATGTGAGTAGCTCTTCATTTGGGTCTCTGGCATCACAAAAGTTCTCCCACCAAACGCGAGCCGGTCCTCTAAGCATGTGAGTCACGAACCTGACGTGTGACTCCTCGGAACAGTCCAAGTCATGGAAGCAATGCTCTAGGTTGCGAATCCAGGCCTCAGCCTTACCTACAACATCCAGCTTTTCTTCTCTCGCGAACGTCTCAGGTTTCACCTTGAGGAAGTCTATTAAGGTGACTTCATTCCTCCTATGATGATGGCCTCCCATTGCATCAGATAAATCTCTGACCAACATATTGTATGAGAGGGGAGGGTCTTCTCCATGGGGGTTCTCCTCGTGCTCAAAGTCATGATCACTCTCTCCACCGGAGTGAGGGGGTGACTTGTCATGCTCAGGGCGACGCTTAGGGGCCATCTGGAATAGGAAAGGAGACTTAGATAAGCACATGGAGTGACACATAAGATCCTACTATGGTGGCCATTCTAGGATTTCTCTGATACCATTTTGTCACGACCTCCTTTTTAATAATAATACAACCATAGCGGAAGTATTTGAACACAATGGAGATCATGACAAATTGTGGATTGATATCATTAACCAAGAAAATTCCATAGAATAGAAGGAAAATCCACAACAGTGCCTTATTACAAGCCATAAACAAAAGCCTCTAAGTCCAACATAAAGAGTTGAAAGAATGAAACTCCAACATAACATAACAAAAAGGAAAGACATTTTTCTAGAATGGCACCCCACCAAGTAGGATTCACAAACTATCCTTGAGCTTGAGCTGACGTCCTTGAAGTCTACTTCCTCTCCTCCTCTGATAACACCAGTTTTTGTGACATTTTTGCCCTTTATTTTGTTATCAAAAATGCCCTTTTCTGCTATTTTCCTCTATTTTATTAGCATTTTCACAATAATTGGCCAAGCAATGTTCTTACTCCAATTTTCCTATCTTTTGCAGAGTTTTCCTCATTTTTGGGCAATAAGGCCGCTCCGGCCCATGAATAAGTCCAAGCCTGTCTCGGCCTCCCTGACGCCCGATACAACCCCTACCCGACAGGGGTTTAGCGACACAAAGACGCTCGACAAAGAGGTTCCGCGCGAGAAGAATCTGACGGACGACACGCCTTCTACCCGACAGGGAGCCCGGCTCGCCCCGACAACCCTGTTTGTCTGGAAAAACAGCCACCCACCGGCAGGCACGCCGCCCGTCACGTGACCGATAGAAGACACCTCCGCGCCGAGCTATACCTATATCGGCCGTCCATCGACCGGTGCTTAAGGGGGCCACGTGATGCTTCGAGCATCATAACTCCTCCCGGCCAGCTGACTAGAAATAGCAGCTACAGGGAGATGAAAAGACAGTTCAGAGTTTTGGAATTTGGACAGTTGGGAGTTGAGCTATCTTCCGAGGAGACTGCGAGAGCATACGTATCGTGCCCCAGTGCTTGTCTCGGGCGACACTAGGTGAGCTTCTCCTCATCCCAAGAGGGAGGGGACAGTTCACTTAGGACTGTCCCGGGCGACACTGCGAGCCGATATCGGCCGACGTAGATGAGCGACACAAGTGCCCGACAATAATAATGTGTAGCCCTTTGCCCGACATGATTTCAAACCGATACGCTTAGCTTGTCGTGCGTGCCGCCTGAGAGGGTGTGCCGACCGACATGAGCGTATCGGCCAGGGTCCTTGAGCGATACGGTCGATAGTCGGTGCGTGCCTCCCGAGAGGGTGTGCCACCCGACACCTCTGTATCGGGCTAGGCCTCTGACCGATATCGGGCAGGAGAGCTACAACACCCTGTCGTCCTTCTACATCAAGGAGGTGACACCTATCTTTTAATTATGTTATTTATTTCTTTATTAATGCAATGTATTAAGACCTTTAATGTTTATGGAAATAGAAAGGTTTAATTACTTGTTGCTCTATGCTTGGTGCACAATGTTGGATGACTGTTCTGTTTAATATCTGAACTCTAGCTTGCATGTTTAGATTGTGTTTGTCTTAGCTACCGAATCGTGTTTTCCCGTCGCAACAACTTCGAGAGTTGTGTTGCGGCTCTAGTGTTTGGTCTGATTCTGGAGTACGAGAGTGCCTCGAACGGAGTTGTTTATGTGACATTCCACTTTAACTAAAGCCCAACAACCTTGAGAGGGGTGTTGATGCAGAGGTTAGAGGTACCCTCTCTGAGAGGAGGGGTGTGAGGTGTTACCGCTGCCGCTTGTTTTACTATAGTCTTATCCTTCGTATCTTGCCTGAGCTCTAGTCTTTATCTTTCTTCTTCTGTTGCATGAAAACCCCTAAAAATTGCTATATGACTAAAATCTTAAATCTCTCTAGTAGCTCCAGTTGGAGATAGTTTTCTTGTTTTATTTTGTGACATCTTGTTGTTCCCTTTTGGGAATTTATATCGCTTTATACCTGCCGGAGTGTAGCGTGTCGATTCATGGTTCTCAACACTACCCCCTTATCCCTGTGTTCGACCCCGTATGACTACTTTGACCCTGTAAACAAAGTTGCGAGGGCCTAGAAGGATTCAGGTTTATAAAGTAAAAGCTCGACTACCTTAAATCTGCCTCCACTTTTGGACGCGCGATTTAGGCCGGTCAACTTTTTGGCGACGTTGCCGGGGACAAGGCAATAGCGGTACTGTAAGACGAACCCGAATCCACTAACTACACTCCAGTGCCTCAAGCTTAGAAATGAGCTTGACAACACTCTTTTTCTTTTTCTTTCTTTTCTTAGCATTATTCTTTGCCTTAAAATAAAAATTCAATTTTCTAAACTTGATTTTCTATGCCTTTTCAGGAACTCTGAAGAACTACGACTAGTTCCATCGAGCTTTGACATCATGTCTCGTTGCGAGAAGTCTCTTTCTACAGATGAATGTCAGGGCCTAGGCGAGAGGGCGGTCCAGCCTAACTTAGTTGGTCAGCTTTTTGCCTATATAAAGAGACAGGATGCCATTATCAGCCGACTGGTGCAGAACACGCTCCCTAGCCCTGGGGCTCTGAATTCAATGCAGTGCCAGATGGCCAGCTTGCAGATGCACCAGCGTGAGGTAGATCAACGACTGACCCAGATGGCTGCTCTGATGGAGAATCCTACAATTAAAGCACTCCCACACCCTGAATCTGTCGTAATGGCGGTCCTGAGGTCTGGAAGGACGCTGGAGCGCCCTGATGAAGCCAGGTCTGAGCCTGAGCTAAGGCCTGAGGGTGCAGCCCCAGCAGAAGGAGAAGAAAGATAGGAAGACGTTCGAGAGTCTGCGCAAGGGTTCCCTGAGGAGCTACCTGGCGGAAGGAATGCCTACGCTCCTAGGATTCTGTTCCCGTACAAACTGATAAAGGTGAATCTGAAGAAGCATCATGAGAAGTTCATGGAGTCGATCAGGAAGCTGCATCTCGAAGTATCCTTCCTTGACGCATTGGAGGAGATGCCTACGTATGCCAAGTTCCTCAAGGACCTCATCACGAAGAAGAGAAGGGGAGGAAGGATAGAGACTATGCAGCTAGCTTTCGCCTCCTCCACCTTCCTGAAGCTCGACATGCCAAATAAGAGAAGGGATCCTGGAGCTTTCACAATCCCTTTCGCCATCGGGTACAACGTCGAGCGCAAAGGTCTAGTGAACTTGGGGGCAAGCATTAGCCTCATGCCTCTAAGTTTCGTACGAAGGATGGGCTTGACCGACATGGTTGAAACCAACATGCGGATTCAACTGGCAGACCACACCTTTAAGAGACCCGTTGGCATTGTCGAAGATGTGCCGATAAGGGTTGGCAATTTCTTCATCCCTTGTGATATAGTCGTCATCGACACAGCTGAAGACCCCCGATGTCCGGTCATCTTTGTACACCCCTTCTTGGAAATAGGGAGAGCGCTGATTGATGTTTCCGAGGGGATGATCACTTTAAGGGTCGGAAATGACCATATGAACTTCAAGCTGAAAGAAATCATGAGGAGCCCGTCCCTCTCTGAGTCAGCACGGTTTGTAGATAGCTACAATAAATTCTGTGAGGATATAGAGGAAGACATCAGGATGGTAGATCCCCTCTTGAGGGCGATAAACTGTCAAGATCCTGACCTCAAAGATCCTGAGGTCGCAAAGCATCTCAATCTTCTCAACCTTTCTGGGGAAGACTTGCAAGAAGAAGATGTGGCGGTGGAGTCTGTGATGTATGTCTCTCTTGAAGGAGAGCCTCAGGAGAAGATACCCAGACCAAAACCAGAGTTAAAAGCATTACCCAAGGGCCTGAGGTACGAATTATTATATGAAGAGCACAGAAACCCTGTCATCGTGAACACCGATCTTTCAAGCAGCCAGCTAGACCGACTCCTTGAAGAGTTAAGACTCCACAGGGGGGCTATAGGATACTCGGTAGATGATATCAAAGGCCTTAGCCCCGCCTTGTGCATGCATCACATCAACTTGGATGAATCTGCCAAACCTCTTGCCCAACCCCAGAGGAAGCTGAACCAGATGCTCAAGGAGGTCATCGAGAAAGAGGTAATAAAGCTTAGGGATGTGGGGATCATTTACCCAATCAGCGACAACAATTGGGTAAGTCTGATCCACATAGTGCCCAAAAAGGGCGGGATGACGGTGGTTAAGGGTGAGAAGGGTGACGAGGTGGCGGTAAGGACTGTCACCGGCTGGCGAATGTGCATTGATTACGAAAGCTAAATCAGGCTACAAAGAAGGATCATTTTCCGCTACCTTTTATTGACCAAGTTCTTGAAAGGTTAGCGCATTACGATTTCTTTTGTTTTCTTGATGGCTTTTCAGGTTTTTACCAGGTACCCATCTTGCCCGACGATCAAGAGAAAACAACATTCACCTGCCTTTACGGCACTTATGCCTTCCGAAGAATGCCCTTCGGACTCTGCAACACCCCCGCTACCTTTCAAAGATGCATGATATCGATGTTCTCAAATTTTCTAGAAGACATCGTAGAAGTTTTCATGGATGACTTTTCAGTCTGTGGGAAGGACTTCGATAGCCACCTGAAAAATCTGTCATCGGTCCTTCAAAGGTGCGAGGAGAATAGCCTAGTCCTAAACTAGGAGAAGTGCCATTTCATGGTGCGGGAGGGCATCGTTCTCGGGCATAAGATCTTGAAGCGTGGTATCGAGGTGGATGCAAGCAAGGTTGAAGCAATATCCAAGCTTCCTCCACCAAGATCCGTGACGGGGGTGCGAAGCTTCCTCGGGCACGTGGGATATTACCGAAGATTCATCAAGGACTTTTCAAAGATCTCCAAACCACTGTCCAATCTTCTGGTAAAAGATGCTGAATTTGTTTTCTCTAACGATTGTCTCAGTGCTTTTCAGGCCCTAAAAAATTCTTTAACATCGCCACCAATCCTTCAAGCACCAGAATTGGGTTTACCTTTTGAGCTGATGTGCGACGCTAGCGACTACGCGGTTGGGGCAGTCCTGGGATAAAAGAAAGACAAGAAGCACAATGTGATCTGCTACGTGAGTCGCATATTGGATGAGGCTCAGGTAAACTACACAACAACTGAGAAGGAGATGCTAGCGATCATCTTCGCGTTTGATAAATTTAGGTCGTATCTTGTTGGAGCCAAGGTCAAGGTATACACAGATCAAGGGGCTATAAAATACTTAATGTAAAAGAAAGACGCATAGACCAGACTGTTGAGGTGGGCCTTACTGCTCCAAGAGTTCGACCACGAAATTATCGACAAGAAGGGCGCAGAGAATGTGGTCGCAGACCACCTATCGAGGATTGTGACTGAGAAAGAGAGAGGGCCTCCCATCAATGACGACTACACCGATGAAGCTCTTATGTTGGCCGAAGCCCAAGAAGAAAGCCTACCCTAGTTTGTAGACATCTGCAATTATCTTTCTTGCGGTGAACTGCCTCCTGACATCACGTACAATCAGAAGAAGAAACTATTTGCGGATGTGAAAAACTACTACTGGGATGATCCCCTCCTGTTCCAAAGATGTGCCGACAACTTATACAGGAGGTGCATTCCAGAAGAAGAAACCGCGGACATCCTGAAGCAATGCCATGCCTCCCCCTATGGTGGTCACCTAGGCAATGAAAGAATAGCTGCGAAGGTGCTATAGTCGGGATTCTACTAGCCTTCCTTATTTAAAGACACCGCACAGTTTGTGAAGGTTTGCAAAGAGTGCAGTTTACGGGGAACATAGGGAGGAGGAACAAAATGCCTATGGCCAGCTGGAACGAAGTAGAGATATTTGACGTGTGGGGGATCAATTACATGGGACCGTTTCCCCCATCCTGGGGGTATCAGTACATTCTTGTGGTTGTGGATTATGTATCAAAGTGGGTGGAAGCGGTAGCCACCCAAACCTGCGACGCCAAGTCAGTTATCAAGCTTTTCGAGAAGACCATCTTCCCTCGTTTCTGCGTCCCGCGCACATTTATAAGCGATGGAGGATCGCACTTTGGAGAAAGACAGTTTGAAGCACTTTTGCGCAAGTACGGAGTGAAGCACAAGATCGCTACACCCTACCATCCCCAGACGTCAGGACAGGTAGAGGTTTCCAACAGACAAATCAAGAAGATCTTGGAGAAAACTATTAACCGAACAAGGAAAGATTGGTCCATGAAACTTGATGATGCACTTTGGGCCTATCGCACCACTTACAAAACACCCATTGGAACCACCCCCTATCGTCTCATCTACGGAAAATCCTGCCACTTGCCGTTGGAATTGGAACACAAGGCCCTTTGGGCAATCAAGTTCCTAAATATGGACCTCGACAAAGATGGAGAAAAGAGATTTTTGCAACTCCAAGAGCTCGAAGAGCTGAGAATGACTGCCTATGAAAATGCAAAAATCTACAAACAGAGGATAAAGTTGTGGCATGATGCCCATCTCAGGAGAAAGGATGTAAGTGAAGGAGATAAGGTCTTGTTATTCAAGTCCTCTATTCGTCTTTTCCCTGGGAAGTTGCAAATAAGGTGGTCTGGACCGTTCACAATGTCAAAGATATATCCATCAGGAATGATGGATCTCTACGACAAAGACGATCCGACCAAGGCCTTTCAGGTAAATGGGCATAGGGTGAAAAGGTTCTATGAAGACGAAGCATTTGTCAGGAGGGTAGAGATCAGTCTGCAAGATATGGGTACAGTTGAGGGCTGAACACGATGATCCTACACCAGTCGAGCTGGCGACGCAAACCCCAGCGCTCCTCGGGAGGCATCCCGAGTTCTTCTTTCTTTCTTTCATAGAATAGGTTGCATTTTTCTTATAACCAATAAAAACAAACTTTATGAATTGTAATAAGGCCCGAGTCAGAGCACGCGCCGAGCGTGCCGACTCTTCTATTTTATGGGTCATCGCTGAATTTTCTGAAGTTTTGACAAGCATTTCTGTCTGAGGGCGGAGGGCTCTACCCTGACCGATGATGTTTTGCCCGTCAGATGCTTTTTCCAGCTTTATTTTAAGTTTTTCGGCCGCCTGTTTTAGGCTGTGTCAGGCAGCAGCTCAGCTGGTACGCAGAATCGCTTGTATCGGGCCAGAAGTTTTTTGGGCGCCGCAAGTGTCGTGACAGTTGGCATCCCCGAGCGACAGCCGTTTTCGTGCATGGAGAGTAAATGCCCTTAATTTGGCTGATGGGACCGTCGTCTCGGGAACGACTTGTCTTAAACGATCGACGCGCGTGCCCAGATCTGACCGATTTTCCCCCAGTTGAACTCAGTATATATATGAAAGGGGGGACCATCGTGTCGGGCTACCGTACTTTCTCTTTTTAGCCACCTGTAACACATGCAGTAGCCCGCTTTCGCTCGCGTGCCAGCCATCTTGCCTTCACCTCGGTATCGGGCGATGGCTCCAATGAGCAAATGTATAGCCCGACATGCTTGTCGCCCAGCATTCTTATTGCCCGACATGTTTGTCGCCCGACATCATTATCGACCGACATGCTTATAGACCGACACGCTTATTGTCCGATAACCTTGTCACCCGGCATGAGTTTTCTTAGCGCACGCTGCTTATCGGGTTTTTTTACCTTGCAGATTTTGTATCGCCCGACGCAGTTAAGCGCTACATAATGTCCGATGGTGTTTGCCCGATACGCTATATCGGGCGATACATTTTTCTTTTGTGACGTCCTGACGGGCAATTGATCTTTGGCGACCTTATCGCCTGATACATTCGTGTCGGGCGATGTGTTGTGCCGCACAACTCTCCTCGTATTGTCCAACCATGTATTGTCTCGAGCTTTCTTTTGATGGACGATACCCGTATTTTGAAATAAGTCGAGTTTTATTGAATTTCTTTTGCTTTTCCTACCTAACATATAAATGGTTAATGAATTTGATAACAGGAATTGATCGCACAAGAATCAGAGTTGCAGCCGCAGCTGAAGAAACAACTGTCGGACAGAAACGTCACCGCCCCGAAGAGGAGCACTTCTTTATTATAGTCTGTCTTCTGTGGTGGTTTAGGACCATCTTCGGAGTTTTTTATTATAGTCTGTCTTCCGTGGTGGTTTAGGACCATCTTCAGAGACAACACAAGTCTTACCCCGATGGCTTCTGGATCTCCTCTGGGCACTCCAGTTCCATCCTCTTAAGGAGGGGGGAAGCATCCACAAGTGTTTTTAAGAGCTCTCTGTCTACCATGCGCAAGCTTCGAGCTTCCTTCTTGAGAGCTTTGCACTTGTTTCGGCTGCTTCCAACTGGGGAAATAAACGGGTTGCAGCAAAGAAGCATATTGCAGCTTCTACATGGAAGAAGCGAGCCCGCCAAATAACCTTCACTGGGCTAACATGACCTCGCCATGTACCCTTCGCAACTCTGGGACAGAGTGCGGAGTAAGTTTTTTTTTGGGGGGGGGGGTACCCATGTACCAGTGAAGGAGGTATAAAAATTTTGCCACCTCCACCTTTTGTGCCATTTTGTTCTTGCTCTTTATCATGTATCCATGCACGTATAAAATGTCATTGAAAAATTTTGAATTTTTTTTTGCTTTTATTCCCATGCATATGTAAAAAGTTGGTTAAATGTAATAAAAATCTGTTACGTCTTCTTGCAAAGATATTTTTCTATGTGCTTAACGTGATGCAAGTTTTGTTATATCTTTTTGATAATGCTGCTTCAAACGAACAAAAGAGTATGTTTTACCATGTCAAAAATTTCGAAAAAATATAATAATCTCGCAAACAGCTAAGAGACGAGTATGGAGAAGGAAAAAGCTGCCCAAACAGCAGAAATCTCTTTTGTTTCCCTCACCCAACGAAAATCTGCAAAAAGAGAGAGAAGCCTTATGAGTGTGAATAAAAGCATGAGAGTTGTTCCTAATAAAAGAAAAGAATATATATATATATATATATATATATATATATATACCCACTTGTTTTCCAAAAGTACCCATCTTTAGGCATGGTAGATCTGGGGCAGTGGTACGTAGGATGTGAAATTACTGCTCTAAATCCAACTAGCTTGGACTGCAGAGACCACTTGCCCGTTAACGGACCCTTACCTGGATGGACTGATGGGAGACAAGAATGAAAAACCTAAAAATCCTTAGCCTACCCTATACACAACTTTCTGCCCCAAAAATAAAGCTGTTTGGTGTGTAAGCTAACTTCGGAATCATACAACCAAGTCTCGTTGAAGTTGTAGAGAAAAATTTTACTGAAATAATAAGGCAAGGAAACGCATAGTCTTTTGTTTGCAGTGAAGCAGCATTATCTCTAAAGGCATTACTATACTTGTTTTACCTCTTGGCCTGAAAGTTATCCAATCAAAAAGAAGCATCACAAAAATATAGTTTAAATATTGATTGAGGACAATCGAAACGCTAAGTTTGGGGGAGTTGATAACACCAGTTTTTGTGACGTTTTTGCCCTTTATTTTGTTATCAAAACTGCCCTTTTATGCTATTTACCTCTATTTTATTAGCATTTTTGCAATAATTGGCCAAGCAATTCTCTTACTCCAATTTTCCTATCTTTTGCAGAGTTTTCCTTGTTTTGGGGCAATAAGGCCGCTCCGGCCCATGAATAAGTCCAAGCATGTCTCGGCCTCCCTGACGCTCGATACAACCCCTGCCCGACAGGGGTTGGGCGACACAAAGACGCTCGACAAAGAGGTGCCGCGCGAGAAGAATCTGACAGACGACACGCCTTCTACCCGACATGGAGCCCGGCTTGCCCCGACAACCCAGTTTGTCGGGCGAAACAACCATCCACCGGCAGGCGCACCGCCCGTCACGTAACTGATAGCAGACACCTCCGCGTTGAGCTATACCTATATCAGTCGTCCATCGACCAGTGCTTAAGGGGGCCACGTGGCGCTTCGAGCACCATAACTCCTCCCGGCCAGCTGACTATAAATAGCAGCTACAGGGAGCCGAAAAGACAGTTCAGAGTTTTGGAAGTCGGACTGTCGGGAGTTGAGGTATCTTCTGAGGAGACTGCGAGAGCATACGTATCGTGCCCCAGTGCTTGTCTCAGGCGATACTATGTGAGCTTCTCCTCATCTCGAGAGGGAGGGGACAGTTCACTTAGGACCGTCCCGGACGATACTACGGGCCAATATCGGCCGACGTAGATGAGAGACATAAGTGCCCGACAATAATAATGCGTAGCCCTTTGTCTAACACGATATCAAACTGATACGCTTAGCTTGTCGCGCATGCTACCCGAGAGGGTGTGCCGACCGACATGAGCGTATTGGCCAGGGTCCTTGAGCGATACAGTCGACAGTCGGTGTGTGCCTCCCGAGAGGGTGTGCCCCCCGACACCTCTGTATCGGGCTAGGCCTCTAACTGATATCGGGTAGGAGAGCTACAACACCCTATCGTCCTTCTACATCAAGGAGGCGACACCTATCTTTTAATTCTGTTATTTAATTCTTTATTAATGCAATGTATTAAGACCTTTAATGTTTATGGAAATAGAAAGGTTTAATTACTTGTTGCTCTATGCTTGGTGCACAATGTTGGATGACTACTCTGTTTAATATCTGAACTCTAGCTTGCATGTTTGGATCGCGTTTCGCTTAGGTACCAAATTGTGTTTTCCCGTCGCAACAACTTCGAGAGTTGTGTTGCGGCTCTAGTGTTTGGTCCGATTCTGGAGTACGAGAGTGCCTGGAACGGGGTTGTTTCTGTGACATTCCACTCTAACTAAAGCCCAACAAACTCGAGAGGGGTGTTGATACAGAGGTTAGAGGTACCCGCTCTGAGAGGAGGGGTGCAGGGTGTTACCGTTGCCGCTTGTTTTACAATAGTCTTATCCTTCGTACCTTACCGGAGCTCTAGTCTTTATCTTTCTGCTTCTGTTGCATGAAAACCCCTAAAAATTGCTATATGACTAAAATCTTAAATCTCTCTAGTAGCTCCAGTTGGAGATAATTTTCTTGTTTTATTTCGTGACATCTTGTTGTTCCCTTTTGGGAATTTATATCTCTTTATACCTACCAGAGTGTAGTGTGTCGATTCATGGTTCTCAACAGTACCCCCTTGTCTCTGTGTTCGACCCCGTATGACTACTTCCACCCCGTAAACAAAGTTACGGGGGCCTAGAAGGATTCAAGTTTATAAATGTAAAAGCTCGACTACCTCAAATCCGCCTCCACTTTTCGATGCATGATTTAGGCCGGTCATCCTCGTCTGCGGACATCTCGTCCCCAGCCCATGCAAGGCAACGTAAAACTATGTGAGTGGCACTGAGCAGTTATATAAGAAAATAACTTATAATTGAAATGGCAAGAGAAATAACTTGGAACATAAATACATAACATAATTAACATGATTGTATGAGAACATGATTAACTTAACATGATTTCATAATAAGATGGTTTTTACTTGAGTTGATGTAGCATCTCTCCTTATTTGCACCCACAGTGCTCATAAGGCCATTTAAGGCTCACATAAGGCCAATTAAGGCTCACATAATGCTCCCACAGAGCTCATAAGGCCAATTAAGGCTCACATAATGCTCCCACAGAGCTCATAAGGCCAATCAAGGCTCACATAAGGCCAATTAAGGCTCACATAACATGATTGAGAGAACTATATCAACATAACATGAATTATTATACTTGAACATAGTTATCATGATTTCTTGATCAATTAACATGGCAGTGATTAGTAGTGTTCCAAAAGAAAGCATATTCATCAAAACAGTAGAAAACGTAAATTCATAGCATTTTCATGATTTTCATAAGCATAAATCGAATAATAGCATAGTTGCGCATCATTGAGTAATTATAACAATATAAATGAATAATGTAAACCCATAACCCTAGAATTATACTCAGTTTGCATGATCCACTCACCTGATCCTGAAGGGGTGTACTAACAGTAGATGTAGTCCTGATCAATCCTAATATCCTGTGAATAATTATGAATTAATTACATATGCTTAACATAGGTGTATCATTCTCTAATTAAATTTTGGAGTTAGGTTGGGAGTATGGGTCTGAAACTAGAGCCAGTGGATAAATCTCGAAAAACTGATCAAAAACCATATATGGATCATCCCCATCTGAGCTATAGATTATTTTCTATGAATTTGTAAAGAACAGATATATTCTGACCAATCCGAGGCGAGGAAAATTATTTAAAGGTATTTCTGAGAAAATCCGGAAATTTCAGTAAGTCGACATGCTCAAAGACGTCTTTACCCTTACATTGTCATGCACAACTATAGTTGTGTGACAGGGCATATTGGTCATTTAGACACACCTTAGGCGCTCGGGTATACATGATTAAAGCTTACTGAAATCCCGAGAATACCCATACTGGTGTGACACTATATCTAGATGTAGGAGGGGTACGGTGGTCAAAACACTGCCTGGCTTCTCCTCTTGGCCATGGAGTAGCAAGGTGCTCCACAGAAGCATCAATCAACCGAGAAGCATGAGTACTAAGGGAAAGAAAAACACAATGCCATACTATCCATCTCGTTCCTCAATCGACGACGTATTCACTGATCCTTTGCGAGTATACGATGGAGTCTATGACCTCCCTCTCTGTGTTTTTGCTGTAGCTGAAAACAGGGGAGCCTAGCCGGAAAAAGGGTTTCGGTCATATAGTGAGAAGTCGAAGTAACGCAGGGCATGACTAGCTTCGGCCCGAATCACTGAAGGTGTGAGAAGCAAAATTTTGAAGAAACCATTACCGGAATGGCCTGGTAGTGACCAACTGACCTTGGCGGAGGCTGCGTTCCGACGGTCTGAAACTGGATTCGTGGGCGGAGCATATGGGTGAAGAGCACATGCTAAAGGCATAAGGGAAACCACTAGTGGAGTCTGTGGAAGCTTACAGGGGGTCGAATTCCGCTGGGATGGTCGGAGGCTCGCGCTCAAGCTCACCGGCGGCAGTGAGGTAGATCGACTCCATGGCGGTCCCTCAGTTGAGCTCAGCCCAAATTGGCGGCGGAGGAAGGTTGAGCGATGCCTAAGTGTTTTTTCTAATTCGCTAGCTCTTGGTGCGATGGTCCCTCGTGACCTGGAGATGCTGGCACCATCGACGAAGGAGGAAGGTCAGTTGGGTGTTTCTGCTATGAGTGCTTATAGGGGTTGATCTAGGGCTCGCTAGGCTCATGAAGATCTCCTGGTTCTATTGGTGTCGAGATAAATTGAAACCGTTGAGGAGAGAGGGGCTATCATCGGGCGAAGAGTTTGGGGTTCTGTTCCCCCTTCTGCACGGACAAAGCGGGAGGTAGAGGACGAAGGCCCTAACCTCAGATTCCCATCCAACAGCTCACAAGGAGCCCAATTCACTTAAGTTGCGTGACAGCCAAAAATCTAGAACTTTGGTCAAATCGTGATGATCACATGTATTATTAAGTTGATTACTCAAATAAATCACATTATCTACTAATTTCTTCCTAATAACATTTGGGGCATCTAGTATTATCTAAATCTAACCAAATTTGGTGAGCAAGCTAATACGACCATGAGGAATCTAATTGTCCAATTAGATTTTGGATATGAGTTAGGGAAACATGTGTTTTACATTATTAGTTACTTAGGGTAATTAACACATTAATAATCATTACAAGGGAATTTTATTACCAAAATCTGAGGGGAGCTCTATTATTATTTTATCAACTCATATACCAATCAAAGGGATGCACTTTACATGTATGTGTGTCGAAATTATCAATTAACCCCTAACTAGTCATTATTGCATAATTAGGGTTAAATTCTCATGCATTATACATGACATTAATATGACTAATTATTGATGTAAATGATTCCATTCGAGGTCCACTTAGCATATTTAGCTCAATTTGAAATATGAATTAACCATGGTTTGTACTTAGGTCATCATATGAAAAATGGATTCTGTCAATTTAGGATTTCACCTTTATTAAATAACAAGAAATTTTTTTTGGGACTAAATTTTGAGGGTCATTACACATACCAAGTTTTGAAATTTTGACTTTTGACCCTCTTTCTCATCTTTTACTTTCATTTCTATCCTTATTGGCCTTTCTATTTAACTAGTGAAATTTATAGTGGTTTAGTGAACATTTATTCACTAATTATATCAATGGAAGGGTTTATGCACAAATACCTCAGTGAAAGCTTAATTACCATAATTAAGTGCTCTAAACCTTAATCTAACTTTTTGGTGTGATTTGAGAACATAAAATATGCCACATAACTCATTTTAGTGGTAATATGAAGATAAGAAACTTAATTGGATGAACACTTTAGATAATCGGCCGTTAATGGGTCATACGAGATATCCCATAAAAAGAAGTATCAAAAGAGGAAACAAACTTCAAATTCGAAATCTACATATCAAAATTATCCTACATATCAAATTTCATCTAATTTAGACTACCTTGAAATATTAGGATAAGTTTAGGAGAGAGAAAATGAGTAAAAGGCATAAGAAATGAATAATGTGATTATATAACTTCAAAATATGGAAATAATTTCAAATTCATATTCTACACATCAAAGATAACTTGTGTATGAAGTGTGGTCCAATTTGGATGTTGCTTGTGCAAGCTATGCAATTTTAGGTACATTCTGGACTTTTATGCAATTTACCCAATTGGGAGGTTTTCTTTGCAAATTATCAACTAAATTTTAATACTTATATATTCCCTTACCATTAAAGAGATTAAAAACCATTGGAGAACCTAGTTTCACCTTGGTTTGATGGTATTTCTTTCCAAGGGCATTATAGGGATTACCCTCTTTATAAAGATGCCTATCCTTAAAAGCTATCAACCAATGAGGTTATTTCTTTCTTGCAAAACGGTGGGGATGGCCTAGAATAATCTATGGGCTCTTAGAACTGACTTTTGATATGCATGAAGCCTCTATGAGCTATCCTCTTGCATGGCCATCAATCCCTAGGCTAAAGACACATGGAAAGTCCCTTAAGACTCCTCATGCTTCACCTTATTCTATATATAGCCATGTATACCCCTTCCCAACTCACAATTCAAAAACTCTTGCTCTCCTTTTATTTCCTCTATCTTAGATAATAGTTCCTTCTGTATATTTCCACGAAGTTGCTGCCCCAAGGTAATAGATTCTAAAGCTCCTCCTTGGTAATTTCTACCAAAACTAGTAAGTTTCCTCCCTTAATTTCCTATTTTCATGCTGATAGTCTTCCTTACACCTACTTCTAGGTCGTAACCATGACCATACATGGTAAAAATCCACCTAAAACCCTAAAACACGTCATCTCCTTGCTCTTTTGCTAGGGTTTGCACCTCTAAAGTGAAGAAGGTGATCTTTGCTCAAGAAAGGAGCTTGGCTTGGAGCAAGCAGACCTTCTAATATCGGAATCCTTTCTGTTTGAACCTTATTACCTTCCTAGAGGCAAGTTTGGTTAACACCCTTCTCATATATTGCTTAGTACATGCTTAAAACTCATGCTTTTATGTTGAAAATCAACGATTTCCATCTCTTTTTACCATGCTCTTCTAAGGTTTTGATTTCTTGTTGTTTTACCTTCTCTAGAAGTTCTAGTTTGGTTACCTATGAAACTTAAAATATGATCTTGGTCGAATGGTGTTTTCTCCCTCTCCCTCTCTCTTTAATTATATCAATCGGTTTGATGATGTGGCAATTTCCTATTGGTCAGTATTGAAAAATTCATATCTTCTAAACTCCAATTGGAAAATTAATCTCTATCTAATAAAAATATTTTCAAGGTCTGGTTTCATGGTTTGACGAAGGGTGATTTTTGTAAAACAAATTTAATGCATAAAATCTGTAAAAATAACAACTTAATCATCATAACTCCAAAATTAACATAAGAATATGTTTTCTTCATTAGGAGAACCTAATAAGTTCATTGGTGATATTTTCAAAAGCTAAATCCGAATTTTTCTAAAAAGTTATGAAATTATGGTTTCTGTATATTAATGTACACTGTGTACTCTAATACATGTTAATACATTGAAAATAGGTAAAGTGGAACTTGGACTCAATTAAAGTGGTGAAAGTTAGTAATTGATATCAATAATAGGTATGTGCTATGTATGTGCTATTTATGTGAAATCCCTATTTAAGTATGTGCATTTACACCTTAAGTTGGGAATAATTGTGCCTTAACCTATTTTTCTATAATGAGGCTTTATTAAACCCTATTTCATATACTCTTGAATCTTTTGCTATACTTGCCTCATAAATCAGTTTGAGAACATTATTCTTAGGTCTTGGAACCCCAACACCAAGTTGTAATTATATGATGATTTATCTTGCCACTTTACTATTTCTTGAGCATGATGGTTTATTTGGCTATTTAACTATAGTAGTGGTACTTATGTACAACCACCCATAGAGGGCATGTAAATAATCGCCATGGGGAACGTCTTATTCTCCCCTTGGGGAATGTGTTATTCCTCCCCTATAAAATTTGATAGGTGACTGGGAATATATGAATTCTCCCCTCACCTATAGGTTGAGGTTCGGTAGGTGCCTCAACCCTACTTAGTTAACGTAGTCCAATTAATATCATGCATGCTACTTCTTATATGTTTTATAATGGTAATAATCTATTTTGTTATGTGCCTCATTCTCTTGGTCCTTTCATCTTATGATGATTCAATATATTTATGTTTCATATGATTTCCTTTTCTCTTGTACTTATTCATTATTTGATGCATACCTTATTTTCCTCTCCCTTTTGCTGGGTGCTTTCCCAACCACCCAGGTGATGAGCAAGGTGATGTACAAGACAAGGAGTATATAGCTTTTGGCTTGGACTCAGTTGATGGAGATGTTACTTGGAGACAAGATTGTAGTCATCTAGACTTCTCTCTATCTAGATCCTAATTGTGTGTCTTGGTGTAAACCCTAATGGGAGAATTTGATGTATTTTTGTAAACCTTTTATGAAATTGAATATAGTCAGTATACTTTTATTCCACTACTTTCTAATGGTGTTTTGTTTATCATATTTTAGTAAAGGGGTGATTTCACCTGCTTACAACGACTAACTATACTCCCTGAAACCACAAGTAAGAAGGTAAGGGTGAGTGTGCAACATCTCATCAGAAAACTTCAGGTTATTTCTCCAACCTTAACTTCTATCAAACAACTCATCAACATATACTCCACAAGCATCTTGACATAGGTTTAGGTTCTCAAGGATCACCTAGGTTCCATTATTTAGATATTCTTTTTAGGATATTTACCATTATTTTAATTATGGCATGTCATAATCACTTTATTACCAAGTTATATTTCATTATCATCCTTGAAACATCATATATATACATATATATTTCTCATTTATCTTACTAAGAATTTTAGCAAAATTATGGGTTACGCAATTCCCTCAATATACTTGATCATTATCCTTAATATTTTGAACTTCGACTTCATTATCCTTATACTATCACCACATTAAGTTATAACAATTTATTTTGTGTGAAATATTCAATTTGTCTTTAAGTCTTTGTTGAATCCAAATTATATCACGTCAATTACATATATTTATATTAAATGTTATCTCATTGCCACATTATTTTTATTGCTCACATTAATGTCATCATTAATAATTTTCTTATATTTATTTATATTATTGATTTGCACATTTATGTGAATCAAATTACTTCATATTCATATTGAAGGCACTCTATGTATTTTAATGATCAAGGTGAGGCATATGACAAATTGATTCACATTAAGTGACTAATCGTGTGTGTATTAGATAACAAGGTAACATACCATGCATTTCATATTGATGAATTGATTAATATGTGATTAGATGATTATATATATCATTTATGTGTATCAAAGTATGTTAACTAATTATGGAACCTAATGACATTAATGTATTATGAAAGGAATTAAGGATGTATATGTTAATTTTAGATTATTACAACTTAGGGTTCAGGTTAATATGATCACTATATTTTACTTAGCATGTATTTAGTCTAAGATTATGTTACAATTATCTTGCTCATCATTTCATTAGGTTTTATTGGTTTATGACATGGTCAACATCATGCCTATCCATTATTAGTATTAAAAAGTGAGTTACTCTTATTATGTGCATTAGATATTCATTAGGGTTCAAATATATGAACTAATCATTAGATGATCATTATATGTTCTTTTGGATATAAAGAAACATGTGGTTATAAATATAACTTGTTTGGTCAAAACTAAGGATTCAAGCACACTAACTTTTAAATTAGGGAGTTAGGGTTTCTAAAGTCAGAGTAGCTATATTTCAGTATGTTACATGACTCCATTCCCTTGGAAAGGATTTCATCCTCAAAATCTAACTACCCAAACATCATCAAACTAACTATACTCCACCCATTAAAAGTTCGACCTATCAAGCCAAAATACACTAGGGTTAAAGGATGAGTCTAACTAAACCAAGTGCAAGATCCATCACACTTCCACTGTGCACTCTGATAGCTGACTTAACCCCAAACTTCAAATTCTAGGTTCTAGGGATAAACTATCCAAGCATGTAGCCCCAAGGGACATAAGGAGACTATCTTGGTATCCATCCTCAAACAAGTCATCATACACCTAAATCTTAGGGTTCCCAAAGATATACAACATAGATGTCTAAGGTCACTATTGCCTAAAAGCAAACTATTTCAGATAATTCATTTCAGCTTAGGCCAGGCCGGTATCATATGGATCTGGGAGTCCTCGTAAACCAAGCAAGTGCGTGGAGGAAAATATTACTAGCCCCCAGAACCTGATCCTTTCTAGACACCTTTGCTTCAACTTCATGCCCTAATAGTTACCTAAAGGCAAACCTAAACAACATTAAGTTATGCATATATTAGGTATGAGATTTTAGGGTTTTATTCATCATGATACCAATGTGGAACTATAGGGTCCTAAATCAACCTTTCATCATTTATAGATCAAATGTATGGCAACCATGTCACCTAAAGGAACTATGTAAGGCATGGATTCTAATTAGGGAGACAAAACTGAAATAGTCAGATTCCGACTACCGTGGGCTCTGATACCATGTTGTAAGGAGGTGAAATCGCCCCTTTACTAAAATTTGGTAAACAAACACCATAAGAAAGCAGTGGAATAAAAGTATACTAACTATATTCAATTTCATAAAAGGTTTACAAAAATACATCAAATTCTCCCATTAGGGTTTACACCAAGACACACAATCATGATCTAGATAGAGGGAAGTTTAGACTACTACAATCTTGTCTCCAAGCAACATCTCCATCAACTGAGTCCAAGACAAAAGCTATATACTCATTGTCTTGTTCATCACCTTGCCCATCACCTGGGTGGTTGGGAAAGCGCCCAGCAAAAGGGAGAGGAAAATAAGGTATGCATCAAATAATGAATAAGTACAAGAGAAAAGGAAATCATATGAAACATAAATATATTGAATCATCATAAGATGAGAGGACCAAGAGAATGAGGCACATAACAAAATAGATTCTTACCATTACAAAACATATAAGAAGTAGCATGCATGATATTAATTGGACTACATTAACTAAGTAGGGTTGAGGCACCTACCGGACCTCAACCTATAGGTGAGGGGAGAATTCATACATTCCCAGTCACCTATGAAATTCTATAGGGGTGGAATAACACATTCTCTAGGGGGAGAATAAGACGTTCCCCAGGGCGATTATTTACATGCCCTCTGTGGGTGGTTGTACATAAGTACCACTACTATGGTTAAATAGCCAAATAAACCATCATGCTCAAGAAATAGTAAAGTGGCAAGATAAATCATCATATAATTACAACTTGGTGGTGGGGTTCCAAGACCCAAAAATAATGTTTTGAGACTGATTTATGAGGCAAGTATAGCAAAAGATTCAAGAGTATATGAAATAGGGTTTAATAAAGCCTCATTATAGAAAAATACGTTAAGGCACATTTATTCCCACATCAAGGTGTAAATGCAGATACATAAATAGGGAATTTCACATACATAGAACATGCATGACACATACCACTTACTGATATCAGTTACTAACTTTCACCACTTTAGTTGACTCCAAGTTCCACTTTGCCTATTTTCAATGTATTAACATGTATTAGAGTACATGGTGCACATTAATATACAGAAACCCTAATTTCAGAACTTTTTGGAAAAATTCGTATTTAGCTTTTGAAAATATCACCAATGAACTTATTAGGTTCTCCTAATGAAGAAAACATATTCTTATGTTAATTTTGAAGTTATGATGATTAAGATGTAATTTTTACGGATTTTATGCATTAAATTCGTTTTACAAAAATCACCCTTCGTCAAACCATGAAATCAGACCTTGTAAATATTTTTATTAAATAGAGATTAATTTTTCAATTCCAAAACATATTTATTTGTCAAATTTGGATAAGTGGTTTAGAAGATATGAATTTTTCAATACTGGCCAATAGGAAATTGCCACATCATCAAATCGATCGAGATAATTAAAGAGAGAGGGAGAGGGAGAAAACACCATTCGACCAAGATCATATTTTAAGTTGCATAGGTAACCAAACTAGAACTTCTAGAGAAGGTAAAACAACAAGAAATCAAAACCTTAGAAGAGCATGGTAAAAAGAGATGGAAATCGTCGATTTTTCAACATAAAAGCATGAGTTTTAAGCATGTACTAAGCAATATATGAGAAGGGTGTTAACCAAACTTTCCTATAGGAAGGTAATAAGGTTCAAACAGAAAGGATTCCGAGATTAGAAGGTCTGGTTGCTTCAAGCCAAGCTCCTTTCTTGAGCAAAGATCACCTTCTTCACTTTAGAGGTGCAAACCCTAGCAAAAGAGCAAGGAGATGACATGTTTTAGGGTTTTAGGTGGAGTTTTACCATGTATGGTCATGGTTCCGACTTAGAAGTAGGTGTAAGGAAGACTATAAGTATGAAAATAGGAAATTAAGGAAGGAAACTTACTAGTTTTGGTAGAAATTACCAAGGAGGAGCTTTAGAAACCCTAATAGAGCAATTTGGAAGCCCTACGAGCCTTCTTCACGAAGGTAGGCTCCCTCTATTACCTTGGGGCAGAAACTTCGTGTAAAATACAAAAGGAACTATTATCTAAGCTAGAGTAAATAAAAGGAGAGCAAGAGTTTTCTAATTGTGAGTTGGGAAGGGGTATACATGGCTATATATAGAAAGAGGTGAAGCATGAGGAGTCTTAAGGGACTTTTCATCTGTCTTTAGCCTAGGGATTGATGGCCATGTAAGAGGATATGTCATAGAGTCTTCATGCATATAAAAAGTCGGTTCTAAGAGCCCATATATTATTCTAGTCCATCCCCACCGTTTTGCAAGAAAGAAATAACCTCATTGGTTGATAACTTTAAAGGATAAGCATCTTATAAAGAGGGTAATCCCTATAATGCCCTTGGAAAGAAATACCATCAAACCAAGGTGAAACTAGGTTCTCCAAAGGTTTAAAATCTCTTTAATGGTAACTAAATGTCTAAGGATTAAAATTTAGTTGATATTTGCAAAGAAAACCTCCCAATTTGGGTAAATTGCATAAAAGTCCAGAACGTACCTAAAATTGCATAACTTGCACAAACAACATCCAAATTGGACCAAACTTCATCCAAAAGTTATCTTTGATGTGTAGAATATTAATTTGACATTATTTCCATATTTTTCAGTTATAGAATCACATTATTCATTACTTATGCCTTTTACTCATTTTCTCTCTCCTAAACTTATCCTAATATTTCAAGATAGTCCAAATTAGATGAAATTTGACATGTAGGATAATTTTGATATGTAGATTTCAAATTTGAAGTTTGTTTCCTCTTTTGAGACTTCTTTTTATGGGATATGTCGTGTGACCCATTAACGACCCATTATCTAAATTGTTCATCCAATTAAGTTTATTATCTTCATATTACCACTAAAATGAGTTATGTGGCATATTTTATGTTCTCAAATCACACCAAAAAGTTAGATTAATGTTTAGACCACTTAATTATGGTAAAATTAAGCTTTCACTGAGGTATTTGTGCATAAACCCTTCCAATGATATAATTAGTGAATAAATGTTCACTAAACCACTATAAATTCCACTAATTAAATAGAAAGGCCAATCAGGATAGAAATGAAAGTAAAAGATGGGAAAGAGGGTCAAAAGACAAAATTTTAAAACTTGGTATGTTACAACCTCCCTTACAGAGCTTCTTTACATCCCGATATTGGCTATGGTGGTTAACATCACATCTCTCATAGGGAAAGAACTGCCTCCCATGTATCATCCTGAATGAGCACATGTGCTCTCATCAGACCCTCTTGTCCGGATCATACTAACCATTAGTTAGGGGTGATCAGTTGTACTCACCTCAAGTTCTTCATGTATCTACTTCCACCTTATGGAAGTGAATCTCTAGGTCATATTCAAGAACTTTTAAACTTGCATCCCGGTGCAGTTGAATCATCACTCTTACTTGTAGTTCATCCAGATCTGTCTCCTGACAATATTCTCTCTTTCTCTTAGATTATGTCCTCTAGGTAAGGTGATCTACCATAACCCATATTGCATCTTGACCTTCCTTGGTCCAAGGGAGACTTACCAAGACATCCATAGAGATGAACTCACGTTCCCTCTCAGGGACTTTTTATCCTTTGTATCAACTTACTGGGTTACTGGTGTTCGTCCTTCACCTCCTAACATGCATGGAGACAAGCCACATGCAACTTCATCTTAGGCATCCAAAGTACTACTGAAACTTACCATCTTAGGAGTACCATGGTGTATGGTGACTTAAAATCATGATCTTGAATATGTCATGATTCCTCAAGATTGATTACTTGAAAACCCTAAATCACTCTGGTCAGGGTTTCATCACCTTCTTTTCTAGAGAAGTGCATCTGAGGTTCTACAACCATCCTCTTATCACATCAAGGCCTAGACTGGCTAACCAAACAACCACTAACTTGATCAATAGATCTCGTTACATCTGAGTGTTAGCCAAACATATCTCCTTTTTCAAATTGAGGGCTAACCTAACAACCTCTTCTAGCCTCTAGCTAAACTAGGTAGATGCATCTCAACCAGAGCATCCATTACCACCTCACATCCTTATGTGTAAGGTAATGTTGAAGACATACACCTCCATGTACTCCACTTATTATCTCATCTCAAATTCTAAGTCTATCTTCATCAAGAAAACTCTGAGTTCATCCTCTTAGTTTTCAAACTCAACCTTGTATAACTCGCAAATTCCACATAGCTCGTCATAAAAACATCCTCATAAGATGACTACCTTAGTTCTCTTAGTGTTTTTAAACCATCCACACATCTTACACTCCACAAGGGTACGTTATTATCTCCATCCTCATGCATCATAGCAACGTTTCCACTCACATTATCTTAATCCTTGGTGTATGGCATGCGTACGATTCTATCTCTCACTCCCATAACAAGAGGAAATAAACATTTGGCTGCAGTCCAAATACAGAGTTCTTTCCATTCCAAGAGTAGAGATGGTACATCCCACCTTGCCAGTACACCTTCAAATCTAAGTTGAAACGTGCAACATATGTCTCTACATCACAATCATCATGATATCAAAGTTACTTCCATGGAAAACTGATCTCGAACCTACTTGGTCACCACATAATCCTTGGTAATCTCCTCTAGGTCTGTAGAGTGTCGGCACTTTTGGGGTCATCCCTCTTCCCTTATGCATCCAGAGAGTGCCCTACTCATCTTCCCTTTGGGTCCCATGAGTTCATGTAGGTGATCAATCTCCTAACCCATGGCCCTCAGATAATGATAGATGTTACCTCCCGACCCTATGGTCATGTGCAACTAGGAAATTAGGCAACTCCTATTTCCATCGGTCTTATCCCTACTGACCCTCAGATAGACTTCGGATTCTAACATATTACATGTCCAACTTAGAACCTTACCCACGTCTCCATCATCTCTCTCTGTAATCATGGGCTGGCTTTCATCCTTTCATAGGGGTCATGGCAACCTATCTACCTTGGTCAGGCCCCATACTGGTTACCTCCATGGTAACACATCCACATGCACTTAGAGATGGTTGTCTATGGGTCTATAGGTTCATTCTCTTACTATGTACTTTTCACTTAACTTCTCAAGATCCTATTGAGACCTCTTTAGGTTACCTCAAAACTAACAAAACTGGTATACACTTTACAAAAGGGTCCCTCCCCCGGGATGGGAGGAAACTACACCTTGGTAACAAAGGTCACAAACGTGCTTATTCCTAGGGTTTACATCCTCATGAGCATGCTTAACCCTAGAAAGATACTAAGGCACAAGCAGACCACCTACTAAACCATGCTAGGTCATACTTGTTCTCATTCCTCAACATTGGACCCAGAACATACCTTCCAATGTCACCAAATTAGTTGTGAGGGGTTCACCAAAAATACCTTAAACTTAAGGGGTTTCCCTTTCCTCTAAACGTGAGGAGTACCATGCTCGAATCTATAAAAACTCAAATCTCATCATGAGCATCAGGTACACCACTTTCCCTCTTAGGCCTAGGAACCCTAGGTTCACTTTTCCACAAAAGTTGTCCAACTGCATGCTCAACCTTTCCACCACAAACCAAGCATGTACAAGGTATGGCATGCACTTCCTATTATCCCTATACTGAAGAAACACCTCAGAGTTGAGTCCTCCTCATGGTCAACCAACTAGGTATAAGGCCTCACAACTTGTTACTAACCCTCTTCAGGGTCTAAGGAACTCTTCTTCCTAACCCTAGAAGGTGGACACCTATACCATAGACACATAGGTACCAGCACTCTCGTCTTATCTCTAGGGTTTGGGTCCTCTAAAGGCAACCAGGATACCATCAGCCTCCAGTGATCATACATGAGATAACCACTATCATCCACTTAGGTCGCATCATCCCCAACTCCCACTGTTCCTCATATCTCAGAGTCTTAGCTTCCAACCTTCTTACTTGGGTCCTGCTCTCTCTCTCTCTCTAGAGCTAACCCTACAAACAACCTCACTACTAGAGGTCCTCTCTCTAAGAAGGATCAAGCTCACAAGTGTACCCCTACATGGGTGAAGCCTATGTTCAAACTTATGATCGCTCAAGATTATCCACAGCTCCTCATGCTTATCTCATAAGCCATCCAAAATACTCTCCTAGCTAGAGTTTCAACCTACTGCCTGCACTATTGACGTACTCTGGGTTCATGATATGCCCTACTCAAATAACCCCATAGGTTTCCTATAGGTTCTTTACTAACCTCATCATTGAAGGATCTATCCTTCACTCTAACACACATGGCCCTTTCCAGGGTTGGGTTGCCAAAGATACTAGGTTATTCAACCTCACATGGCTCATATCGTCATGGGTATTCAAAAGCATGTCCGCACACCTGATCTATCGTGACCTCTAACTCATCAAGTCATCTCTCTCTCTAACCACCACTTAGGGTTGGGGTTAATATCATCCTCAAAGGATGTGCCAAGTCTCTATACCTCCAAGACTAACTCTCTCTACTCGTCCTCCTAGCAAGGAGGTCTAGCCTCAGGTCTCTCCTGAGGGCATGACAACATATGTCATACGACCTAAGCATGCAACTATTCTTTAGTTTACACTTAAACGATTAAGCTTATGTCCATGACATCTTATTTACATGCTTTTCATTAATTTGGTGGAGGATTCCTTAAACCTTATCAACCTTACCCAAACCTCAAGAGGGTGAGGAAAAGAGAGATAACCCTAATCCTTAAGGTCCTTAACAATATTTGAGTTGAGAAGGGATGAACAAGGTGAGAGAGTCCTAAAGGTATCTTATTTCGAGTCAAATCCTAAGACATTGGCCAGGCAGTCACACAAATCCGAGAGTCCTCGTATTCTGACTAGGGGTGCGGAGGAAAATATTGCCAGCCCCTAGATGTGGTCCTTTTCTAGACACCTATGCCTTTTGGAAAATCCTCTAATAACTCCCTCGATTCTATAGAATTTGTAAAATTTAATGATTATTAAAGATTAAATAAGGAACCTATGCTCTGATACCAAATGTAACGACCCCGCCTCTCGGTAACCCCCACTTAAGGGACACCAAGAGGTCAGAGTCGTTATCCTAATAAATCAGATCAAATGTTTAACAAATAATCAATAATAATTATCAAATTCTACCAGACTAAACTGAAAATTGGTATAAAAATAAAACTTTGCATACCTTTTTTCAAAAACTTGGATATCTACTTCTATCCACATCTGGAGTCTATTCTGACTAATCCTCCTTTGTACTTTAATTCTTATTTAATTCCACATGTGCCACTTTACTGTTTATCCTTTTCAATCTTGCACCTAAAATGCTGATAGACAAAACGTCAATTAGCATATCGAAATATGCTGGTATGTGAGGACAACCAAAATTTCACAAATATGGCTAACAATCTAATTATCACAATTAAGGTAATTAGCAAGCCAATTTATGTTTTCAATGTGTCATTCTCCACCACTTTTTCCCTAACCCTGGAATACCCCCTCTAGGGTTTCTCTTTTACCATTGACTTAAGGCCACCTTCTCAATCCCGAGCTTGGTTCTTGGGGTCACCTCTTATGGTGCACATTAGTCATGAAACATAGACCACCTTCTCATTCCTGAGCTTGGTGTCTGGGGTCACCTCTCATGGTGCCCATTGGTCTTCCCTCTTGGGCTTGACCTTTTTGCATCATCCATCAGGGTGGTATGTAGGTACGAGAATACACCCTTATTTTACAATTGTGATAATCGTAGTGACTTTATAATTGCAAGTATGAACATCCAAACTGATAGGTTGCATTCAATGTGATGAATCATCCGAAAAACTCTTCGGGAAACTAATGTGATTAACCATAATTAACCACATACCTGTCAAGCTGACTTGAATGGAGAAACAATTCAACCAATCAAGAAACCAAGCAAGCACACCCAAGTTGATCCTGAAATAGGCATCCAATTTTCCTATCGTTAATCATGCCATCATGGTCTATTAATCCTAGTTGCTTCCTAGGGTTACTAGTCCTTTTTAGGGTTTTGATTACAATTAGGGTTTCACTTCATTTTTAATTATTTTAAACCCTAATTTTATAAAATTACTCACAAACCCTAATTTTATCATCTTTCTTTCACAAAAGATCCTAAGATCATCTTTTAGCAACATGAAACCCTAATTTCGGATTACAAGCACTTTTATTTCGTTTTTCTCCTATTTAGGGTTTCTAAATATATTAACCATCATATTAGATTAAAAACCTTAAATCTTGCGATTTCATCTTCAAAACGGGTTAAGATTCATATTTATCATTAAACAAGTTAACCATACTCGAATTAACTTATTTGCACTATTAAATCTACCCTTTATCATCAACTAGGGTTTCTAACCACAAATTAATACTGTTTCCATCAAAATTATACACTTTTGCAAAAAGATACTGCTTTAGGTTTCTAAATATTTTTAACTTATTCCACATATTTTTTTGATCAATTTTCATGTATAAACTTTCCTCATCTGAGTTTTCTAGCAAAATATATGATTTTTGTAATGAAAATCCTTTTTACTGATTTATTTGAAAACCCTAGAAAAATGAGGAGCGTTTGATCAATGGTCCGCTGGACCACACTGTTGGTATGTATGCCCTGAGAGCCAATCATGGGATGAATGGTGGGATACATTAGGATTGTTTTGATAAACATCAAAGGCAAGCTTCCAATTCTTTCTGGTTCAGTCATATGAGATAGTGATATAACAGATTGAATGTCTAGAGAATGACAGTACTCAATGACGTATGCTTTCAGGTTAAGGACCTAAAAGATGAGATCATACGGATGCCAAGAGTTTGTACATTCTTGTTATGTCCCTAGTCGGATGTCATTGTGGAAGGTAGATAGACAACAATGACACACAAGACTAGATTGTGGTGTTGGTTGATGACAGAATCTCATTAGTCATGATATAGAGATATCAAACCAAACACATAGGTACTTGTTAGAGAACAAGGTACCGGACAGACCCACCATGAGTTTGACACATGGAACCATGAGATGGTAGTCACAGTCAGTACTCACAGTGATGGTGGTGAGTGTGATTCTTAGACCTGAAATCACTGCACTCAACACATGTCGTTGGGCACACTTTGACATCATCAAACGCAGTCCTGAAACATGGGTTGTTATAAAGGTGATGATTGGGTGGCTTTGACACATGGGGCTTTTGAGGGGCGAGTGACAGATATGGGATTTGTCCCTCCTGAGGGAGTTTGATATCCATGGCCACTTGATGAGTAGGATTGAGAAAGGCGTGCATGCATGTGTGAATTAGTATGTGATACTGATGTCATACATATCTCTTCCAGTCTACTCTGAGATCAAGAAAGTGAGTGAACGTTGACAGGATGACGGATCCATGCCTTGAGTTCATTCGGGATATCAGTGACAAAGGAATTATACATTCATTGTAACACCATTCCCGGATTGTAGGATGAAAGTTGTTCTCCAACTTTCTACTTTCACTTGGGTAGAACTGATGTGTGACTAGGCACCGCTCTTTGCTTGTGAAGTCATAAGTGTAATGGACTTTCACTGCCAATGTGAAATGGACCTGCAGGGTCACACACATAGGATTTGACCTGGAAGAGGAGTTTTTCTCCACAAAGCAATGTATTGATTGATTCTTAAAGGAGTTTAGTAGTTCAATTAAACATTCAATTAATCGATAGCTCAATATCGTATGGTTCAAGGTGTTGGACGCATTGATTGGAGTATCAGATTAATTGAAATCACATTTGAATGATTCTGCACAATCTGCACTCCCAACCGGTCGGTTCATGAGATGAACCAGTCGGCTGAGGTTGTTGAACCGGTCGGCTCAAGGGTTGAGTCGATCGGCTCATGCATAGAGTGAAACGACCGGTTCAAGTGTTGAACCGATCGGTTTAACTGGTGCAATCGAGAAACTTGGGAAAGTAGGATTGGTGAGAATTTTCCTTTCGTTTCAATTTCTAATTTGATTGGAAATAGGATTTCCAATTTGATTGGAAATAATATTGGTATTTCGATGCCAATTGGGAAAGAAACAAGGAAAGTCAATTTGAGCTGGAATAGGACCAGGAATAGGACCATGAACCGATCAGTTCAGGGCACCAACCGATCGGTTGGAGTGCCCCAAATGGTCGGCTCAGGTCCAACCGACTGGCTCAGTGGCTGAACCGACCGGTTCAGTAGTGAACCGATCAGTTCAGGTTGCGAGATGGTTGCTTTTTTGTGGAAAATCTCGAACCCTTCTACTCCTGCTTTTAGTCCCGCATTGCCCGGGATGGAGAACCCTGTCCCATGACTCTCCTATATATATAGGGGTACTTGGGGGCTTCTCACAGTACAGCTCAGCACAACCACTTGCTCTGCAAGTTGTCGTTCTCTCTGGTTTTGGTAACCGTCAGAGAGCCCGAGCAAGTGCTTCCCGCAAAAGGAGGTGCAGCAAGGGAAGGACAACTGCAGTTGCAACAGGAGGCAGGAGAGCTTGTTGGCGACTAGTACGTTAACAGGAGGGTGCGACTCCTTCCACTTCCTTGTGAGACAAGGAGTGTGGAGTTCCAGGTGGTCCATGTGGACTACTATGGAGGCGGGAGGACACTGCCGCTTAGGAGGACAACTGTCATCCGACAGTCCGGTTCGAGTAGGTGTTGTCAGTCCCGGTGCGACCAGGAGCTGCACAGACGCCGTAGAAGTCCTGAGTTGAAGACCGCGCATTGCGCGAGGTATTATCGCCGAGCAAGCCTCGGGACAAGGTATGATTCCGCAAACCATCCTTTCCTATTATATAGACGTTGACGTGTTTCCTCGGTATGGGTTTGGGGAGAAAATTATGTTTCCGCTGCCTTCTCTGTCTCCCCTAAAACCCTACAGTGGTATCAGAGCCACGTCAACTGCTCTATATTTTAGGAATATCGATATGATCGATTTTGGTTTGTCACCTTTATTTATTGCATGCGATGCGAATAATATCGGCTTTATGCATGTCCAATCTTAAATCCACAAATCCCTAATTACATATATGATATGTATTATTAATGCACTCGATACGCGTCGCCCTTAAACGAGTTTTGTGGTGGATGTGTATAGCGTGATTATGGCCTATAAACCCCTATCTGTGATTGGTTGTGTGTGGTTGCTTGCATCTCGGTCTGCGCACCGATCTTCCCTCTCCTATTCCTGATGTAAATCGAAATAATTTGAGATTCTTTCCTACCTTTGCTACCCCCGAATGTAACTCGGGGTTTCCCTTTTAAAGCAATGTAATAAATAGAATAGGATTTTATTTCCTGTTATGTCAAAGACCGACGGACATCAAGACGACTGCTCAGACGGTCGGTTCAAGGAGTGAATCGATTGGTTGACCTTCCATATGGTCGGTTCAAGGAGTGAACCGATCGGTTGATGATGGGTTCGAGGAGCGAGATGAGCGGGTGGCGGACATGACGAGATGCACGACGACCAGGAGAACCGTGGAGGAGCCAACCGATCGGCTGGTGGCACCCAGACGACCAGCTGGAGAATACATATCATTCATGTGATGAGTTGATCAACTCGGATGGCAAGGCACAGCTGTTCATCTTGTACAGGTTGCATGTGATGTTGACCTAGATGACCGTGATTCCTCTTGGCTCGAGGAATCACATTAGGATGACCATAATTATCTCTTTTATCGTTTGTGCATGTTTTCTGTGGGATATAGCATGTATATGATACGTACTATGTATTGTGGTGATTGGATATGTATATGTATATAAAACCAAATCCCTCATTAAAATATTAAGTTTTAGATGCCTTCCAAATGCGACACACGTGAAAATCTTGATCGACCAAGTGTGGGCACGCCCTAGCGTGGTGCACCGTCTATCTCGTGGAAGCGTGAAGGATGAATGTGTGGGTCTGCCCTAGCAGGGTGCATATTCATTGTGTTTTCTTTGGGTCGGACTTAACAAGGTGATCTAGATGGGATCTAGTACCTTGAGGCATGGAGATGGTCATTGCAAGGAGTTGTATATGACATCTTATCAAGAGTTGCATATGATGCAATTGGCAAAAGTTGCCTACCTAAGAGATCTTTGTTGTGGGTGACAGCCCTAGCTGGTCCATGGCTTAGAGGATTTCAGGATCTTGCCCACTAGAGGGTTGTACGCTGCAATCTTCCGAATTGATAGTGAGGGCTATCAATTTGAAGTAAAATAGTGGGAGCGATAATTAATTAAAGGCCTAATTATATCGTCAAACTTTCAAATCAATCAAATAAGTCAAAAATGAGTTTTTGGACTAAAATTGCATATTTTCCTTTTGTAGTTCAAATGGCAACAAACAACAACAACTTTTCTTTGCGATCGGTCCTTGACAAGGACAAGCTAAATGGGACAAACTTCCACGACTGGTATCGGACATTGAGAATTGTTCTCACTCAAGAGCGTAAGCTCTATGTCCTGGATACTCCAATTCCAGAGGAACCCGCTCCTAATGCACCAAAGACAGAAAGGGATGCTTACAAGAAGCATTCTGATGATGCCATTGATGTGAAGTGCTTGATGCTATGTTCAATGAACCATGAGTTGCAGAGGTAACATGAGAGCATGGGTGTCATAGAGATGATTCAGCATCTCAGGAACATGTATGAAGATCAGGCACGGCAAGAGAGGTACAATGTTTTTAGGGCGCTGTTCAAGTGCGTCATGACAGAAGGAGATCCATTTGGTCCTCACACACACAAGATGATTGGGTATGTGGAGAACCTGCAGAGACTGGGATTTCCATTGAGCCAAGAGTTGGCTACTTACGTGATAGGCCACTGTCAGAGTTGCCAGAATCTTACAGTCAGTTTGTGATGAACTACAACATGAACAACTTTGATAGGCCACTGTCAGAGTTGCCAGAATCTTACAGTCAGTTTGTGATGAACTACAACATGAACAACTTTGATAGGCCACTGTCAGAGTTGTTGGGCATGTTGAGGACAACCGAGTTACAGATGAAGAAGGACAAGCCTAAGTCCATGATGGTGATCACGAGCAAGAAAGGCAAGTCCAAGCGCAAGGGCAAGGGCAAAGCTAAGAAAGGTTCTGAAGCTAGCCAGGAGTCCAAGTCATCTTCAGCTCTCAAGGCCAAGGGAGGCGTGACCAAGAAAGGAAATTGCCACCATTGTCAAAAGCCAGGACATTGGAAAAGGAATTGTCCTCTCTACCTAGAAGAACAAAAGAAGAAGGAGGTGACTGAAGCCTCTACTTAAAGGTGTCATGAAAGTAAACTTGTAACACTTTTGAGATATATCAAGATGTAAAGTTTAAAGCTCTTACTTGGGGCAAGTGTTGCCTTTATAGATAGGAATACTTTAGTTTATTTTCAGCCAATAAGGCATGTAATACAGTTATGAACTACTATTTCATATTTGCCAATAGATAGAAACACTTTATTTTGCATATTGTATGACAATGATAGCAATCAATAAAGATTTGTTTCAATTTATAAAGATGTGATCTTTGTGGCAATGCCTTATTTATCTTGTGATATTTGATATGCATAAGATAAGATGATACCTAAAAGTTATAGATAACTCAAACAATTTAATTAGCATTAATCATGAGAAATTCATTTCTAGTTTCCATGTGATGGATAAAACTAGACTCTTTTGGTTAGAGAACCAGTAAGAGAATGAATATCTTGGACATGATTAATCAATCTTCACTAATGTAGTGGGAGAGTGATTATCCTATTAGGTATAATACATGTGATGTATTTACATACCTATTGGAACAAATCCTAATACTTTAAATGGTGTTTAGAGAAATACCAATATGAATGTCTTGAAGTGTTCAAGATTATCATAGATGAAGTACAAATTTGGTAAAGTATTAAATCTTGATGAGATCAATGAATAAAACACTTGGACCAAATGTTTGAGATCCTTATGAGTGATTATGATAGTGTATCATAGTAAACTCATGATTAAGGCATGGTGATGTCTAAATCAAGAAGGAATCATACTCTAAGGAGTTAGAGAATGATTATCAAATAACTGAATTCTTCTTAATAAATGAATACCCCACACTAATAAAAGAAATTAAGAATCACAAGGGTTGTGAGTTCTTATATCTTTAACAGACACACCTCAATTATCTATGTGATCAGTTGTTCATGTGAATATGAGGAACCGAATCTTGAGTTATGGTTTAAAACCATTACATCCTAAATGACTTCCATGTGAGCCATAAGGTATGACCTTGATGGTAGCATTCATTGGATCATATCCATAATTGCAAATGAGTCTTAAGTGTTAAGACACATGGATGACATTTTGAGAAGGATGATGCTTGTTGATTGCAACTTAATGACTAAGACATTTGGCATATGGATACTAAAACCGCATTCCTGTAAGGAATAAAACAAGGATGTGTATGTGACACAGCCTATAAGGTTTATGAATCCACTAATGCAAATGAAGTCTATAAGTTGCAATGGACTAATCAATGTGATTGATTGAGTACAAGAAACTCAAAATTGGATCTTTACTTTGATAATATAGTCAAAGGGTTTGACTGATATGTCAAAGATAAAGAAGGGATCTGTGATTTAGTGGGAGTGTATTCACATTCCACATATTGATGTGAAATGGAAATGTTCTAGATTGGAAATCCAAAAGTGGAAATTATCTTTAAGGAAGATAGAGATGTTTCCTATGTGATAGGAATAGAGATCTATAGAGATAGTTCTCGGAAAATCTCTTGACCTGGAAAGAGAAAGCATACATTGGCAATCTGTACTGAAGTGTTCAGTATGCACAGATTTAGTGGGAGAAAACCTATCCATGTTACACGGAGATTAGTATCCCAAGGCCAAGTGTCCAATTCTTATGAAGAATGGGAACACAAAGGATAGATATGGATCTATCATGTATGTAATCATCCCATTATCTTGCATGTATGACATGGCAAGAATAAAATGCATTCATCATCTTGTATGTAGGACATGGCAATATGATGTGCTCATCCTGATAACTCATATGTGGGACATGACGAGTGGATGTCTGTCTGCTTCCAGTAAAGGTTACTGGAATGCCATGAGAACTTGATAAGTACTTGTGAAGTACTAGTTCTATGGAGATAAGGAAGAGTTTGATGTAAAGAGTTACATTGATGCGAACTTCTGAAAAGATAGAAAATTAATCGCAAAATATACATAGGATGTATAAAAGTGAAAGTTTTTTGATAATTGGAAGTGTTCCAATAAAGCCATTTGAACAAGGGAAATGCCGAGTATCTATGTGTTAGAGAACAGCAGTAGATACTATATGGATCTGGAAGTTCATAAGATGAACTTATATTCCACTCATTGATGACAAGTCTGGAATCCTTGATCATGCAATGTGGCTAAAGTTAGCAAAGGAATACTAGATCGCATACTACGACAACTCCATCTCATACGTGTGACGTACAGCGAAGAGATGTGAGACATGCAATTTGTACAGACTTTGGCAAGGTGTTTCCATTACTCACTATGTTGGCACTAGAGCACAGTAACATGTGGGACATGTTTGAAGATCACTATGAATATGATTCATGGGTGATTGGCTCGCAGTGCAAGTGGGAGTCTGTTGGTATGTATGCCCTGAGAGCCAATCATGGGATGATTGGTGGGATACATTAGGATTGTTTTGATAAACATCAAAGGAAAGCTTCCAATTCTTTCTGGTTCAGTCATATGAGATAGTGATAGAACAGATTGAATGTCTAGAGAATGACAATACTCAATGACGTATGCTTTCAGGTTAAGGACCTGAACGATGAGATCATACAGATGCCAAGAGTTTGTACATTCTTGTTATGTCCCTAGTCGGATGTCATTGTGGAAGGTAGATAGACAACAATGACACAAGACTAGATTGTGGTGTTGGTTGATGACAGAATCTCATTAGTCATGATATAGAGATATCAAACCAAACACATAGGTACTTGTTAGAGAACAAGGTACCGGACAGACCCACCGTGAGTTTGACACATGGAACCATGAGATGGTAGTCACAGTCAGTACTCACAGTGATGGTGGTGAGTGTGATTCTTAGACCTGAAATCACTGCACTCAACAAATGTCGTTGGGCACACTTTGACATCATCAAACGCAGTCCTGAAACATGGGTTGTTATAAAGGTGATGATTGGGTGGCTTTGACACATGGGGCTTTTGAGGGGCGAGTGACAGATATGGGATTTGTCCCTCCTGAGGGAGTTTGATATCCATGGCCACTTGATGAGTAGAATTGAGAAAGGCGTGCATGCATGTGTGAATTAGTATGTGATACTGATGTCATACATATCTCTTCCAGTCTACTCTGAGATCAAGAAAGTGAGTGAACGTTGACAGGATGACGGATCCATGCCTCGAGTTCATTCAGGATATCAGTGACAAAGGAATTATACATTCGTTGTAACACCATTCACGGATTGTAGGATGAAAGTTGTTCTCCAACTTTCTACTTTCACTTGGGTAGCACTGATGTGTGACTAGGCACCGCTCTTTGCTTGTGAAGTCATAAGTGTTATGGACTTTCACTGCCATCGTGAAATGGACCTGCAGGGTCACACACATAGGATTTGACCTGGAAGAGGAGTTTTTCTCCACAAAGCAATGTTTAGATTGATTACTAAAGGAGTTTAGTAGTTCAATTAAACACTCAATTAATCGATAGCTCAATATCGTATGGTTCAAGGTGTTGGACGCATTAATTGGAGTATCGGATTAATTGAAATCGCATTTGACTGATTCTGCACAATCTGCACTCCCAATCGGTCGGTTCATGAGATGAACCGGTCGGCTGAGGTTGCTGAACCGGTCAGCTCAAGGGTTGAGTCGATCGGCTCATGCACAAAGTGAAACGACCGGTTCAAGTGTTGAACCGATCGGTTTAACTGGTGCAATCGAGCAACTTGGGAAAGTAGGATTGGTGAGAATTTTCCTTTCGTTTCGATTTCTAATTTGATTGGAAATAGGATTTCCAATTTGATTGGAAATAATATTGGTATTTCGATGCCAATTGGGAAAGAAACAAGGAAAGTCAATTTGAGCCGGAATAGGACCATGAACCGATCGGTTCAGGGCACCAACCGATCGGTTGGAGTGCCCCAAACGGTCGGCTCAGGTCCAACCGACCGGCTCAGTGGCTGAACCGACCGGTTCAGTAGTGAACCGATCAGTTCAGGTTGCGAGATGGTTGCTTTTTTGTGGAAAATCCCGAACCCTTCTACTCCTGGTTTTAGTCCCGCATTGCCCGGGATGGAGAACCATGTCCCATAACTCTCCTATATATAGGGGTACTTGGGGGCTTCTCACAGTACAGCTCAGCGCAACCAGTTGCTCTGCAAGTTGTCGTTCTCTCTAGTTTTGGTAATCGTCAGAGAGCCCGAGCAAGTGCTTCCCGCAAAAGGGAGGTGCAGCAAGGGAAGGACACCTGCAGTTGCAACAGGAGGCAGGAGAGCTTGTTGGCGACTAGTACGTCAACAGGAGGGTGTGACTCCTTCCACTTCCTTGTGGGACAAGGAGTGTGGAGTTCCAGGTGGTCCGTGTGGACTACTACGGAGGCGGGAGGACACTGCCGCTTAGGAGGACAACTGTCATCCGACAGTCCGGTTCGAGTAGGAGTTGTCAGTCCCGGTGCGACCAGGAGCTGCACAGACGCCGTCGAAGTCCGGAGTTGAAGACCACGCATTGCGCGAGGTATTGTCACCGAGCAAGCCTCGGGACAAGGTATGATTCCGCAAACCACGACATTGACGCGTTTCCTCGGTATGGGTTTGGGGAGAAAATTTTTATTTCCGCTGCCTTCTCTGTCTCCCCTAAAACCCTACACACACGACATCCTACGACTCTGGAATCACGCACCTATCTTTGATTTAAGTTGCAAAGGACCAAAATGTCCTTTCCTGGATAGAAGGAGATCGGAGGGCACTCGGGTAATTTCACGGGGTCTTCTTCTTCTTCTACCTGGTGACTCTGCTTGCTACTGTTATGGTCAACCTTGCAGTTGACTCTGGGATAGTGGCCACCTGCTAGCAAGGTGAGGATCCAGAAGGCTCCACCATCCCTCACCGAGCCTGACGAGGCCTTCAATTGCTCATCCTAACCACGCTAGCACCGCCGCCAACTTGTCGGACTCCGACGAGGAAAACTGGGTGGACGAGGGGAAAGGTCAGGGTTGATCTTCAAATTGATCGCACGAAATCGCTCCTTGCAACACTCCGAAGGTCGTGGGTTGTTGAGTTTGCATGCTAGTAACCCCATGAACCCTCCCCTATATATAGGGTCGGAGGAAGATCCCTGTTGAATTGGGGACTCTCCCAAATAGCGGCCAAACCCCTACAAAGTAGGGATGTTTCTCTTTGGTTTACTCTCCTGAACTCGAAGGAAACAACAGCTAGCTTGCAAACGCTCTGGATCACGAGGAATCTGAGAGGGAAAAACCCTATGTTAACTCGGCAAAGTCCAATTCCTTGTGGGACTGGATAATGAGTGAAAAGCATTTGATCGAGATCCAACGGTTCACATCTCACGCGATCATCCAAAAATAAAATCATTTTCCTATTATCAAAATAATTCCATATTTCAAAGATAATTTGAGAAATTCATATCTCCTAAACCATAGCTCCTTTTTATCTCAAATCTTAAGGGAAATTTTGTCTTGGCATTATCTAACTATTAATCAAATTTGGGAAACAAATTCCAACAGATGGGAAGGTTTCCTTCCCTCCCAAGTTATCCATCATTTAATCCAAATTTAATTAGTATTTCTTTTCCCTTTGCCATTATCTTGTTATTTGGGTCCCTTGGACCTCAAGAAATCCTAAAGGCATGAATTCCCACCTTGGGAAATATCTATTTGCCTTTATCCTTTTATAAAAGTCTATTTCACATATTTTTCTTTTATTAATTAAATCCTTTTCCTTTTTATTTCTCTTTTCTTTTCAATTGGGCTCAACGGCCAACAAAGCCCATTATCAATCAATCAAGGCCATTTCACACGAAATCCATCAACAAATCAAAATAGATTTCATTTCATTCTTTAAATGAGAAATACACCTTTCATTACATACATAGGAAATTGAGGTTATAACAGTATGGAATGTGATGGTGATGCTCCGATGGGGATGCCATGAGTTATGGTTTTGGCATGAGTGCTAATTTTTAGCTTCAATGTAACTTATCCTCTTGAACCTTATCCTAATGCAAATATATGATGGTGTTTAGTCATGCTACCCTTCCTTGATTGATTAATATAATGATGGGATATCCTTCCTAATGATTGATTGTAACTCTAATGTGTTAAGTAGTGGTCATCATAGTTTTGTTATTTATTCTTTGTTATGTTGAACTTGTACACTATAAGTGTGGTGATGGCCACTCATACCTATCTTCCTTATATGTGGATATAATAAAAAAATGCTAAGATAACCCTACAATGTTATCATGTGAACATCTTTTAGTTCCTTAATGCAATATCATGTTGAACATGTGTATCACATGTATAGTGATGTTTATTGAAGCCTTATTATAAAGCATGGAAAGATAATGATGAACTTTTAGGGAATGATGTGATGGTCTTAATGACCTTTGAGCATGGTTGAGCCTTGAATGAGTTATAATCATCTTATGAGTGATAAGGGTTGGAACAGTGATATGATATGATAAGGATTGGTATCCTATAGTGATGATGTGATGGAAAGTATGGTCTCATGAATGGAAAGTGAGTACTACCTTGTGATGATGAGATGAGGAACAATATGTCTCATACATTTTATGTCTTTTGAATTTGTTACACTTATATGCTTACTAGAAGTGAATTTGGGTTTATATGTCCACTTGTTTGATGTAGCCTTAATTTACTCAATTGGTAATAAATAATCAACAGAAACTCTAATCATGTGGTGCTTTGTGTCATAGATCCATCCGAGTGTCAAAACTTGTCTGATGGTGAAATGAGTATTCCTACGGGAAACTCGGAGCACATATTATTGAGTATGCGAGGTGCAAGTGATTGCTTGTCCTTATCATCTTGACTTCAAGGTTTGAGGACAATTGTGGTAATACCTCGGCAGGAGAATGACTATGGTCCTATCTCGGATATGTGTATATGTTGTGACTGAGAACACATGTAGTTGTATCTTAGATGGTAGGTTTGTGTTCCGACCTCCTTTCACTAGTGTCGTGACCTGTACCAAGGACAGATTAGGCTGTCAGAAGCTTGATCTTATGTGTCACTATGGCAGACCCATACTGATTGGGGCGGAGAAGATATTAGTATTCTGGCTCTTCCTAGATCTTGTATGGCACTATTTTCAACTTAGCAGTGGTCAGTTAGAATTTGAGTGGTATTCTCAAATTCCTCAAGGCTTAATAAAAGATATAATATAACAGTGTAGCATATCTATTTATGGTTATACACAATATTTCACATTGGATGATAACCCTTGTTTGTTCTCTTTACATAGAAATGATGTTTAAAGCATTAAAATGGTAGTATCTATGCTTATGCTATGGATATGCTCATGTTATAGATGTGTAAATATAGTATCCATGTTTAAGTTGATAGATATACTAACAATGTTGGCTATGATTATGACATTAGTTATCACTTGTTGTCAGCTATGCTTATATTTCTAGCTATGCCTCTGTAATTAGAGATCCCTATACTGCTAATCGTGCTTATGCAGTTAGAAGTGCTTATGTGGCTAGCTCTACTTATGATGTAGATATGCCCAACTTGTTAAACATGCTAATGTTGTTATCTATGCCTAAGTTTCTAGCCTTATTCATAATAATAGAGATGTTATTCTACTAGACTTGCTTATGATGTAGCCATGCACATGGTATTGAACTTCTTATAATGTTAGCAAGGTATATGTTAATAATTAGGCTGATGATGATAGTTAATATCTGTTCCATTGTGTATTTTATTAATCATGTCTGTAGTTATTCTTGTCTGGTTAATCTACCCGATCTTCTTAAACTGTTTAATTTCTTAATTTGATGTAGTTAATAAGAAGTATCTAGATTTATATCGCTCACTGGGACATGGGTATCACCCATAGGTCATCACATCTTTTTCGATGATCGACAACAACGACATCAGACATGTGGTAGTGAGGAGGAGCTATGGTGGTAAACCTTAGAAATGCCTGTTTAGTTGTCTAGTGTGTCCTAGATTTGTCCTTGTACTCTTCATATGTGAGTAGGAAAGTTTGTATATGATGTATCAAACGAATTGAACTTTTGTTAGCATGTTAATGCTTGTTTACATGGCATATATGCATAATGTTCTCCTATGTATATATGTTGTGGCTAAGCCCATAGAACAAATCATATTAAATTCTTAACATAGTATGAATACAAGAAAGATGTTGGGCTCTTATGAAAATGTTTCTAAGCATGTATTGATGTTGAAATCAATTCTAATTTACCCAATTTTTTAGGTATGTGTTTAATAAATGATTGACCATGTTTAGTGTTTTGAGTAATCTCGTTTAGTGTTTTGAGTAATCTCATTTAGTGTAATGGGTTCTAACATATACACGCTCCCTACACCCACATATACTCAATACTATACGAATTTGAGATCCTTTTGGATTACTCATGTCACTATACAACACGTTTTGACATTAAATTGATTCTACGATCTCAAGAAACTACATGATTATGGTTACACTTGGTTAATTATGCCAATTAATTATTTTTTACTATATCAATCAAGTTACATACAAATTCCCAAATGAATCTTACAAAATAAGTAATGGATTGCAACTTCAGAAGATATAAAATGTATGAAACAAATTCATCTTATTAGATGATCGTATATTTATCCATCCTTGGCCATAAGAAGATCAATCCTCAAACTAGCATCCAAAGTTTAGTAGAGAGCTTAACAAGTCATAAGAAAGGTGGAACCCAAAATTTCAGCTTAAAAATCCAAAGGATGTAAAAATATGTTGTTTCTAAGAATTTAAGTAATCATATGCTCAAAACTTATCATGGATGAGCTTTCTTCAGTACTAGAGTTTTGTTCAACTATCATAACCATGCGATAAAAGTATATAAAAGCCATGTTACTTCTGTAGGGTTAACTACCATACAAAAAGGTCAAGTCATTTGGTTGAGTCCCCTTTGTTTGGGTAGTAAAGCGGTCTAAACATGACATCTTTAAGAATTTTTACTCTTATATTATGAGTTTAAGACTTTTACATGTTCAAATAAAAGTTCACTTCGTAGTTGTAAATGTTCATAGTCTAAGAAAAGCTTAAGAACTTGCACTATCACCTAACTTATGCAAAATAATGCATAAAATCTATCTCTTAGCATGTTACAAATTTCTTGAACAAGATTAAAGTCAGTCATGTAAAAAGTGGGAAAAGTGTATCATAAGTTATCACTCATCTTAGGGGTGAATAAAACCGAGTTCCAGTAAGAAAACATACAACATACCTCCTAGATCCAATCTTTGTCCTTCAAAACACCAAGAAAGCTCGTATTTTATAAGATCTTGGTGTATCTAGAGCAAAGAAGGAAGAAAAGAGGGTTCCTCAACAGATGTACAAGTTTTCAACTTATAGCACCATGGATCTCAACAATAAAAGAAGAGAGGAAAAGAAAATCAATAAAGGGATTTAGCAATAAAGATCTTACGTGTAGGGAGCAAGAAATGAGGTTAACAACCTTAGATCCATCATAGAAGGGGTTGATTTGAAGCATGATCCCATGAACAATAGCTTTGTCAACCTCTAATGGTATCCTATGTGTCATTCAAATGCAATGCCAAAAAACTGTTAGGAGAGAATGAGAATGGATAGTTATATGTAGGGTGGTAGTCTAATGGTCTGCATGGTCTAAAATCATATTTTTTCCAATCAAAGGACTAGGAAGTCCATCTAACAACATGTCTAGTAACCCCATCAGAGCATGTTCGACCATCAGTTTACTAGTTGTTCTTCGAAAGGGTCTCTTTGACTGGGGAGGAATTGATCGTCTGAGCGTATTTTTGTCAGCTAACATATCCCCTGTCCCACCAGTCTGATGACTGGGACCAGTTTTTCATCGGTCTGATGTTATCATCTGAACTTGTCGTACTTTTGAACCTCACTCATCAATTTGTATCGCCTGAGCTAATGTACTCCTCATCCGTCCAGAGATATAACAAGAGATTAGCTCTACAACACTGAAACTAAACCAGAAACCAGACACTTTTTAACTCCTAGCGCACAGTCCTCAATACAACTACTGCTACAACAATGTGCAGACTACAGCCTGCTTTGATTGGACATGTGCAATTAAAATAAGAGTGAGAGAGAGGGAGTCACGGTAGGAGAGAAAGAAATAAGAAGTTAATTTGTCAATAACTTTCAAACCGTAATGTATTTTTTGATGAAATACAAATTATTTCATTCTTTACAAAAAATATGTTACAACAAGACCAATTTCAATATACATTTGAGAAAATATAATATACAATCTAAAATGTAAAATGTTAATAATAAACTAGACTAGAGATTTTAATAAATTGGATAAAAAATTACAACAAATTTTACTAGCGATAACAATTAAATTTTAAAAATTAATGGTACTACTTCCCTCATATTATTTGTATTTTCTCTCTCTTACAAAAATAACAAATTATAATAGAGATAACAATAAATTGGACCAGATATTAAATGAGAGAAAAGGAGTGGATGAAATAAGAGAGAAAATAAGAGAGATATTTATTTTGTTAATAACTTTTAAACCGTAATTTGGTTTTTGACGAAATAAAAATTGTTAGATTCCTTATGGAAAAATTATTAACAAGACTAATGTCGAGATACTTTTGAGAAATATGATATTTATTTTTTATAATCTATGATTTGTTGTATTGTTATCTTTGGTCTAGTATTTTATTTTTCTCTCTCCTCATTTCACTCATCATAAAGTGGTGTATTGTTATCGGTAGTCTGGGTTCTTGTTATCTCTGGTTTAGTTTGATATTTTTGATCTAATATCTGATTTTATAAGAGAGATAAATATGACAAATAGGAGAGAATATACAACATTGGTCTTGTTAGACCATATCATATTTTTTTGTTATCTCTGATCTAGTTTGTTGTTATCTCTAATATATTTTTTAAGAGAGATAAAATACAAAGAATGTGAGGGAGGTTGTGCCACTATTTTTTTTAAATTTAGTTGTTATCTCTATACCAATTTATTGATATCTCTAATCCAATTTTTTTTATCTCTAGTCCAATTCTTTATGATCTCTAGTCCAATTTGTTGTTATCTCTAGTCAAATTCTTGTTATTTTTAGTCTAATTCTCTGTTATCTCTAGTCTAATTCTTTGTTATATCTAGTCCAATTCTTTGTTATCTCTGGTCTAATTTGTTATTATCTCTAGTCCAATTATTTTTTAACTCTAGTCCAATCTTTTGTTATCCCTAGTCTAAGTTTTTGTTATCTCTAGTCTAATTATTTGTTATCTCTAGTCCAATTATTTGTTATCTTTACTCCAATTTGTTGTTATCTCGAGTCCAATTATTTATTATCTCTAATCTAATTTGTTATTATCTCAAGTCCAATTCTTTGTTATCTCTAGTCCAATTTGTTGTTATATCTAGTCTAATTTTTTATTATCTCTAGTCCAATTCTTTTTTATCTCTATTCAACTTTGTTGTTATCTCTAGTTCAGTTCTTTGTCATCTCTAGTCCTATTTGCTTCTATCTCTAGTCCAATTCGCTTTTATCTCTATTTGTTATCTGTAGTCCAATTTGTTGTTATCTCTGGTCTAGCTTGTTGTTATCTCTAATACAATATGTTGTTTTTGTAAGAAGAGAGAAAAAATAAGGAATATGAGGGAAGTAGTGTCATTACTTTTTTTAAATCTAGTTGTTATCTCTTGACCAATTTGTTACTATCTTTGGTTCAATATCTTTTTATCTCTGATCCAATTTGTCATATTTCTGATCCAGTTTGTTACTTCTATAGGAGAAAATACGAAGAATAAGAGCAAATAAGTGCAATTAATTAATTTAAATTAGTTGTTATATTTAGTCTAATTTGTTGTTATCTTTGATGTAGTTGTGATGTAGTTTGTTGTTATATCTAGTATAACTTTTTTAGGAGAAATAGAATACAAGAAATAAGAGGAAACTAATGCCATTAAGAAAAAAATATATGATAGATAAAAACAAATTAGACTAAAGATAAACAAGAAATATGAACAAAGATAACAACTAATTTAAAAAAATAATTGTACTACTTCCTTCACTCTCTTAGTGTTTCTCTCTCTTATAAAACAACAAATTGGACCAATGATAATAAAAAATTGAACCAGAGATAAAAACAATTTGGCCCAAAAATAACAACTAATTAAAAAAATTAATTACACTAATTCCCTTCTATTCTTTGAATTTTCTCTCTCTTACAAATATTAAAAAATTAACAACAATTTAGCCTAGAGACAACATACCACTCCCTCTTTTTTTTGGTCCACAAAAATCTTGTTACTATTGATGATACCAAACTTTAGATACAAGGTCGTACCCCCTAATCCTTAACAGGATTATAGAAAAGACTAGAAGACCTACAAAGAAGTCTCGACAAAATAGAAGGCCAAACCGAACATACAGACCAGGAGGAGGTAGCCAACATAAAACACAAGAAAGAAAAAGAAGCTCCATCACCCTACAGAACTAAGATACTACACTAAGCATTAAGACCACTCACAAAATGTACAATCTTAGAAAGAGAATGGTGAAAGCTCCAACAAACCCCTGATTCTCAAGCAGGCTACACTTCTAGTCTGATGCACAAACAGTCTCGCACAACTGCAATGTATGCAGTGTCTATATAACTCTGTCACCCAACCCGTACAATGAGAAGACCCAACCAACAAATCGTGATGAACAAGTAGGTGAATCAGCCCCAATACACTCCTTCTCGCATAGCATTATGTTCACCTTCAGAGTAGCAATCAGGAGAATAAGAGAAATAGTGCACACCACCAGTCAGCACAAACTAGAACCTGGATGAGCTCATCAAAACAGAGTAGGCTAGAGACAACGTCACAAGGGAGGACAGGGGCTATCGCCTGACCGTCATCTTCCTTGGTGTAGATACCAGATCAACAAAGAAGTTGATCCAGCCGAAACAGAAGCAAGAACCAGCACGTTTAAGCAACAGAGCGTGAGAGGGAAAAGAACAGCTCCAATTCACTCCTTCATGTTTGGCACAATACCAACTATCTATTAAGAGTACCCACAAAGTGTGATACTATACCAAGATGAGAGAGATCCTTGTAACTATAATCCCGCCCAACAGCCAAGTAGCTGACATGCCAGGTCCTTGATCTAAGGTAGATGTTGTTAACACAACACCAAACCATCAATGTCGGGGAAGACACCCAAAGCTGATGTTTGTACATAGGCATTCCAACAAACACCATGAGAGCACAAAGCAACATCAACAAATTAATTGTTGTTGGCATAGTAGCCCATCATCAAATGACTGAAATGCATTCCACCCGATGCAGTAGAGGAGTTAAAGGAGAAGAAGAGACGCCTCTGCCCCCTATAGTCAACACTACACGATCTCCATGTAGCAACAAAGGAACCAAAGAGGAGAAGAATATGCCTCCTTGAACCAATCCACCCCACCGTGAACAATAGTGGCACAGGTCGGGACGGAACTAACGCCCGAAGGGTCATCAATCAAACGCCAGGAGCAGCGGGAGGCCGCGCTTCGGCTAGCCAGTTCCAGGGACAGAGCTCTGAATAAGCGGGTGCCACCATGTCGATGTCGCCGAAGACGACCATATGGAATTAGCGCAGCACAACACCTCTCCAGGTACGAAGATGAGGGCGCCGTCGGACCAGATCTGTCTGTGGAGGGGAACCAAGTCGCCCAGCAAGTTGAGGACCACTTGGCGAGTGGACCCTCCCACCGCCAAGATCCGTGAGGATCCAGTCGAATCCGGTTTGAGGGGCCACTTCGCCCTAGAACCAGGAGTCCTCAACCACTGGAAGAGACGAAGTGAAGGAGGCGACACGGAGACCCCTAGCTTCGTCAACGAAGTCGGCGGCCGTACGAGGGCCCAGAACCGGATTGGGACGGTTCCTATCCATCCATCACACCTGAACAAAGTGGATTCGACATGGTCGATACACCGAACACTCCCTCTTTTTTATTGTTACCTCATGACACTACTTCACTCCTTTATATTTTTTTCCTTTTTAAAAACAAAATAACATTTTAAAAATAACAATACAATGAATCAAGGATAACAATAACCAGACCAATGTACATAATATTTTTATAAAAATAAGTCAACATTAATCTTATTAGAAATTATTTTTCATACAAATTTAATGATTTTTATTTCGTTAAAAAAATATATTGTTGACTTAAACTTACATGAAAATAAATATATCTATCCTTTTTATATCCTTTCGGTCCATCTCTCTCTTTACGCTCCCTCTCTCCCAACTCTTCTCGAGCACACCTCTTTTCCTACTCCTTCCAGCCGTTCGTCTCGGGCAGAACGCAACTGCAGTGACAGGCTGTTGTAAATGATATAGAATAACATACGTGGAGAATGCACTAGCGTTTAAAAAGGGTTTGATTTCTGATCCATTATTCACACCATGTAGCATTTTCCATATAACAATTCCCATCTACCCTTCAAGTAGGGAAAAAGTATCCTAGTCAATTGGAGTTCGTCAGTCAACAGATCAATAAATTAACAGCTTTCGTATTTCGATTCTTCGTCGGTCCGACAGAAGAATTAAAACATGTCCACCCCTTAGCTACAGGTGTGTTACTTGAATCTACAAAAGATAAGGTATTATCTTTATTATAATTAATAGCTCCGTCGGGGATCTTGTTTACATGACATTGCCATTTGACCGATGGCTCTTTCCGCACCCATCGATCCATATGGCAAACAAGCCAGACCAAAGATATATGATAAAACTACAAATTAAATCAATATTTATAGGGGATTTGTACCCCATGTAACCGGGTTTGGAAGGTTCAAATGAAATGAAATTTTATAAGATCCTTAAGAACAAAACATAAATAAATAAGAACGAGTTAAAATAAATCTCACAATTGGATAAATTGCACATAAGTTTATAAAGTACCTAAAACTACATATCTTGAGAAAAGAGAAGTTAAAATTGGTTAAAATCTTAAACATAACTTTATCAACTGATGCTAATTCATGATATAAAGTTTAATTTTGAAACTAATCACCTAGTTAAGTAAGATAATTATATTTATGTAAAAATAAGGTTAGGATTTTCACACTAATGATGATGAGACACACACTTCATGACTACCAAGACAAGGGTGGTTCCATCAACTCAGATAGTCCTTTCCAAAATAGTAAGACCATGCGACGGAACACTAGATTGTCACATGCCCACATGAGCCTCACCTACTAGAGGAAAACTAGATATGTTACCATTATGTAATGCCAAAGTCCACATTACACAGATCGAGTACAATTGAATGAAGGATAACCCAATAGACGACACAAACCTCGTCTGTGCATTTTGTCCTCAGTCACACACAATTCATGTTAACATTTCCAAATTGACATATTCTAGTTCTACTCTACATTAAGCACGCCTAACTACATATTTCTTATTGATGGGTTCTCAATAAGGAGGTACACATTACTAATATGGCTAGTACAATCATCTTTCTAATATCATTCTACCTGACACCTTAAATACTAAGATGTTACAATATCCAATACTTCAACTCTTGATGTCCTCATCAAGGCTCAATTATATGGTCTTATAATCTCTACCTCGTCTTAATAAAAACCATAATTGCCCATGTAAACACAAATACCATCCATTAATTAGATACATAATCAACTCTCCATACTACTTGCAATAATTAGAGTAACTATCTATCATACTTCATAAATTGAATCACCCCACGTATGGATGCCACCATAAGGTGAAGGAATTATCCATGTAATTGTTCTCAAATACTTTAAATAATTATCTCCATCCTTTATTAATAACGCTTTTATTTCAAATTGAAATCCTTGAGCGATAATTGCTTTGCAAATATCGTACATAATGATGACATAGTATATTACAAACGATGATGAGGTCCATTTTATACATTCAAGAAGTGCATATTATGAATATGATTATAGTTGTATAGCAGATGATGTACGAAAGGGTGATATTAAATTGGATAGTATAGCTAACACCTATGATTGTATTAGTGAAGTTGCCTTGTTAGTTGAAAATTAACCGGTAAGTGTCCTTGATCAAATTATAGCACAATCTAAAGGTGGTATAACTAAACCTAATCCGAAGTAGGCCATATTGACTCAAGACATACCTATTCTTTTAAAGAGCATAAGGAGTGCTCATAGAACTCCCAATATCCATTGTTATGAAAGATGAGTTGAGATGGGGTATGTGTATTTGGTCTCTTACTCCTAGCCCAAATAATACTTCTATAATTGGGTCAAAGTGGATGTATGAAGTTAAGTTGAAAGCAAATGAATCTCCAAAATGAATAAAGGAAAGTCTTATTGCTAAATGATATAGTAAAGAAGAGGGTATTAACTATATGAAACATATAATCCAGTTGTTGACGTGATAATTATAAGTGGTTCTTACTCTAGCCTTAAGTGTTCACTTAAACTGTAAATTGATATATGTAATCATGTCCTCAATGGTGACTTATTTGAACCAATTTGTACAAAACAACCACTGATTTGTGAATATCCATCATCCAAGGGCGTCATGTTCTTGGCCACACTTGATTCCGATGAATACATGTGTCGTCTCGCCCTAGAAAAAACTGGCTTAGAAAATTCTCTTCTAAGTAGGGATACAAAGGTTTTTTTAATTTATTTTCCATCCTTTACCCTGTATTATATTGTAGTCGGAACTTATTAAGCACATCCAATGTTCACTGGCTGCTAATAATTATCTTGTGGCTCACATTTAATTATTCCGCCTGATTCGTGGTCCCCACTAGGAATCTTCCTAGCTAGGTCGTGGTTGGAGGGAGGCAGCGACTACTGAGTTGACTAAGAATTTCTTTTTTGGGTAGTAGACTTCGTCTCGTCCATTTCAAGCAGATGGCGAAGTAGTAGGTACCCCAGAAGCCCCTCTCTAGTCTCATTCCAGGCATCCCTCCCGTTTCACTGCGATCCGCACCGGCTGAAGAAAAACCGATGGCCGCCCTCAACTTTGTAATGCAGCTGCCAAGCATCCTTTTCTCGGAGGAGGGGCTAAAGGGAAAGGGGTTCGAGCTGGTTCTCTGGCTTTTCGACACCGTAAAATCCACAATTAAAGACGAGACCTCTGCAATCAGGGAGTTGAACGGCGACCTGGAAAGGATCGAGGCGACGGTAAGACGAATCAAGGTCTTGCTGGATGATGCAGACACACGCCGCATAATCAAGGACAAAACCATCATAGCGTGGCTCCGGGATCTGTATATCCTCTCCCTGAACGGGGAGGACCTCCTCGACCTGGTGCGTACACGGACAACCAGAGAACAGCACCAGAGCAACCCGGCGGCTCCGACGGCGACTCCCAGATCTCGTAAGAGAAAGTTCTCCTGGCGCGACCTCGTACCCACCTCTGCTTACTACTGCTCCTCATCTGTTCCTCTACTACTCTTCCAAAGGGAGGCGGCAAAGGAGGTCGCAGCCATCAAATATGAGCTTGAGGAAATTCAAAAGAGGAAGCAAATGCGTCTACAGCATGGCGAGTCGGACCTGAGATCCACTGCCGAGGACCCTCCTGAGGTAGCAGATCCACAGATTCAGTTTGTGGGCATGGTAAGTGACAGAGAAACAATCATAAATTCTCTGGTGCAGGGTGAACTAGTACCGTCCCCAATGGTTGTAGCCATCAATGGGATGGCCGGCACCGGGAAGACGGCCACCGCCCAGTCTGCGTACAACCACGAGAGAGTGAAGGGGTTCTTCGATGTGAGGATATGGATTGACGTGAAAAGGGAGCTTGATGTGGTGAAGATTATAAACCAGATGCTCGAGTCACTAGGTGAGCATCGCCACTACTGTAACTTTGATACCTCGAAGAATCGGATCGAGGAGTTGGTGCTCAAAAAGACGGTGCTGGTTGTGTTGGACAACACGGAGGACGTCTTCTGGGGAAGGTGGGAAAAATTCCGCGCCCCTCTGTGCTCCGCCGCACCAGGGAGCAAGGTGCTCGTGACCACAACCAGCAACAAAGTCGTGAGTCAAATTAGTGCCTCTGTTACCTATCAGGTAGAAGGGCTTTCTGAGGAGGAGTGGCTTCAGCTATTTGCGTCGATGACGGGTGATTTGATTGGCCACGAGCGCCTACAGAATCTGGCGAGGGAGATGGGGCGGAGGTGCCAGTGGTCACCTTTCGCTGCCAAATCTCTAGGAGGCCTCCTACTCGACAACAGAGATGTACAACAATGGATTGCAGTACTTGGTGCTGAAAATCAACGAGGAACAGCAACCGAAGGAGACAGAGAGATGAGGCAGATGTTGCGCAGAAGTTATGATTTCCTGTCGCTTCGGCTGAAACGTTGCTTTGGCTTCTGCGCAGTTTTTCCCGATGACCATGAGCTTGATAGACAGGAGCTGGTCAAGATGTGGCTCGCACTGGGCTTGGTATCGAAGGAAGGCGATGGTCTCAGGTGTTTTAGCGATCTGGAAAAGAAGTCCTTTTTCCAAAAAGTCTCTGTCAACCCGCCGGAGACAGGGAGGGAGCAAAAGTGTCCTTACTATAGGATACCTGGGCTGATGCACGGCCTGGCTAGATCTGTCTCCGGTGATGAGTGCCTTATCGTCAGCACAGGAGGCGACAGTCACAACCACAACCACGGTGCCATCTCCACAGCTGCGCGCCACCTACTGCTGAATTGCAGCTGTCTCGGAAATGAAGTACCGCAACTGTTGGACTCCTCCCTCAATCCGGCAGAGCATAGGAGGACCTTGATCGTGCTACAATGCCTTACCAAATTGCCGATGAACCTGTCCCTGAAGATGCCGTGCTTGCGGATCCTAGACCTTAGCTGCACAGCGATATGCAAGCTGCCGGAATGGATCGGGGAGCTGAAGCTGCTGCGCTACTTCAACCTTTGTAAGACACTCATTGCCAAGCTCCCTGACTCAGTGACCTCCCTTTGCAACCTCCAGACATTGAACTTGGATGGCTGCTACTTTCTCCACGAGCTGCCAGAGGAGACCAGCAACCTCACCGCCCTCCGCCACTTGTCCCTGCGCCTAAGCAAGCCGAGGTGCTCAAATTTAGCATTCATGCCACCAAATTTAGGCAAGCTGACAAACCTGCAGACCCTCTCTAGGTTCATAGTCGATGAAAGATCAGAGGGATGCTGCCTCGACCAGCTACAAAATTTGAATGACATCACAGGAGACCTCTGGATTTCCAAGCTAGAAAACGTGAAGGCTGGCGAAGATTCCCAGAAGGCTAATCTTGATAAGAAGTTGGGCATCATCTCACTCACTCTGGAATGGACTACCGAATTGGAGGTGGTACCATTACATTCCCAACACCGAGATGTGCTTGAAGGGCTAAAGCCTCCTCCTTACCTTAAATCTCTCTGGATTGATGGGTATTACGGGTACGGGCCGCCGAAATGGATGTCAGGAATGACTACCCTGAAGTCGCTGCATCTCTCCCACTGCCAAAACTGGGTGTCACTGACAGTGCTGGAGAAGCTACTGCAGCTTGAGAATCTACTTGTAGAACATCTTGAGAATGTGAAGATCATGAAACCCAGTGACCCCGCGACTGACAAGTTTGGTAACCTCAGGACGCTTACTCTGCGGAATATGCCGAATTTGCGATTCTGGAACATCTATGTGGGTCAAATGCCCAAACTTGAGGAGCTCTGCTTCTCTCATTGCCCGAAGCTCGAAGATCCGCGTGGCTTTGTCCCTGCTTCCGCGACGATCAGGATCCAGGGATGTCTCTTCGCCTGATGTCTGCAAGAAAAACTGTGGAAGGACAACAACATAAAAAATCCTGGCAGTAATTGTTGGTCATTTTGTTGTAGTGAGTGTCAGATTTCATCTCTGTTCTGTATATGTGGATTATTTGAAAGAGTTTTTCCCGAATACTCCCCTCACTTATTAGGAAATTCCTCAAAAACCCTCATGTTTCTGAAATCCTAATAGTCCCCCTCCACTCAACTCACCCGTCATTCCACCGTTAACCTTAACGGTTTGGCACTTTTTTTTTATCCATGCACCGTGTTTATTTAAGAATTATTTAGCCAAATTTCTGGTTTAACCGTTTACATTGTATATTTTTCTTATTAAATGGACAAATACAAAAACATCCAATTAAGTTTATTCGCGACGCTTTGAAGGATTAAAAAAAAAGTTTATTCGTGTGAGATATGTCTTCGGTTTTAAGCATAGTGCTACGACCCGAACCGGATCTGAATTCTCTTTTTTTTCAAACCGATCAAGTTCTACAACAAATAACTTTAACTTAAATTTAAATTATTTCTTTGTTTACAAATATTCCATTTCAAAAAATAAATATTAAATTATTTTATTATATTTGTATTATTTTATATATAAAAAGAATTTGTTAAAAAATTAAAATATTAAGAGTTTTACTAGTGTTCACCGTCCTGGATAGGGACACATTGAACCCACTCCAACATAATAAATTCAAAGACTATATACATGACATCAAGTCACCTTGTACTGCGTCTAATAATGTAAAATGTTGTTGCAACACTAGCCCATGACCAATGCACCTGCCAATTGATTATTATCTAAAATACTTCTAAAAAAAGAATTCGAATAAGATTTATTGTTTAACATATTAGCTAGTTGACGAATAAAGTCAGATTTAACTTATATATCTATATAGAATGTAGTGTTTACTTATATTTATACGTATTTGTATACGCACGTTGTGGGTTTTCCAAAAAGAGGAGTTGGATTGGTCACTTTTTTCTCTGGATGGAATGATTAGTAATATGCAACGAGACACATGAGTGGAAGTATATACAAACACACAAATACATTTTCTTGAAGTACTTTAGGGTTAAGTCTGAATACATGAATAACCGCAGACATTTACTAAACAAACGCTACCTATTTCTACACACAACACACGAAGCAAGTGGAGCCAACAAAACTCCCACGGCAATGTAAAGACATAACAATCAAACGGGCGTTAGACTTAGCAAGATGTTGAGTTACTACCATTCTCCAAAGAACAATAAAAAAATCCAAGCACATTTCGGCTAGGTCTATCTTTGTCACTACATTTCACACTAGAGTTTGACACCAAGGTGTTTTCTAAATTACACATAATCGGTTTTGATCAATTTTGTATTTAGCATTTAATACAAAAATTGAATCTACCGTTGTGTTGTACTGGTAGGAGTAAACCCAAATACTTATCTCATAAAAATTAGTTTGATATTATTATTTTTCTATATCCATATAGTAGCAAGGATATATAACATTAGACTAATACCACTAACTTAATTAAGTAATCCCTAAATTAATGAGATGTAAAGAATGGATTTTAGAGCAAAAAGAAGAACATGGTCGTCAAGTCTAACGGGTGGAATGAGTGGAGGGGGTTATTAGGATTATGGGGTTAGTAGAGGGGGGTTGTTAGGATTTTTGAAACACGAGGGGGTTTCTTGGAATTTCCTAAAAAGTGAGGGGGGATTTCGAAAAAAAAACTCTATTTGAAATTACAAGGGTGTTGTTTTTCAATACAGTTTCCAGTGATACAACAGTTTCTAGTGATACACCAAGGTTACACAGCTATCTTGTTACAAATGCAGAAGAGTAGGAAGGGAAAGAAAGTTAAAGTTCATGTAAAAAGATCAAAAGCGAAAAATGCATCTTCAATTTAATCAGTGATAATAGAGTATATTGAAGGAAATTTTGAGTGATTCTTCAGTATACTTTGAATAGTCATCAATGAAAGAATCTATAGTATCAAACACTACTAAGAGAATTTTTTGATACTGGATCCTAAATATCAGAATGTGTATTAACAAATGTAGAACATATTTACTTAATGATTTTGAAAAAGGTAATTGAAATTGTTTTGCTAATTTGAAACTAACAGAAGGACTTCATTCAACATTTGAAAATTTACATAAGACTCTTGACTCAAGAAGAAATTGAAGACATGACTCTAACATGTGGCTCAGACGCCGATGCCAAAGGAATATTGAAGATAAAGTGGAAGTAATGGCTGCAATAATTGAAGGAGATATTAGAATGGACAGTTCATCAACTTTATATGAATCTCCCATCCAATGTACTCAAGCAATGATTATTTGAGTAGCAGATCATGCACAATATAAGAAGAGGAATTAAATTTCTTCATAACCCAGATCACATATTGATGATACATAAAGTAAATTCATTGTAAGATTTGATATGTGTCAGACAAAAGATATAATGAATTTTCTTACTTTATAGTTAAGTATCAATCTGCTTAATATGCAAAGACACTCGATTAGCATTAGCAGTGTGACAAAGAGTCATATGAGTAGCATGAGTGCATGATATTAGGAATGTATTATCATGGGTCATATGTCCAGAAACTCCATAATCCATATATCAAATATCATAATCTTACCTTTTCTATCTAAAAATGTCGATGATGCTACATCAGCTTGACCCAAAGATTGCATACGTTGGATCATATGCAATATTTATTGAAACTTAGCTAAATACGAGGTTGATGTAAAGGTTGTAGCAGACTTTTGAGGAGTATGCATCTTTTAATATTTTGATCTTTTCTCATGATGTAGACTCCAACAATGTATCTTGTCGTTGCCTATTTTTTACGATACATACATACGTCTTTAAATTAGCCCCTTTTGAAGAAGAAATTTGAGTAGAAATTGTTGTGATAGCCTCACCAATAGTAGTGACATGAGTAACATAGATCAAAGGGATTCCGCCACCAGAAGAAGATAACATCATCATACGTGTCTCAATAGGTATAATTCCATCAATGCATCCTCGAGACATGGAGATTGATCAAGGGAAATACATTTTTGTGCTAGAGTTTGAAACTCTAACAAAGAATAATGGTAAACTCATGTAAACACTTGTGACCAGAACGTTCACACTGCTCACACAATGCAACTTTTCATGTGGTGTAAAGAGAAAAATGTATGAATATCATAGCCCTCCAAATATCCATCATTGGGAGTGAAATTGACGTATTGTTCATTCTTCTTGAAATGTGATGATGAGATCAATGGAGTTGATATTCACTAGAAGAATTTTTCTCAACAAAATTGTGAGAAATATTGGTCCACACCCGAGCAACAAAACTCTATCTATCTTAATAATTATATTAAATTCCATTTTGAATAGACTTTACAATTTAGGATCTAACATGTTGATCGTGAAGTTTCCATTTTATACATATTGTATTGGCTTTTTATATTTTCCATGTTGGTGTCACATCCTTTCCTACTGCATCAAGAATAGTCAATACAATTTCCACAACTGTGACGTTGGGATACTTTGTTTGTTAAAAAAAGACAGTCCTACAAATTGAAACTAAATACAATGTCTCTTGATTGGAGAAGATTACACAATCTTTTATAAAGCCTCTGCAAGTAATATGACACGTGGATGGATAATATCAAATTTCATCTCGGTTGTCATATGATTGACTACTACATTTTTAAAGAGAAGAGTAACTAAGAATAAATCAAAAAGAGGAATGGGTGTACAAAAAGGCCAAGGGCAAAAAAAGTAATAGTTGTCCCTATTTTAAAATACTTGATACATAAAACTTAAAACACGAGTATATTTCATTATGTATATGTTACAAGGAGTATGTTCCTTTATATAAAGCAGGACACCATCGTTAAAATGTAATACATGATGGGATTAAAAAAAGTCTAGAAAACATAATGGATATAAGATATACAATGAATATACGATAAAAATTGACAATCTATCAATATAAATAATATTAATGTTATTACTAATTGACGTCAATAAATGTATTAATTAAGCATTACTGATTGACATTCTAAAATCCAAAAATGAATAGGTTGTTGGTACGAGTTCTTTACTATAGAAATGTTGAGAATTAATCGGCAAGCATGTTGAAAAGGGGAAAATTATTCCAAAACATAATGATACAAAGCATAATAAAAAATTTCTTTCACAATATAGTGTACTTTTTTTTATTAATAGGGAATTGTATTCATTCTATTTCCTTAGGCCCAAAAACCCCTCAAAGCTCAACTTAGTGCAGTACCATGACACTACAAAATCGTGTTGGCAACACAAACTTTTATCTCTAGTGTCAATAAATCATTATGTTCTACGTCCAACCTTTGTCAGATATGGAAAAAGAAATATATTGACACGATTCGACAAAAATAATGCATGAAATAGAACTTTAGGAAAAAAATCCTGAAAAATACCACTTTCTAGGAGGATAGGTGAAAGCACCATTTATCTGGGCGGCTTTAGTAAAAAATGAAAAGATAAAGTAATATAACTAATCAAAATGGGAAAACACTTGAGGGTAAATTCACTACTTCACATGGTGTTTTTCCATTTTGATGATTTTTTTTTCATTTTTTTTACTAAATTAGCACAACCAAGTGGATTTTTTTATCCGTAAATCTTGAAAGTTCCACTTATAATGGTGTTTTCTCACCAAAGTGGACTATATTTCAAATTATTTTTAATGGTTTTTACTTGGCATTAACTTTGTCAAATTGTGTCACTTACAATGGATTTTTTCACCAATGTGGACTATATATGAAAATTATCTTTATAGAGGTATTATACTTGACATTATTTTTGTTGAAGTGTGCTATTTTAATTCTTTTCTTCAGATATACGCTAGACTTTTAAGCTTCCAAAATGTAAATCTGATGGCCATGCGACCTGTCTTCCCTAAATGTGCATGTTGGCATGCCCATCCATTGTCATGCAAAATGCTCAAAACTGCAAAGAATCTTCTATGTATCCTCCAAACATAGCTAGTTCATTTGTTGTTCAAATAGAAGAAACATAAATCATTTGTCTCGATGGCATTCAACTGATGCACACACATTATACATAGCTTCACCCCATACTCAAGATCCTCTATGCTTCCAACCATCCTATCTTGGCCCACCGCTAGTACTCAATGAATCCATCAATTACTCTTTCGCTGACATCCCTCAACATGCCTCCCACAACACATCTATATGAAATTCCACCATAATTACCCCTAGCCACCTCCACACATTCATCTGCAAATATTGTTGCATTGGCTTGTCCCATTTGACCACCACAAATATATAGCATCTCATCTTCACCTCATGAGCAAACTTCTTTATTTTCCAAGTCCTATATAGACTACAATCTGCCCTCACCTTCCTAAATATCAACCCCTATATACAAATCCAATAAGATTACAAACCATCTATCACACCTCTATTGCCCCTATCTTCCTCCCTTCAAACAACTAGAATCACCCCTTACATCACTTAAAGTCAACTATCATGATAGGCTTTACCCATGACATCTCCTAATGGTTGCCTCCATCCTCATCAAAGAAATGAAATTTGTGACATTCAAAACATCTTTTATCGTCCTCCATATCTCCTTGCCAGCCCACCTCCCATAAATAAATGATAAACTATATCTTCTTCCCCCACGCTTTAGCAATCACAATGTTATGCCTTTGCACCTCCATATCCCTCTCTCAAGTAAAGGTAAGACAGACTCCCTGAAGATGATAATACCCTCCTATATCACCCATTGATGCAACAACTCTCACCTTCACCATTTCCATCATGTACTTACATAACACACATCCTCATATTCAAGGATTATAAAACCATTGAATGACAATCAAACAAACAACATTAATTGAGCCAAACAAGCCTAGGGTACAAAATTGAAATAGATAAAAAAAATTGGCCCAGAATAAGGCCATATCAATTTTTCTATATAAATGAGCCAATGAGAAAAAATTCTTTCTTTTTTGGGGTAAGTCCATATACTATCTTATTCATCTTTCTCTCCTTCTACAAGAAAAATAAAATCACTTTTACATTCACTAAAATTATTTGTAGAACTAAACATGGTAGTACTACTACCATTACACGACTCTTGACCTACAAGGTCCATCATCAGAGATGGGGGATTTACATAGTGGGAAATTTAGTTGGAGCTTTTGAGGTGGTGTTTAGCAATGTTGTTTGCAACCTTATTTTTATCCCTACACACATGTTGAATATTCCAACTCTCCTTCCACAACTTATTGATCTTGAGAATCCAATAGGCATATCACATGTGTACATTGAAATCATCTTATACTGCCTTCATAGAAATGATGCAGTCTAATTTAATAATGATGTCTTTGAGCTATTTATCCTCTATAATCTCCAGAGAAAAACACATACATGTAAGTTACACTTTAGTTGCACTCCCTGTTGGATGTTTCCTCATATTGCCTCCTAGTCAGATTCCATTTCTTTCCCTAGCCACCACTGCCAAATAAGCTTGCTTTTTTCCTAAAGAAACATCGATATTCAGTTTGATACACCGTGGAGGTGGTTGCATCCGTGAGCCTTCCCTGTTGTGCTTCTCATATATGTTCTTTCATTTCTAGGCCTATTCACGAAGTTGTAGTTTCTTCCTGATATGCATTACTTGATGTTTAGTGATTCTATTAAAGATTTTGAAAATTTTCTCATTCCTATGCTCCCAAATATAGTGATAGGTTATGAGAAATATACTATGATTTTCCAATGGTTTTGAATACATGCTTGTATAAATTCCTTCCTCTCAACACAGTCAAATAAATTGGCTCGGTTTAGATCCCCATAGGATGCTCCTCCATATTGGTTTCACATACGTGCTATCCGCAAGGTGTGCAATATAGTCTCCTCCTCACACATGCACCTACCACACATGCCATATTTAGTATGATGTCTCTCCCTCATTCATATGTTGGTAAGCAATGCACCATGGCCTAGAATCCAAGCAAACAAGTGAATTGTACTTGCCACTTAAGCATTCCATATACACTCCTTATTTCTCACAAAAACAACATTATTAAGTTCTCTTAATACATCATAAGCTGATTTTATTGACAACCCCTCATGTCAACAATATGGTTTCAGCTCCACTTATCATCATGATCACTTGGTAAAGGGACATTGATAGTTTGAATCTCCTTCACCATATCATCAGTGATCCATTCTTTTAGAAATCATGTGTCTCATTTGCCTCTCATATCTTCCACACTTTTAGCTTTCAGGTCCTATAAACTGGACGTCAACATATTTAGAATGTGATCCTTGATCAAGACATCCGACCTGACCCAATAATCACTCCAAAAGTTAGTATTGCATCCACCCAACACCTGAATCTTAGCATTATTTTGAATGAAATTTTTGCTTTCAAACGCAAAATTATCTAGTCTTGATATTGTAGAAACTTTCATATTATTGTGTGTGATGAACTTCTTCTGCATCCCTTTGCACAATAGGGTATCTCTCCCAGTAATCAAATTCAATTAATTCCTCATCCACAATGCATCATTCTATTCACACATCGATTTGATGCCAATCCCCCCCCCCATTTTTCTTGGAACTAGTTACCTTTATCCATGCTACCATTGATAAATGATTGAACTTATGGAACGTCCCATAAGAAATGTTTAACTGAACTACCAATGTAGTCACAAAGTTTCACAAATATCCTCATTGTCTACATCACATAAGGGGGCATAGAAGTTTAGGTCACTTTGGCCATGCATACTCTATCTATAAAGGATAAGCACCTTGATAACCATGCAATTACTTTATTAGACACTTTTCTCAAGATATATGAATAAGTATCTATATTCACCCTTGAGTGAAGGATTGGGACATCAAGATATCTACCATATCCTTAGTAACTACAACTCTTTGGATAACAGTTCTAGCTACACTGCAAGAGAAGAATATCCTTGTCTTCGGTTCTAAGATAGATTGCCATGATGCCTTCTCAAATATACTAAAGCACTCTTTGATTTTAAGCATTTTATCTTTACTTGCTTCTGCAAACAAGATCTAGTCATCAACAAAGCACACACACAATCATTGGCTCGATAGCACCCAATTGATAGGCTTCTAGTTTTTTTATCAACACTTCTTTAAATCATTTAATTAAGTCTCTTTAGACATATCACAAATAGGTAGGGTAGATTTTCTCCCCTTGCCTAAGTCCTCTACTCATGATAAATTTCTTGGCAAATTTGTCATTCCAAGTAATCGAGTTTGATGCCCCTAAGAGACAACACATTATATATTTTCATACATTACCTAGGACATTCACATGTATGAGAGTATCCTTAATGAACTACCAGGACATGTGATTATAGGCTTTGGTAAGATCCTCCTTGATAGCCATAATTTTCACCCTACTATTCCCTCTCATGTTTTTACTAACTCCTGGATCAAATTCATCTTGTATGTAATCCTTCTTCCGAGAATAAAATTGCTTTTCTCTTGTGAGGATGTGATATCTAGTTTGGAAGGAATTTCTTAAACCGTCCCACCACCAGCTTTAAGGAAATCTTCAACACAATATTATTTAGAGGGGTTTGTCTGAGTTTCTTATGTTTCTCTGAGTTAGGTACTTTGCAGATGAGCACTATGGTTGCACTTCACATCTCCTCACACAGGGGATCTCTGATAATGGCCTTGTGCACCTTGTTCACAATGGAATCACCTAAATCCTTCTAGCCTTTTTAAATGAACATAACACTCACTCCATCAGGACCCTCCACCTTATATGGATTCATGCTTTTGAGTACATGACAAAATTCCTCTTTTGATGGAAATGTGGAAATAAACAATACGTTTTTTGGTTAAATTGAGAAAATTGTGCCACGATAGTTCTGTAATGGCTCCCCCTATCCTGGCCATGATCCGTTGATTTTTTTTTGAAAATGAGTAAACACATAATCCTTTAGATCTGCCTCACTAGAGATCCAATCAAAAATCAAAGTTTTTAAAAATAACAATCACATTACTTCTTCTTCTTTGATTTATCCATGCATGGTAAAACTTGGAGTTATTATATATCTTCCCTTTTCAGCCAATTTTATGAGCCCATTTCTTCCAATATTTCTCCTCTTTCATCAAGATAAGGTCTAGCTCTGCTTGCGTATAAGTGTAAAGTTTGTTAGATATATCTTTGTATTGGGACACATTCTAGTTTTAAGTGAGTGATGTTGCTTATAGGTCTATCTTTTTCACACGTTCTCCTCATCGTCGACTTCCTATCCTAGTCCATAGCAACCTTCTTAGATGAATGATGAGCTTCATGGAAGGCTACATTTTGATTCCACCCAGATTTCAACAAATCCACAAATCCTTCCTCCATGTGCCAGGATGCCCATATGGTGAAACACAATTTAAAATATGACCTCTTACGAAGAAGGTAATGATCTGAGTGGATTCACGGTAGGTGTTCCATCCCAAGATCCAGACAATGTTACATAAATAGGTTGTTTAACACTAATATATCCAATCTCTCCTTCAAGGAATTAAGTTCTAAGCATATCTCATTCTCGATAACCCCAAATCTGAAAAATTGGCCCGCAATAAAGTTTCATGGAATATATTGTCTTCATTTGAGTTTAAAATATCACTCCCAAACTTCTCTTAAGGAGATAATATGGTGTTGAAATTCCCTAGAACCACCCAAGATTCCAGTATTCTTTCCCCCAATTCTACAAGATGTCTCCACCATATCTTCCTCACTGTGATATGAGGGCTCTCATAAACAAATGTAACCATGTATGAATTATTGATAATGTAGGTCACAAACTATATATGGTTGTTAACCACCCAAAGAATGCAAGCATTACCATCTGAATCAATCAAAATACCACCTCCAATACCACTTGCCTCCAATCTATGAGAGTTATTGAACCCCAACTTGTCATTGTTGTTCACTTCTTGTCTTCTGTTAATATGAGGTTATAGGATAGTTGTGACTTTTAGTTTTCTAGTTTTTATGAAATCTTTTGATGTGTAATAGGTGTCATCATTCACAATACACATTGCCTTCCAATAAAGAATATCCAACATGTAAATAGATAAAGGGATAAAAAAGGATAAGATTGAGCTTTTTACTATGACTATTCACCCACCTAGTTCTTCTTCTCTATAGCTTCCTCTTTGCTATCCCACTCCTCGGATTTCTCTATAGATTCATCTTGCTTCTCTTCCACTAATGTGCTTGTATCAACACTTATTTTCCTTGAACTCCTACAAAGTGGTTCTAGGGGGAAGTTGTTTGGTCCTCCCTTTACTCTTCATTTAGTGCCAATTATGGTGCTTCTTCTAACCATTAAATTGGATATTGATGTAGCTATGTCACTGGATGGGCCCATCTCATTGTCTCTGGGAACCTTTGCAACAAAGGTGATAATTGCCTTCCAAAGAACCTACATTTCAGAATCCACTTTTTCATCCAGAACTACAATAACTTTGTCTACCCCTTGGTTAACTATTGTGTGGCCTTTCGTTTGAGCCTCGATAATTTTATTCTTGCATTAAAAATTGTTCTCTTATGCCCCCAACTCCTTCTTGGGTGTTTTAACCTTTATATATTTATTCATAATTTCATTAGTTTCTTTTGCAATTTTTTTTGCCTCTATCCTAGTAGCTTGTGCATTTTCCTCACCCTTGCTCGTCAGTCCAACATATATGTTAATATTGTCCTATTTTCACATGGTTCATCCACTTGGAACCCTCTTCTTCTCCTACCTATGCCTTTTCACATCTATTTCTGTGAAATTTAGTTGTTATCTTTAGGGGCGGCCTACTCTACCTTTCGAATCTCTCTACCCAACTCAAGATGATGATTTTATCTATGTAAACTTCTTGTCAGTTCACTAAGATATGATCATTCTTCCCATAAGTGGCAGAAGCATATGGAAAACCCTTGTACTCTACCTCATAATCCATATTGTTACATAGTATATATGGTATTAGGGGATGACCAGTGTCAAGATCCAAATAAATTCTAGAAAACTTGCTACAACTTCCTGTTGGTCGTATGATTTTCAATTTCAACGAGTCTGCCCAGTGCTAAGACAATGTATTTAAAGATGGTGGGAACATATATACGTGGAGGCAAGTTAATGATAAGTACCAAAAACACTATGATATCAAAGTAATCATCTATGCATATGAATTTAGGTGTCATGACCTCCTTTCTGAAACTAACACAACCACAGTCGAAGCATTTTCACATAATGGAGATCATGACAAATCATGAAAAGATATCATTAACCAAGAAAAATATATATAATAAAAGAGATAACCACCAGAGTGCCTTAATACATTCCATGAAAGGGCACCACAAGTCCAAATATAGAAGAGTTCGATGAATGAAACTCCAACATAACATAACTATAGGAAAATATAACTATCTAGAATGGAACCCCACCAGCTAGAATCTAGAAATTGTACTTGAGCTTGAGTTGATGTCCCTGAAGTCTACCTCTTCTCCTTCTCCTCGTCTATGGACATCACGTCCCTAACCCATGAAAAGCAACGGAGAACTATGTGAGTGGCACTAAGTAGTTATAACATGAAAATAACATATAATTGAAATGACATGAGATAGATTGAAAAACATAGTGACTTAACATGGTTAACATGATTAATTGAAAGTTAAATAATTAATATAAAGGTGTGCATGTTAACTTGGGTTGATATAGTCTCTATATCCTAATGCATCCACAATGCTCATAAGGCCAATTAAGGCTCACATGAGATAGATTGAAAACCATAGTGACTTAACATGGTTAACATGATTAATTGAAAGTTAAATAATTGATATAAGGGTGTGCATGTTAACTTGAGTTGATATAGTCTCTATCTCCTAATGCATCCACAATGCTCATAAGGCCAATTAAGGCTCACATAAGGCCAATTAAGGCTCACATAAGGCCATCTAAAGCTCACATAAGGCCAGTTAAGGATCACATAACATAATGGAGAGAGTTATATTAACATAACATGATTTCTTATACTTAAATATGGTTTTCATGATTTCTTGATCAAGTAGCATGGAAATGATTCATAGTGTTCCAAGTGAAGGTATAATCATTAATATCAGTAGAAAACATAATTTCGTAGCATGTGCATGGTTTTCATGAGCATAACTAAGTAATAATAGAATTGCACTTTAATTGAGAAATCATAAATGCATAAACAAGTAATGTAACCTAAAACCCTAGAATTAAATACAAGATCTACTTACCTGGGTCTAAGGAGGATACTAATTGTATCCTGATTCCTGATCAAACCCTAATTGTCCTGTAAGTAGCATGATCATGAATTAATTACACTTTATTAACAATAGTTTAAGATTTCTAGCTTACAATGGAAACTAGATTATGATTTGGGGTCTGATATTGGGTCAGGGATGTAGTTTATCTCATAAGCTTTCCAATGGGTATTTATACTTAATTTTCTGAAAACCGATGAAAAATATATCAAATTCCCAAGTCATGTCCAATCAGGAAGGCGAGAAAAGTCAATGACAATTATTTTAGTAAATCTGGAAGTCGATTAAAATTGGGCTATCAATTTAATACTTTGCTCTCACTTTATTAATCTAAGATAGGAGGTGTGACATGGCATATGAGTAAAATAATCCTTAGCATACCCATGACTGTATTGATATCTAAACTTCTAAATACCTATAATACCCATGGAAAAACGATACATCAATTGGAATCGTGGGGATACCAAAGTAAAATAAACACAGGAAGAAGTTTTAATCCATGGCATCGATCATTGTTACATAATCTTTGATATCCAAAGAGAAAGTTAAAGAGAAAGACTAGGAAGGGTGGAGAAAAACTGAAATGCAAATTGTAGTACAGACCGAAGCTGACACACCAATCACCAAAGCAAACCATGGATAGGAGCTCCCCCTATCATTGCTGCCATGGCTGGAATAATGGAAACAAACATGAAGATCCAAAATCATACTACAAAAGTTATTCGAATGAAATAATCTTGGGATCATCTTCATGGATGTCAAAAGAAGCTAGGTGACTAGTTTTTGTGGCCTAAAAGTGACCATCTGACCTAGCTGGAGGGCGAGTTCCGCTAGTCTGAAACTGGGTTCATGGGTACAATGTCGGGGTGATTCAAGGGTATAAGGACATAAAGGAACCATGGAACAGAGCATGTTGATTGTTACCTGAAGTGGAATTTGTCTGAGATGGAAAATGCTTCTGACTTAAGCTTGTCGTCATTGGGCAAAAAGCTCCAATCTGTAGTGGCTCAGAAGTTGTACTCGATAGAAATTGGAGGAAGAGGAGGACCTCCCAGGGACCAAGAAATCTTTTTGGGTTGCTAGCTCTCAATGCGATGGATCATCATGGACCAAGGAGTGGAGGTAGCGTCGACAAAAAATGAGGGTTTGGGGGCATTTTTGCCGAGAGAAGAGATAAGGATTGTTTTATAGTTCTTTGGACTCAGGATGATCTTCTAGTTTTATTGGCATTGAGATAATAGGTAACCATTGAGGATTGAGAGAGTTATCGATGGATGAGGAGACTAGGTGTTGTTCCCTCCTCTACACAGACTCTGTGCGAGGTAGGGGATGAAGCCCTTGCCTTACGATCTCGATCGGATGACTCTAAAAGAGTATGTTATAAATACTGTGTGTGACACACTACATTATCCAGAACTTTGGTAAAACTTAGGATAACAATGTGTATTATTACACGATTATGATGTAAATTAATAGTTTCTCCTCCTTATTTCATATTATCGTTTGGAGCATCTAGAATTATCTAAATCTAGCCAATTTCGGTGGGTTTGATAATTCTTTTTTTTTGTAACCCAGGAGACTCATAGACAATTTTGGTGGATTTGATAATTCAACCATGAAGAATTCAATTATCCAATTAGATTTTAGATATGAGTTAGGGAAACATGTGTTTTGCATTATTAGCTACTTAAGGTAATTAACACATTAATGATCATTGAAATGGAATTTTGTTACCAAAATTCATTGGAAGCTCTGGTATCTATTATCTACTCATATACCAAATAGTGGGATACATTATAAATGTATGTGAGTCCAATCTATCATTCAACCCCAACTAGTCACCATTGCATAATTAGGGTTAGGTTTTGTGCATTAATTGACTTCAATGTAAATAAGCATTGATGCATTACATATCTGACTCATTCAAGGTTCACATGATATCCTAATTTAGTATGAAATCATTTTGGGATACTAAATAAGCATGGTCTCAGCTTAATGGAACAAGTCAAATTTGTTCCCCTTAGGGTTTCACATTTCTTAGATGTAGAAAATTTGTGAGACTAAATATTTGATTATTTTTATTTAAAATTTAAAATTTGAGGGTCGTTACAGTAGGGTACCGTTCCCAAATGACAACATTACAATTGAACAATTTCCATGGACCTCTAGTGAGTGTCATTTCATAATCTCATGGACATCACAATTGAACCATGAAATTATGCATGTTTAGTAAAAACATATTGAATCCTCCTATGATGTTCCACAATAATTTCAACATGTCTCTTAGGGTTAGATATTCCAAGTCGATGTGTTTCAAACACACAACCACAACGGATTTCCAATGTCTTACTAGGTTATCCTCAACATCTGAACTGATCTTCAATGTTGGTTTATCATCTAGTTCTCCCAAAGTAACATCATATGTTGATAAGTTGTTTTCAAATAGTTTTTCCAAGAAGAATCCTTGAGTCTTCTGCCTTCAATATCCAAATATTTCTTCATTGAATGAGGAGTGTCATTGTTGTCTGAGTTTGACCCTTCCTTCATCCTCCCAAACTTAGGGTTAGAAAATTCTAGACCATTTTCTTGAAAACATTAAGTTGACACCTCCCCTATGTAGTTCAAGATTAGTCTTGATTGATCAAATGTCATCTCCTCACATGCAACATCTCTCAACCCCATATAGTTTAACAGTTGTATGATTTTTGGAACCACTATTCTCACACCTTGGATTTGTTAAGTCTCCAGTCTTAGGATGTCTACATTCCTGCAAACAGCCCCTGCATGGTCATTTGGTCCTCAATCATGATCCCAACCTATCATGGATCGTAGCTCTTCTTGCCTCTTCCGTCGCCTCTTCCACTACAAATGAGTATATTTATACCCATATTTCCATAAAATTTATCTGTTTTAAGGGGTCATTGTGTTTTTATTATGTAGTTTTATCCTTAGATTTACTTAAATACAATTATCTTCCCTTTTATAGATTTTAATGCATTTTATATACTATTCTTGCATAAACAACCAAATCTACACTTCATTTCCTAGAAGGACGATCAAGCCCTCAAGATACCATACATCAAGGGAAGGAAGGCCTCAGAAGATATCTAGTATTCACCTTCCAATCATCTAGTCAAGCGATCAGATCCATCTGTCACTCGATTTGAGCCACTCTTTACTCGGAGTCTCCCAAATTCTTCATTTCTAATGCACACTCTTTGCATCCAACCTATATCGATTCAACCCACACTGGTCTATAGAGAAAAGGGATACAAGGTCCAAATTGAGTAACCCATGCAATTTGCATGGTTAACCGAGTATGGACCACCCAATTAGCTGCCTTCGACCATAAGTATCCAACATTAGGGTTTTGACAGTGAAGAATGCATCTATAAAAGGGAACCCTTGTCATCCATTCTAAGGAACTCTAATCATTTTATTAGAAACCAAATTGTCACGGTGCAAACCCAGAGAGGAGCAAGGAGGTGGCAGATGCTAGTGGAGAAACTGTTCTTCCTACCCCAGGCATCATGGCCCCATCCATTGCTCTTTCTACCTTTCCGTTGTTGTCTATTTCCATGAGAGAGTAACATTTGTGTTGGGGTGTGGGGACTAGCCCCACCATCCCGTATTTTTTTCTATCCTGTATCTAAACTCAACAATACTATTTCTAATTAAAGTATCATTCTGCTTATCTCCTTGCCTTGCAAATTGATATCTTGTTTTGTATGTATGTTATAATCATGAACGTGAAATTTGTTGTAATCTCGATTAAAACTTCAGAACAATCTTATTATCCCCCTGAAGTGTTAGTAATGGATGGTGAGGTGATTGGGATACTATCTGCCAATGTGTGAAGACTAGTTAGTCCTAGTTAGGGAGTCCAACCGGATGAACTAGGAACTTGGCTAAGAGTCTGGTCAGTTCCAAGAGAGTTCAATCAATGCAATGATATATATACTGTGAGGGTGAAACAACAAACCTCTATTTAGTAAAATGTTATTTAGGAGTTAAATCTTGCTAGAATAATTACATAGGATTTGGCAAGTGAAACCTCATGCTCTGGTCCACTAGTGTGAAAACTATCTCTAACGTCAGTTAAATGACCCTATAACATCAGTTTCCGAACGATACCTAAGTGGGCGACACTAGAGGCATAAGTGTAAGACGTTGGTTGTTTGGGGATGCATAAATGAATGAAGGAGATCTAGTCTCAGTTGCTATGATAGCAACTGATACAGTTAAGTCACTTAGTCATTGAATAAAAAATAACTAATGTTCTTATGGCCATACTAGGTCATATTTGTAAATGGAAAAGGTTCCTCAGTTGTCAGTTATATATAACAACCAACACTGAATTATTATTGTAGTCGTCAATTACATCATTTAAAATCGATGACTAAGTAATTGTGACAGTCTATTCAAAGAAACTGACGATTGTAGTCCTACACGGTCGTGATGTACAACATGACCGTTTTGATTTAGTTCTATAATGTCGATTTTTGACAAAAAATCGATGACTGAGACCTATGATGTCTACTTTTTTGTAACAACTGAAAACTAAGTGTTGTTTATTTTAAATAACAAGTCTGCAAATATGTTGTCTGACTGTTCAACAGGATGTAGAACCTACAGTTCAGAAACTGGAGTTCTGAACTACAGGTTAATAACATCATGTGAGTTTAGCTTAAAAACATACCAACAAATCTAAAAAACCTACAATAACAAACACAATACACCCACATACAATATCCATTATCCAATTCCACTTTGAGCACATGTGCAAACATAATTACATTCATTCATCTTCACATTCACTCACACGCATGATACTTGATTCACATATGCACCAATTTCATTCTCATGACATGTAGAAGAATAATTCTCATTGTATTCATTCACCTTCACATTCACATTCACACACATGTATATAGATCATCATTCACATATGCACGAATAAAGTCACAAAAAGTTATAAGCACCACATGTATATAGAAATAATGACATCAAAGTTTGGTAAACTCAATCTTTATCCCAATCAAATTCAAAGTTCACTTCCTTAACAAAGGCTTGTACCCATTTTTTTCATATCTCATCTAGTCATTCTGTTGTATAGGGTTGTTTCATGTCAAAAAACTACAAAAAGGACGACATATTAATTAAAAAGTTTGATATTTTCATATTATCAAATGAGACTATTTACTTATGATGATCAAGACTATATATATATATATTGCATTTTGTATGCAGTTTATGTCTAGTGCTCCATATCTGACAATCTTCTCCATATACTACATCATGTAGTATCTGCATGCCCAACCATTGTCTTAAAAAACACACTATAAATTTCAACACATAGAACGTTAATAAATAAAAGCAAGCATAGTTGGCATATATATGTATTGGATCAGAAAACTACATCAACATTCTGTTAAATTATCACTTTGTTTTTCTTGTCCACCTTTCTTCCAGCCATTTTGAAATATTTTATAGCCCTATACGTCAATGTAACACATTGAATTGCATTAGTAAATAGTCATGCAATAATATATGCTAACATATATAAATATACAAATTTACTCACACGAATAATGCCCTTTTCAATTTGCATCCCCTATTATCTACTTTGTCACCCTAGGATCTAGATAATACACAATTAGTGTCACGGGGAAAATAACCAATAATGCCCAATGGTTATTCCTAAGTGAAAAGAAGGCAAATAAAATTAAAATTAAAATCTACAATGAGATGTAGTTCTTAAGTCAAAACTGTAAGTAAACTTACTCAACATTGTATGGAGCCAACGTCACACTCTTTTTTGCTGTACCAAAATATTTAAATGCAATAGAGAGTATTATTTAATAGATGTAGGGTCTTTAACTACATGGATACTCAATGATGTGAACTCTGTACATACCCTATGTAAGTGGCTACAAAACATATATCATGTATGCTTTAATATGTAAGAAAAAATACCAATATATATAAAATGGGGTATTTAGATATATAAGATCTCACCATATCCAAAGTTCTATCACAGATGTATTCAACCAAGAATAAGTAAAAATCTCCAAAACATCTTGCAAAAATATACTATTATCATGAGGTTGACCTACAACATCCTCCTTAATACGGACTATCATAGGCCACCCTTCTTCAAAGTTACCTATCCATACTATCATACCCCTGCAATGAGGACCTAGCGAGTCACATAGCTCCTTTGCAAGCCAACCAGGTAATTTAGGAGGAGGTGGAGGTGGAGGATGAGTTATAGTGGGTTTCTTAGGCACTGTATCCTGCATATATATAATCTCATATCAATTTCCATGTATATATAGATACAAACATGATGTAAGTATAGCATACATCACAATATACAATTCTCACTTTGGTCAACATGACCACATTGCCTTCTACTTCATCTATCGTCTCGTGCTCGTGGTGGTCATATGGAAGTGCAGTCTGCTTCCAAGTATCGTAGACAAGCCTCAACGCCATGCAAACCGCATCGGCGGGTAGTGGAGCATCATGAATCATGTCACCTTCAAGGTGTGAGTAAGTCACTCCCAGTGCAATGATATATCCTTATAATAAAAGATGACATAGCCTCAACCCCTACAAATTCACATTGAGTGTTATATATTACATAAACTCAAACATATTATACAAATTATTCTAAAAGATGAATATGTCACAAAAATACTTACAGTGGGTGTGCTAGGTGGTGGATCAACGATATCACTCCCAACCACCTCTGTCGTAGAAGGGTCCACACCGTATGAAGTGTGGGGTGCCACATGTACTATCTAAAGATCTTTGATAAGAATGGTACTTTCTCATTGCCTCCTCTATACCCTTTGCAATCATCTTTTGTACCTTTTATTATGAGAATCTCCCATTCTGGATATATTTACTCTTATGCTCTGATGGCCCAAACAAGGCTCTTATACCGATACCAATGTCAGTAGTCCTAACATTCCCAAGATGCTCTTGGTTACCTAGAGCAACTATTAATTCATCCCTTGTGCCCTCAGGGATAAACTTACCTTGTTTCATTTTATCATGGAGCTCCTATTAATCATCATCATTAGTAATTGGTAAGTAAAACATAACAATCATCAATAGTAATTGCCTTGAGAGTTGAATTTTACCATTTTTGCAGCCACCTCAGTAGTGGTGGGGTTGGGTATTTCTTAATATTTGGTTTTCCTCCCAGTGATCCACAGATCATGGTGAGTTAGAGATTCAGGAGTAGTAGAGGACTCAATAGTCCCAGGAGTAGGCTGTTGAAAAGAAGAAACATGCAATAGATTTTGGAAAAGATTTGCATAGCCACTTGAATCCATTGTGTGGTTGTGCACATTCTTTGCATGCCTTTCTCTTCGAGCATTTATTATATCCTGGTTAGTCCAAATCATATGTTAAATATGTAATACAATGAATTCAAAATGAGGAGCCAGGCTTAATACCTTGAATTCATCAGTTTGTCTCTTCTCAACAAACACCTCCCACACCTTCGGGTCAAGATAGTTCCATTGCTCAATGGCCGACTTATTCTTCTTCTTCTCAGTGTTCTATATGTATTCTCTTTTTAGAGTTGACCTATAATTCCTTAGTACCCTACCACAACATTACATCACCTTTTTACAATGCAATTTTTTATCCATGTCAAATATACTCTGCAAAAGTTCATATACTTAATGGAATATTCTTAAAAATATAATTATAAAAAGCTTTAAAAATGGAATTGTAAATGATAATACCTCACACAGTTTCTTACATATTAAGTCTCTCTTGTAAGGATCAACTTTAGGCCAGAATTCTACATTTACATCAGTTTTACTATGAGTCAGAACCCCTAGACATGAAAAAAAAGGAACTATGGTTCTTCCCAATAGGATTTCCTTGATCATCAAACTCCACGCCACCTTCGGTCTGTTATCCCTTTGCTCTAGTGACTTCTTCATCATGTTGATGCCTCTTATTTTTGTATGCTCACGATGTTGCACATCAAGCTCACCAAGATCCTCAGGTCACACATCCTCATGCTAAAATTGACAAAAAGCACACATAAGTCATAAAAATATATTTACTTATAAATGTAACAAAACAATACAACAATACAATGAGATAGTGCACATCTATGTAATAAAACAATACAACTTACAATAGTTTTATACTCACGGTGCACATTGTCAGTGTGCTTATCCTCACAGTAATCATCATCATGATCATCAAACTCATGGTTAGACACCATCTAATATAATGTCATATAAAAAATAATCAAACAATGAAATACAAGTGATAAAGAATGTAATATGCTTGTATAACATTTAAAATAAATAAAAGCATACCTCTGATATTTGGATCTTGTATCAATTAACATTCCCTCAGTGTGATCTGCACACATTTATAAGTCAGTTTCAGTTTTCAATATTTGGTGTTGGCAAGCCAACTAAGAATGAACTGGAGTCATCATACTTGTCATAATACTCTTCTTTTTCTATAGGATCTGCAATGAACCGTGTCTTACCATGAATAACAACCGACCATTTTTCATTTGTAGGATCATTGATATAAAATACTTGCTTCATCTGTGATGCCATTATGAATGGTTCACTCTTCTCACAAATCTTTTCAAAATTCACAAATGTGAATCCCAATTCATCCAGTACAACTCCTTTGGTGTTATCAAGCCAATTACACCTAAATATTGAAACTCTAAAATCTATGTAGTCAAACTCCCATATGTATTCATTGAGACTATAATATGAAATTTTAGCATCAGGTGGACTCTTATCCTTCACACTAGAAAAATACAATGAAGACTCTTGAAGGATGACCCCACTATTTTGGATGACACTCTTATCATCTTGATGCTTTGTGTAATATAAAAATTCATTTATGTCAAACCATTCATAAGACATACCGTTTATTTTTTATTTGAAGGCAAGGTATATGATATTTTCAACAATATTATTTGGTGTTTGAGATAGTTGACATAAGACTTTATCTTCAAACCACCTAATAAATGGCTTGTTATGCTCTCTAGAAAGCCACATTGAATTGGCTTGATGATTTTTTGTCTTGATGAATTGGTATGTTTGGTGATATAAATGTTCACTTCATCGATGTTGAGTAAAATATACAAGTATGATTGTTCCCACAACTCATGACTGATTGCTTTCACTTATGCTCTTAAAGTCCCTTTACCATAATAGTGCTCAATATTCTTGTCATTTACAGGAGTTTCTTTACAACTTAGAAAGTCATTGCAAAAGTCCATAGCCTATCCGGTGACATAATCCTCAATAATAATTCCTTCAGGTCGATAATGCTCTTGAATGTCACCTTTAAAAACACTCATGTACCATTCAAAAGGATACATCCAATGCAAGAAAACTAGTCCCAATGTTTTCACTTCCCTAGTCAGATGGACAACAAGATGTACCATGATATCAAATAATGAAGAAGGAAAATGCATATCAAGTTGGCATAGGGTAACAACCACTTCTCTTTGCAACTTATCGAGATTCTCAGGATCAATAACTTTGCTGCATAAAGTGTTGAAGAAGAGACAAAGCCTAGTGATTGCAAACCTTACATGCTTTGACAATATTGATCGAATTGCCATAAGAAATATTTGTTGCTTTAGAGTGTGACAATCATGAGATTTAATACCTATCATCTTTAGATCCTTCATTAAAACTAGTCTACAGATATTGGAAGAGTATCCCTATGGTACATTAACATTAAGCAAGAACTCACAAAAAGTTTTCTTCTCCTTTCTAGACAATGTGTAACAAGAAGGAGGTAAATATGTTTTTCAGTCACTACTAACTTCTTTTGTTAATTATTTCCTTATTCCTATTTCACATACGTTCATTCAAGATTTGATGCCATCTTTAGTCTTACCTAGTATATCCAATAGAGTACCAATGACATTATCACAAACATTTTTCTCAATATGCATGGCACTGATATAGTGCCTAATAGCCTATGAACTCCAATAAGCAAGATCCCATAATATTGACATCTTCTTATATAAAGATTTTTCACTCTATGTGGGAATGGTATATTGTGATCTCTTACTAAATGCATTGACAAAGTTTTTTACTCTTTCTTAAACAACCTCTCCTAATATAGGTTTAGGGGCACTTCATTCCTTATTCAATCAATTGAATGCTTTATGCAACCTTAGGTAAGGATGAACTTTTAGAAGAAACCTTCAATGACCAAGATATACAGTCTTGACACCATGTTATAATTGTATTTAATCAATATTCTCTTCACATATAGGGCATGCTTTGGATCTTTTTACATTGTATCCATACAAATTATCATATGATGGAAAGTCATTCATAACTCAAAATAACATAGCATGCAAAAGAAATGTCTCTCCGCATGAAGCATCATAGGTCGTTAAACCTTCTCCCTAGAGTTTCTTTAAGTCATCAATCAGAGGTTCAAGATAAACATCAATATCATGGCCTATTTGTTTAGGGCTCGATATCAACAACGACAACAAGATGTACTTATTTTTCATACACAACCAGCAAGGAAGATTGTATGTAATAATCATAACATGCCAAGTGCTATGTTTGCTGCTCAATGTGTCGTATGGATTCATCCCACTGGTACAAAGCCCACGTCTTAGATTCTTGACTTCTTCACCAAATTTAGGGTAGAATAAATCAATCTTCTTCAACTACGGGGAATCAGACTCATGTTTTACGCCCATCATTATTTTTCTTTACCTCTACATGCCACCTTAAATTCTCTCCATCCATGGTATTGGCAAACAAGCATTGAAACCATGGTATTATAGGTAGATACCACATCACCTTGGTAGGAAAGCCAATTTTGGACTTCTCCAAAATTGTCATTTTATACCTTGACGCCCCACATTTAGGACAATCTTTCAAATCAACGTAGTCCTTTTGAAATAACAAATAGTCAATCACGTATGCATGTATCTTCTTATCCTTCATTTTCATTGGGCATAACATTTTTTAAATTTTTATGTTGAGATTGGAAGCTCGTTGCCTTCTGGAAGAATTTCTTTCAACCAAGACAACCCCCGCAGAAACAAAACTTAAACAAATAGATCACCAGAAAACACTGGAAATTAAAACCATTTTTTGTTAAGAACCAACATCAAGAAACTTATTACACCTGGGTCCAAAAACTCATCATCTGCAAAATATATCATAAAGAATCACCGTTTACAACATGTCCATAACAGACTACCTATCAGATGTGATATTTGTACATCACAAGGGTACACAAGACAAAACCACATATCAAAAACATGTCTACAAAACACATCCAAAACTATCGCAAAGACCTGAGTCTATAGGGATTACTCTAGGAATCTAACAACAAAAGGGCCACTAGCAACACTTCTAACCTTGTCAGCTATTGTCCTTCTTGCTCCCTCTATTGCACGATCTCTACTTCCTCATACAAGTCCACCAAAAAAGATGTGGGAAACCCATGGGGTGAGATTCCAAATATCAGTGGGAGATATAACTCTCCACCAACACCATTATTAGCACATGTAAGATGATTAAAGAACAACAATAAGGCTAATCTTATGATAATCATGTAATCATCACTATCAGAATAAGCAACTACAATTATATTATGAAACATCTTATCATCATAAAAGGAATATGAAGAACATGTATATTTACAACCAACTATATTGCACAAAAGCAAGAAAGGTATCATCCAATATTTTCGTATTTGACCCTACACAAGATACTACATGACTGATTATATATTTTATTATTATGCTATGAGGATTTGAGTCATACCACCCAGATCCAACTGACCACTGCTAAGTCAAAATCTGTGCCATACAAGGTCTATGGAATAGCAGAAATCCATGACCTCACCCTCTCAGTTAGTATGAGTGAACCTGCAGTGACAATACCAGTCAAAATACTATCAGTAACATAGAGTCCATCTGTATAAGTCTAGCCCGCCTTGGTATAGGTCACAATGCTAGTGGAACTGAGCTACAACCCACAGTTGTACTCCCACCGGGGTATGGCCCGCAGCCAATCATGTATCACATGTCACTGAGCTACGGCCCACAGTTGCACTCCTGTCAGGGTATGGCCCGCAACCAATCATGTATAACATATCACTAGGAGACGAACTCATGCATGGTTGTCTCATATATCCTAGACGTAACACTATATTCGTCCTCACCCCTACATATTCAAAACTATGCGCTCAGAGTTAAACTCATATCACCATTCAACAAGTGCATACACTGAATGGATCTATGACACATAGAAAAACTACATGATTAAGTTCCACTTGATTAGTTAAGTCAATTAAGTGTCTTTTAGCATCAATCAAGTGATAACATATAAAATCATAAAAAATATACAAAGATAAGGACTTAGTACTCTTACAGTAGATATAAACTAATAGGGTGTGAACTTGTCACACTATCACCACATGATGTTTGTATTATTTCCATTCACAACATCATCAATACCATAGTCACATGCTGGGGGGTAGAAGTCGCTCAACCCATCATTTCTATATCACAAGTGTCACAACCTACCACTCAAGGATCATTCAACTTATATCGTGTCTGATCACCATAGAATACACTATCTATGATTATCAAACTCATAACACCTGCATGGTTAGAAGTTTATAAATAGGAGAGGTAACCACATAATATCATAACCATTCCATGATGGAGAAACAAGCAAGATCATCTTTCATTATTATTAGGGTTAGGATTTCCTTTTAACTGATTAGGGTTTACAAGAATAGGTTCAAACATCAACCCTACAACCATAACCCTCCACCAACTTGGAGTGTATAAGGATTGGGAAGCATCATTAGAGTTGATTAGAGAGCATTCTAAATAGCATTATATATGGCTTATGTATCATACATATATGGTTATCATTTGGTGCTTACATGTGTTTCTCATCCACATACCGTCACCCTATGTTGACCACATAACCACATAGGTTGCGACCACTTACCATGGTCCATGTACCAACTGTGCCCCTCATGTGACTCAACCATCTATCACATGTCGTGACCTTCAACCTCTAGCCCATGTCGCACCTGAAGCACTTAGAGTTAGAGTTTCACCAAAGCCTCTTGACCAGAAGGTGTCTTGATCTCCACCTATGTCGCGGCCCAAAATGATCAACCTCCACCCATTGTTGTGAACCAAGACCATCATGGTTTCTATGTTCCTCTATAAATTTTATTAATTAATGAAGACCATCAATAAACTCTGCGGTGTAGTTATTTGTAATGAACATCCATGATTTATCCATTCTATGGTCAAAGAAAAAAACAAGTATTAGGGTTTAGGGTTTACATGATTAGGGTCTAGGGTTTAACATTTAGGTTTTAGGGATAAGGGTTTATAGATAAACATTTATGGTTTATAGATTAGGGTTTTGGGTTTAGAGTTTAGTAATGAATGTGTGTACCACTTATCCCATTCTTGAACACCTAATCTCACTAGTAAGTGTATAGGTTTTTGAGAGAAAATTTGCAACATTTCCCCACAATTCTCCAAGTACACTGATGTAGATGGGCAAATGTCCACCAACATATGCACTTCGAGAAAAAACAGGGAAGTGTTGACATAACATCCTGAAAACTGAATATACATTATACACTTACATCCTAAGTGAGATTAAGTGTTCATGAACAATACCAAGATGGGCACTATCCAAAATTTACTCCTAATGAGTAAATCTAAGACGGGGTTCTAGGCCAACAGATAATAGGAAAAGAAAGGTTAAGGTTCACCAAGACATGGTGGATCTTAGAAACACTCATTTTTCATTAGGCATAATATCATCAATCAAATGTGAAATACCATTAATCATTCATTTTTATAAACATAATTATAAATTCTAGCTAGATATACAACTAGAATTTAGTACATAGTGCAATACCTAATATATGCATTTTCATAGAAAATCATAATACATTTATAATTTAATGACCTAAACATAATGCATGCATTTTCATAGCAATTCAACGATTGCAAGTAAAAATATATAAAAAAGGAAAGCTACCTTAGTGAAGAAGTTTACAAGAACAAGGTGTTTGTTGATGGAGAAGCACTATTAGTAGGTGAGAATTCAAGCAGCTCTGGTCCAAGAAGCTGGTGGTTGGCATCCCAAGCAACACCGGTGGCTGGTTGTTGGCAGCCCAAGTAGAGCAGAGAAGATGGAAGATGACAATGTCAACTATGGAGGAAGACAGTAGCGGGGGTGAATAGAGGCAGCAACAGTGGTGGAGAGTAGTAGTAGTATTTGCAGAGCACAGTAGAGATAAAGCAACTTGAAATGAAAATGGGATAGAATCGTCAGTGTTAGGTATCGGGGGAGTGATGAAACAAAGAATGATGGATAAACATTTGTGGGTGCTATTAAGTGGATCATAGTCATAGGTTGCTAGAGTAAACCGACCACGAAGTACTTAGTCGTCCATTAGGTAAGACACACCAACAATAGAGTTAGCACTTACTAATACGAACTAGTGACTAACTCCTTATTCTAACAAAAAAGTAGGACTCATTAAGGGGACTAAGATGTCGGTTAGGCAAGACACACTGACAATAGAGTTAGTACTTAGTCGTCAGTTTCACTAATATGAATTGCTGACTAACTTCTTATCCTAAAAAAGTATACCTTAGTGAGAAATTGCTACAAATGATGACTAAGCAAGCACTTAGGCGTCCTTATCCTAACAAAAAAGTAGACCTCAATAAGGGGACTTAGTCATTGATTTATTTTTCTATAAACGACAACTAAGTAAGCACTTATATGTCAATTTCAAAATAAAAACCAATGACAGAGACCCTTCTCATAACAAAAAAAGTTGGCCTCAACAAGGGGACTGAGTAGTCAGTTTAGTCTATAAAACTGATGAGTAAGAAGCAACTTGCGAGGGAAATATTTTTGTGGGACATGGCAAAAAATCTTTGTCATGGGTTTTTTGACATAAAACCGACACCTATTGTGCATTTTTTTGCGGCTTATCCTACGAATCAATGACAGTTTTGTGGAGAAAGAACCAGCGCCAAATGTATTTTTTCAGAAAATTTTATAACACGTGAAGGTGTTTAACGCCAGTTCTCGAACGACCAACACATATCTTAAAGATTTTATAGGCAAATATTTTTCTTTGAAAAATCATATTTCACGGGTAATTTTAGACGTTGGTTTTGTCAGAAACAAACTGATTATGAAAAAATGGTAGCTGTGTTTTTTTAAATCGGTAGGACTTGATCAATGGTGATGTTTATGTTTTACAATCGAAATTGTTTTATCTATAATGTCATTTTATCAACGGAACTGACGTTAGGAAAAGTGACATTAGAGGTCAGAAATGTACTAGTTGTCCTACTTATTATCATTTATTTACTTATCTAATCATTGTTTCTACTGGAAGGAATTTAGTTTGTCAATCAATCAATTTTATCGGTGATAAATATTACTATTAATAACTTCTAAATATATATAATTTCTTAAAAAGGTTATCATTTTGATTCAATACTTAAGGATATTGCAATAAGGCTTCCATTCATGTGGTGTGGGGAATTAGTGCACAACTTTCTGTTAAACCTAAGGGTATTTTCCTTAGGGTTTTTTATTGGTGTGACATTTTGAGCCCCATCAAAAATTGGCATCGTTGCCAAGGACAACTATAGTTATATAATTATAGAAGATTAGGTGTAATTAGGGTTTTTTTATGATTGATATTATTGAAAATCCTATAGAACTCTACTCATCAACTCACGATCATTATGCTCCTTTTTAGGTACTCCTAGCACATGTGATGATCTTAAAGTCTTGACTCTGGATTCTTTTTTGATCCTAAAATTGAGAAAATGCTCATAAGACTTAGCAAGGAGAAAACCATGGTAGAAATAGTAGCTCTAGAGGCAACTATTTAAGTCTGAATGGAAGCAGCCATCATGGATCAATGATAAGTACTCATCTTGGAAGCCAAGACAAAGCAGAAGACAAATTAAAGACAAGCTTAGAAGCTGCCCAATCCGTAGAATGCGGCAAAAAAATGAGGGATTTTTCTATCCCCAAAGGCATTGAATTAACTCATCTGGTCCAACATCTAGAAGATCTGATCAAAATCAAGGCCTACTGGGTTTGTCTTTTGCAAAATTTTGTCTTCACTGGAAGGACTGGAGATGACTGTTGGAAACACCTCTTCAAATTCATCAACCTTTACTCAGTGATGAAGCCATCAGGTTCCACCAATGATGCCACATGGTTACATCTCTTTAAATACTCTTTAATTGTTAAGGCCAGAGCGTGGTACAATACCCTTTGAGGAGATCCAGTCACAACATGGGAAGATCTAGAAAGCCAATTTCTAGAAAAATTCTATCCACACTTGATGAGATACTCAACCACAGGACAAATTACAAGATTCAACCAGGTGCCAAAAGAATCTCTATATGAGGCATGGGAATGATTCAATGAACTTATGTGCAAATTCCCACATCATGACATTCTTGAAAATCAAATCATCAATTTTATCTATAGACGTGTTAATCACAAGACTAATTAAATTCCTTGAATCCTCCTCTAATGGGAATTTTATGCGGCAGAGTTTTGACATTGCACTAAAAGTCGTCAATCTTGCTATAAAAATCAGACTAATTGGGGAAGGCCTTCGGGCAAAGGCATTCTTAAAGTGGCATTGGTGGAGGATTGTTTAGAACTTAAATCCATATTTGAATCACTAAAGGCTCTCTCTCTCTCTTGAGCAAGATAATCTTAAAAGATCTTTCATTGCATATGAGAGGAAGAACTAGAAATTCCAAGTGCTAATCATTTCCATCTTTTGAGTTCTACCATTCAGTAGATCACAACACGATTCATTGCTAACAGTTGTACAATGCATTCCACGAACACAAATGTGAGAAATAATATATAGTCACCCAAGCTGAAGATGTCAATTCTATCCATACTATTCTAGGGCAAGAGTACTATAATCTGAATCAGGCCTATAACCACTCGGGTTTCTAGTACGGGAATCTAGCTACAGCTGAGAACCTTGCTCACTAGACCCACCACAAACTACTCAAGCTAGAGCACCAATGAACTACACTAGCCCACACAACCAATGAAATTACATATTTTATTTCCTAAGAAGAAACTACTAGAAGTGGTCGCAGTATCAAAATCCCAATCAAGACTCGTTGCTATAGATAAAGCCTGTGAAACCACAAGATCCAGTAAAGACACTGCAACAGATGATGGTGACATACTAGACTCAACCAACCAACACCATGACTAATCAACATGTCTTGGAGTGATATATTGCTTGACTGGTGGTGATTCAACAACCCCCACTAGAAACAATCGTAGGTTAATTGGATAACAACCCCAAATATTTAGCATAGTTGAACATAGTAAAAATGAGGTCTGGGAATGTGTACTCCACACCCCGAATCCCACTACTCCACTAGTCCCTCTCCCTTGTGACACAAGAAGTATCCCAGTCAGGGCCCTAAGTCATTTGAATGACCAACGAACAGTCATTCTAGCAGGAGGCCAGAGACCCATTCCTCTTGTGTTTCCATCTCAACTAGATATCAGCGAGAACTCACCCACCACGACACCAACAGTCAACCCTGGACTGTCAATCGCATCGGATCCACCAATGTATAAACCTCATGTACCCTATTTGGGTCATCTCAAGTGGACAAAGCTAGATGAATGATTTATGAAATTCAAAGACACTATGAAGAAGATTCATGTTGACATTCCATTTCTCACTACACTCACTAAAATGCCAACCTGGTGTAAATATCTCTAGACCCTTTTATCAGGAAGTACATGACTGAGGAATGTGAAACTATAAAGCTAGCATAGATTGTCTCTAATATAGTTCAGAACCAGATGCCTAAAAGGAAAAAAGTATCACATTTCATTTGGGATAGATGATTTTCCAGGAGACGACACATGCTGCAAGGAACTTTCCAATCTGGGTGCAAGCATATCAATTATGTCTTACACTTTGTGCCAATGACTAGGCTTCACTGATCTCCTTCCACGGATATGACTATTCAACTAGGCAATGCATCCATAACAAGGCCCTTGTGAATAATTGAAGACATCCTGATTAACCTCATACACAATACCTACATCCCATGCGATTTTGTGTCAATGAAAATCAAAGAGGATAATTGTTTCCCACTCATTTTGGTAAGACCATTCTTAGCCACCATGAGATCTCTACTAGCTGTTAAAGTCAGCAATCTTGTCCTTTGACCAAGAAAAGAGGCCATCGAGTATCAAATTCTCAAAGATTTAAAGAAGGTTCATAACTCGATCGAAGTCTTCAAGGTGGGAAGTAAATTGTGTTGGCTAAATTGGACATTATTATAATCCCTTTGTTTCGATGATGACAAACATTTCATTCTTTTGGATCTAACATGCTACTTGAGTGTTGCAGGAATTAGGTGGATGACAAACAACTTGGAAGATCTATATGCTCAAATTGCTTTAATTCATGATTGTAATCAAATGTAAAAACTTGTACAAGTATATAATATACAAGTACTTAGATATCATGTAAATCAAGAATTTAGATCTTTCCTAGACAATCACAACACTTAGATAGGTCATCCCCTACAACAGTGTTACAACTACACACTCATAAATACACTTAGTACTTAATTCAAAATATTAAAACAGGGTCATTCTCAGTCGACAAACTCCTCCACCGAGACACTCTCGGTCAAAAAACTCTTCGACCGAGAATGACCCAAATAGCTGTTAGACACAACAGAAAAAGTAGTTGGGAGTTGGATCAGAACGTTTCTACAGACAATCCCTCGGTCGACAAGTCCTCAACCGACTAGGACTCTTGGCCGACAAATATTTGACCGAGAATGTCTCTGTCTGCACTTTTCAGGATTAATTAACTAGCCATTGTTAAAGCAATGAATGGATACCTAACGGCTAGTTGAGCACTAAGAACCCCCTAGAAAGTGTCTAGAATGTCCTTAACCATTCATAGGCCATTCCTATAAAGAGAACAAGCCTTAGGACACCCTACACACACTTGTACAACACTTGAGCATAATAATTGCAATTGGTTATTCATTCTTATGAGCAATTGAGCAACTCCAACATTTGCTACTCATTTCCATTGCTCTAATTTCGTGTCCTATAGGCTAGCACCTCCTACCCACTGCACAAACACTTCCATATACATTGGTTAGGAGATCAAAACGCTTGATATAGGAAATCAAGCCTTGTGCTACAACAGTATTGTAATTTCTCTTTTTCCTTCTTGTTCCTTTATATCTTTTGTACTCTCCTTGCTACTCCTAGGGTTGGAGGCTGCAGATTAGAGAGGGTTTGACTTCTCAGGTGGAGAAGGTGGACTTTGGACTACTTCAAGAAGGTTGTCTCAACGGGAAGCTACTTCAAGAGGAAGGCTACTTCAAGGGGGGCTTGAGGTTACTTCAAGGAAGGCTGCTTCGAGGTTGGTGAGACTACTTCTAGGTGAAGGATGTTCGAAGGGTTTGGTGAAAGTATTGTAATTTTATGTAACATCCTTGCGGGGTAATAAAATTAAATACTTTCAAAATCCCAGTTGGTTAAGAAACCGGGTAGTGGATTGACTGCCTTAGTATTTTCTAAGGTTGGAACCACTCTAAATCCTTGTCCCCTTGTCCAATATTTTTGTGGTTGCTTACTTTGAGTTAAATTATTTTAAAATATCCATAAAACCCTATTCACTGCCCCCCCTCTAGTGGTTTTTCAATTGGTATCAGAGCAGGGCTTCAAGGAACTCTAACAAAGTCTTGAAGAATGGGTGACGGGGTACTTAACAACCTCAACCTAGAACGGACACTCGTGGCTAGACCTCCGCCTTTTGATGGAACTAACTACACCTACTGGAAAAGGAGGATGCAATTCTACTTCCAAGGAATTAGCTGGGATCTATGGAGAATGGTATCAAATCCATATGAATTCCCTCAAATAGAGTATGCAACTTGGGATGCTAATATGATAAGATCAGCCCAAATGAATGCAAAAGTTGTAAGTATACTCTACTGTTCAATTTCCTTTGGTGAATTCAATAGAATATCAAATTGTGAAACAACATATGAAATATGGCATATACTCTCCATAACTTATGAAGGAATTGTTCAAGTTAAGAACTCTAAAATCGGAATGCTTAAGAAAAAATTTGAACAGTTTCGTATGGAACAAAATGAGTCTATTAGTGAAATGTATGCAAAATTCTCTTCTATTGTGAATGGTTTAAATGCTTTAGGTAAAGTATTTAGAGAAGAAGATCAAGTTTCAAAAATCCTTAGGTATCTTCCTCCCAAATTCAAGCCTAAGGTGACTGTTATTGAAGAAGCAAATGATCTCGCCCGGCTAAGGATGGAACAACTTATTGGCAACCTAGAAGCACGTGAGACAACTTTTTAGAAGAGGAAGAAAGATGAGAACGTGAACTTCAACAAGGGAGAAAGAATGACATTGCATTCAAAGCATCAACCAAGATCAATCATGACACAAGTGAAGATGATAGTGAAGAAGAAACTCTCATTGTAAATGGTAAGTAGTATAAAAGTTTTAAAACTAACAAAACCTCTAGTATTTCTTCTTCTAGGTGCTTTGAATGTGGCAAAAAGAGACACATGAAAGGTGATTGTCCAAAATTCAAGAAAGGAAAGAAATCATCTCACAAAAAGAAAGAAAGAGCATATAAAGCTGCATGGGATGATTCAAGTGTTGATAGTGATGATGGAAAAGAAGAAGTAGAATGTCTTATTGCTACAACAAATTGAGAAGAAGAAGAAGAGGTAAATCTTTTTGATCTACCAAAAGAAGATCTAATTGCTAGTCTTCAAGATACACATGAGAAATATATTGAGTGTAAGAAGAAACTTAAGAAATCAAATAAAGAGTTACATGCTAAACTTCTTGCTCCCACATCTGAAAACAAAGATCTCAAAAAGGGTATTGAAGATTATGATATTAAGCTTAAATTTGTAGAACCAAATTGCAATCTTCTTTCCCTAGAAAAGTTAAACTTGCAAACTCAAGTAAATGATCTTCAAAGACAATCTATTTTGTGTACACATCTAGATTATGATATTATTGTGAAAGAAAGAGATTCTTTATTATCTAATCTAGATCAAGAAAAATTAGATATCAAGAAGAAAATGGATGAGATTATGAAGTTACAACAAAAAATGAGTAGCTTGAGTAACAATAATATTCTTGATAACATCTTAAATGATTCTTTACGTCAAATTGGAAGGAGAGGACTAGGTTATAAGACTAAGGGAAAATTTTATCAAAAACCTAGTTGGAGAAGGACACAAGTGCTAGAGAATCAATCCATGTATGTATTCAAGAACAACTCAACTCCTAGAAAGAGAAATGAGATTGACTCTATTAGTTGTCATTATTGCTTGCGTCTTGGACACTACTCTTTTTCATGCCCATACAAGAAAAGGAATGATGATCTATCTTGGGTTCCTAAAACTTAGAGGTTTAAATTTGACTAGTTGAGATATGACCTAAATTGATTCTTGATATACAAATGTCATATCTCAACACAATCAATCTTTAACTTTCATATTATTGTTTTACATGGAAACAATTACTGAAAACAGATCTGAAATAGTACAGAAACATTCTCGGTCGAGAAACTGTTCGACCGAGAACATTGTCGGTCGAGAAATAGTCGATCAAATAGGTTACTATTTTCAAGTTTGTAACAAATCTAATAAAACATGTACAAACAGTAGCATTCTCGATCGAGATAAATGTCGACCGAGATAAATTCGGTCGACAAACAGTTCGACCGAATCAAGTTCTGCTGAACCTATTTCCAATTAACCTAGTTTGCTATCAATTTGTTATTAATGATTGATTTAATATGCAAATCAAGAATAAATCTTGGAGACCGTCTTTGAAACAAGACATATTGATCGTTTTGCATCATGAATTAAGGTATAACATTATGAATATGAAATCCTTAAACATATTGCAAAAGTGTTATATGAAGACTGATTTTGAACAAACCTAATTCATTGATTGAAAAAGTTTATTAAGCATGTTCATGGTTTGTCTTAAAATTGAAAACTTATGAACCTGGATGAGATTATTTTGGTTTATTCTCTACATGGTTTAGCTTAAAATTGAAAATATGAACCATGATTAGTTTAATCAAGCAAATTACTATTTTATCATAATCCACATGGTTTTTCCTAAGTATTCCTTAGTCTATCTATATAAGAACCATGTATATTGAATTCTAATTTAAAATAATCATAATCATTGTATTTATATGCTTTAATCTTGATCATTGCATTGTGGATATGTTTCTACTATTCTATCATAATTATTGTGCCATGATCATTATGTTTCATTGATTTGTCTAAAATAATCTTTGATCCATATATACAAACCATGAATGGATATTATTCATGATCATTGTGATTTAGCTCATATGAAGATGCCATTTTGCATAAATAGTAAACTTTCATGGCACAAATACATTTTAATTTGAAAATCTACAGAAATTGCCTCTTGTTTGAAATCAAGTTTAACCAAGGGGCGCTATGGTCGAAGTCAAGGTCGACCTAAAATAAGCTTGACAAAATGCTTATTTGTACATCATTTTACTGCACTTAATCTTAGTATATTGAAAACAAAAATTTTAGTGCATAACTTTTTCTGATCTAATATTTATTGTGACCTTAGAATCCTTAAAACATATTGATTATAAGATTAAGGGGGAGCTCACAAAAACTATCTTGACTATAAGATTAAGAAGGAGCTTACAAAATTTTGAGAACGTCATAAAGAAAAGATGAAACATGTTATGACCTTAGTATTTTTAATCTTGGTTATGAAAATAAAGGAATATAAATTTCATATCTTGTTCTTAATGGAATTCTCTAAACAAATCACGGCTTAACATCCTGTGCATTTGGTTAGAGATGCTTTTCATGTACTCTACTATAAGCTTAAAAGGTTCTCATATCATTTTCAGGGCTTAACATCCCTTGCAAAATGGATGAGAAATCAATATGTATCCATCATGAGCATAAGGGAATCTCATATCATTTTTAAGGCTTAACATCCCGTGTAAAATGGATGAGAAATCAAAATGCATATGCCAAAGATCTAAAAGGATCTCATATCATTTCAAGGCTTAACATCCTTTGCAAATGATTGAGAAACAAATTGTGGCTAAATTCGACAATAAATGGTTTACATTTATATTAATCCCTATTTTTAAAACTAAATATCTTAGTTAGAGGGAGCATATCATAAAATTAAGGGGGAGAAATAAAAGTCATACAAATGATTTTCTTGGATATCTTTTTGTAATGACAAAGGGGGAGAAATAATATAAACCAAAAACATAAAGTAAAAATGAGCTTCATAAAACTCGGGCCAGTAAACACTTGCAAAACAAGAGAATGGCTACAAAAGGTAAACTTCAGGTATGAAACTCATATGATTTATATTTCCTTATTTTATATTTAGGAAATGTTTGTCATCTTCAAAAAGGGGGAGATTGTTGGCTAAATTGGACATTATTATAATCCCATTGCTTCGATGATGACAAACATTTCATTCTTGTGGATCTAAAGTGCTACTTGAGTGTTGCAGGAATTAGGTGGATGACAAACAACTTGGAAGATCTATATGCTCAAATTGCTATAATTCATGATTGTAATCAAATGTAAAAACTTGTACAAGTATATAATGTACAAGTACTTAGATATCTTGTAAATAAAGCATTTAGATCTTTCCTAGACAATCACAACACTTATATAGGTCATCCCCTACAATAGTGTCTCAACTACACACTCATAAACACACTTAGTACTTAATTCAAAATATTGAAACATGGTCATTCTCGGTCGACAAACTCCTCGACCGAGACACTCTCGGTCGACAAACTCTTCGACCGAGAATGACCCAAATAGCCGTTAGACACAGTAGACAAAGTAGTTGGGAGTTGGATCAGAACGTTGCTACACACAAGCTAAATCAAATGCTCCTCCAGAATGGCTGGTAACAGTCCCTGGGTCGACAAGTCCTCGATCGACTAGGACTCTCGGTCGACAAATCTTCGACCGAGAATGTCTCTGCCTGCACTTTTCAGGATTAATTAACTAGCCGTTGTTAAAGCAACTAATGGATACCTAACAGATAGTTGAGCACTAAGAACCCCCTAGAAAGTGTCTAGAACGTCCTTAAGCATTCATAGGCCATTCCTATAAAGAGGACAAGCATTAGGACACCCTATACACACGTGTGCAACACTTGAGCATAATACTTGCAATTGGTTATTCATTCTTATGAGCAATTGAGGAACTCCAACATTTGCTACTCATTTCCATTGCTCTAATTTCGTGTCCTATAGGCTAGCATCTCCTACCCACTGCACAAACACTTCCATATACATTGGTTAGGAGATCAAAACACTTGATATAGGAAATCAAGCCTTGTGCTACAATGGTATTGTAATTTCTCTTTTTCCTTCTTGTTCCTTTATATCTTTTGTACTCTTCTTACTACTCCTAGGGTTGGAGGCTGTGGATTGGAGAGGGTTTGACTTCTCAGGTGGAGAAGGTGGACTTTGGACTACTTCAAGAAGGATGTCTCAATGGGAAGCTACTTCAAGAGGAAGGCTATTTCAAGGGAGGCTTGAGGTTACTTCAAGGAAGGCTGCTTCGAGGTTGGTGAGACTATTTCTAGGTGAAGGTTGTCCGAAGGGTTTGGTGAAAGTATTGTAATTTTATGTAACATCCTTGCTAGGTAATAAAATTAAATACTTTCAAAATCCCGGTTGGGTAAGCAACCAGGTAGTGGATTGACTGCCTTAGTATTTGCTAAGGTTGGAACCACTCTAAATCCTTGTCCCCTTGTCCAATATTTTTGTGGTTGCTTGCTTTGAGTTAAATTATTTTAAAATATCCATAAAACCCTATTCACCCCCCTCTAGTGTTTTTTCAAATTGGGACTGAAATAATCAATTCACCAAAAACTCTATAAAGGTAAGAAAGATTATCCTCAACACAAGGTACGTAAGCTATCAAACCATGATCCAGGTCCTAAGAATTTAGAAGGAAATGGTTCGGAAACCTTACTTACAAACTCTATGTGAGTATTATAGTATCATCAGTCAGGTATGTGAGGTCAAATGGCGACACTTGTTGGTAGGCAACCTAGCTCTTTAATTTCTTTCTTTTATCTTGCAAAACTTTCATATAATTATTCTTTCTTTTATTTTCCTAAAATATTTTAAATAAGTTATGTTCTTAACAACCCAGTTGGAATGATTGATATCTGATGTAGTGTAAGAAGATCATGATGCACTCTGCCATCTACCTACCGAATCGCCCATGTAGTCAACTGATTGATGGTCTAAGGATCTCATAAATCTCATAGATTGATTAGAGTACATAGAGGAGTTACATGTGCCATAAAAATGTGTTATCCCTCTATAAAAGAAGTGCAACATAGGGACCAAAATGCACAACTGTCTTCATATCATAGGTTCTAAGGCCCACTAATTTCTACTCCCCTACGAAAACAAAATGATGACATCCTCATCTGCTAATCACAATGGTGAACTATAACAACAATATCCCGCCCCTCCAGCAACAGAAGCGACATCATGGCCACCTAACTGAGAACTCCAACTCTATTGTTCCCATTACATCTACGTCCCTTGGGAATATGCTTCACGCACCCGGACACCAATGTGGCCTATCGCCACCCAACCCGAATCCAATCATCAATTCCTTGTTTGATCAGTAGGCTATCATCCTTGAGATAATATGTTGGTTGGACATAGATTATGGAGAATGGGGTGCGTGAACGTGACCACACTCGCCCCCACCAAATGAGGATCATGGAAACTAGTGACCCCAATGAAAATTGGGAGAAGGCCTAGAAAATGGAAGGCAAAACCATCCCTAGGGTTTCTCTTGTGTTCTCTTAGATAAAGAACACCCTTCCCATCCATCCCCACCGCCATCTATATCCAATTCCCTCCATATCTAACTTTGTACTGCCTAGGAACATGAACAATTTTGAACTTGGGGGTGTAGGGTGGGTGGTATGTCATCTCCACCACTCCCATCTCTAACCTTTACCTTTTTCATTATCAAACCAATTTTCATTCTCTTATATTTGCATCTGCCTTGTTTTCCCTGCTTCTTCAATTTGTTTTCATCTTTTCAATTGTTCTATTTTGCGTGAGCTGTGGCATTTACCTAGAAGTGCACTTCATTGTATGAAAATTGGAAACATGTAAGTAAAAATACTATATTTTTTCTAGATCTAACCCATGAAAAAAGAAAATTTTAAGGAAGAAACATGTCTTCAACAAATCTGAGCCCCAAGGACAACAATTGAGCATCCTTTCACCTTGGAAGTGATGATAAGTAGAAAGAGTCTAAAATATCAAGCCGCACGTGCCCCTGATATGAATTGCAATTTTTTTAAACACTTCTCTACCTAACATTAACGGAAATAACTGATATACTATGATGATCTCATTCCAAGACAGAAATCAAATGAAGAAGCACAAATCAGCCATTTGTTCCCATCACTCTTCCATCATTTCATATCTCTTCACCATTCCAAAAGGAAAAAAATATCCACTGTATGCCAAAACCTAAGTTTGAGGTGGAATCCCCTCTAGGAAACATCTCCTCTTCATTTTTCTTCTACATGCATGGCATAAATAAAAGAGACCAATGATCCCAAAGAAAACATGTCATTAATGTAATTGTAGCCAATAAAGTCTTGAGTCCAATAGAGGAGAAACAAATAAAATAATTGAATCCCAAATAAGGTCTCAAGTCGAATAGAGGTGATACCAGGAAAATAGGTTTTTTCCATGACTTCTTCTCCCCCTTCATCCAAATTTCATACCAAGGGGACTTATCAAAATTCTCACCAAAAATAGCCAATCATCCCTGACTGTAAAGACCCTGACCTGAGTTTTGGGGTAACCCTATTTGTTTTGGCTTAATCATGAGCTTAGAACTTTGCTCTAATATTTTGAGATGTAATAAGTGCTTGTGGTGCACTTAAGTTTCAAGTTTGAGATTATTAGGATGATAATTGTGCTTTCTGTGCTAGTTTTGGTACAAATTGCAATTTACCTAGTACAGGGGGTTGATGTGCAATATGCCATCTAGAGTGTTTCTTCTCTCTCTTGGATTCATGAGAGATAGAGTGTGGTGCTTCGAGTCACTTTGTTTGACCCTTGGTTGAGTGGTGTCACCCTTAGTGGTGATTAGGGTTTTCTAGGGTTGGTGTGCTTTGATCTTGTGACCTTTGTTGGTTTGTCTCGACCTAGGTCGCAACCTAGGGCTTGTTGAGGGGGTGTCATGGTTGAGGCACATCCTCTTAGTGTAATGGTCATGACCAAAGTTGTCTTCGGTCGACACAAAAGCTTGGAGAGGTGTGTTTCGACCTAGGTTTGTGGTGGTCTTGGTGTAGCGACCTAGTGGTGTTGCTAGGGTGTGTCATGACAATGGAGCCCCTTGGTGTGTCGCAGTCACGACATAGAGGGTGGAATTGCTTAGGTGGTCAAGACACTACCTAGAGTGTATAACCATGTCTTGCATGTCATGCTTAAGTTGTTGCACATTGGCCCTTTTAGTGGACAAGTGTCTGTTTAGAGCCCTATCTTGTTGATACCTCATCCTTTATCTTACCTCCCTCCTCCTTTTATATATGAAACCTCTTATCTCCATGCAAGTGGTTCTTTTTGGTCATCTTCTTCCTCCCTTCTCTTGTTAACTTCCTTGGAGCTTGGTGGAGCAAGAAGGAGTGTTCTTGGTGCCTAGGAGGTGGTTCATCCCTTGCATGTGGTGCTTGTAGTGATCCTTGGTCATCTCCAATCTTGGTGTGTGTTTATCTTCTTTCTTTGATGTTTTCTTCAGATCTTCTACCCCATCTTCTTCCTCTTTCTTGGTTTTAGACTGTGTTTTGACATGGTGGTCGTTCTTGAGATTAAGCTCCTCATCACAAGGGTAATAGGCCATGTTTTGACAAGGCAACACCCAATTGAGAGGGAGTTTCTTCTCTCTTTTCCCCTTCTTTCTTTTGGTTCAATTTTGAGATTTTTCTCTCTTTCTTGAGATACCCTTTGACATTAGTGTCTCCCCTTTTCTTGAGGTTCTCTTGAGGCCGAGTTTGGAGCTTTTGGTGGATCTTTTCCAACCCTTGAATCGTGTGCTTGGAGCTTGTTGGGTGGTGATCTTCTTAAGGCGGGTTATATAACACTAAACCTATTCTATTATTGCACTTCCTTATAAAAAAATTTATTACCATCTTATTCCTCTAGATTGCCTTCTCATAATGAATATACTCAGTGGTAATATCTAGAGCTTGTTTGGTGGTGATCCCTTGCTTGGTTTGAAAGAAATCTGAAACCCTAACCTTTGTATGTTTTGGTACATGATGTGTTGTAAAGGTTTTTCTCCATGTATTGCTCTTTACCTTGCTCTCATGCATGGTATTTCTACACCTATAGGTTGGAGGGATGTTAGGTACGATTTTGGTTATTTTGATCTTGGTTCTCTCTTCCTTGGCTAAGGTTCTTCCTTGGTAGTTGCTTGAACCATGACTTAGAGTTTTGGTGACTGGTTGTATGTGATCCTTTCTTCATGATATCCATGGTTTCACCTTCAGTCTCAGTTTTATTTTGGCAACCTTGGTGGTGCATCTTGGGAGGTCATGACACTCCCCTCATGATGGTCGTGAACCTGATAGATTTTGGGTCGAGGTGCTCCTTTAAGGTTGAGTTTGACCTAGTGAATGTTAGGTTGAGACACTTGGTGGGTGGTGACCTAGTTACCCTTGGTATTGGGGATTTTTTTTCTTTCGCTTGAGTTGAGACTCACCCTAGATAATAGGGTCGTGACCATGATGGTCTTGGGTCACGACATGGGTGGATGTTGACTATTTTGGTCTATGACATAGGTGGAGGTTGAGACACCTTCTGGCCATGAGGCTTTGGTGAAACCCTAAGTGTCACGGGGGCTAGAGGTTGAAGGTCATGACATGTGATAGATGGTTGAGGCACATGAGGGTCACGGTCGCAACATGGACCATGGTGAGTGGTCACGACCTATGTGGCTATGTGGTCAATAAAGGGTGATGGTAGGTGGATGAGAAACACATGTAAACACCAAATGATAATCATATATGTATGGTACATAAGCCACATACAATGCTATTTAGAATGATCTCTAATCAACTATAATGATGCTTCCTAATCCTTATACACTCCAAGATGGTAGAGGGTGATGGTTCTAGGGATGATGTTTGAACCTAGTCTTGTAAACCCTAATCTGTTAAAAAGAAATCCTAACCCCTAATAATAATGAACAATGATCTTGCTTGTTTCTTCATCATGGAATGGTTATGCTATTATGTGGTTACCTATCCTATTTATAAACTTCTAACCATGCAACTGGTATGAGTTGATAATCATATCTAGTATATGCTATGATGATGAGACATTATATAAGTTGAATGAGCCTTGAGAGGCATGTTGTGGAACTTGTGATATAGAAATGATTAGTTGAGGGATTGATACCCCCTAGCATGTGACTATGGTATTGATGATGTTGTGAATGGAAATAATTCTGGCATCATGTGGTGATAGTGTGACAAGTTCACACCCTATATGTTTGTATCTGCTAGAAGAGTACTATGCCCTTATCTTTTTAGAATTTGTTATGCTTTTATATGTTGTGACTTGATTGATGCTAAAAGACACTTAATGGACTTAACTAATCAAGTGAAACTTAATCATGTAGTTTTGCCTTGTGCCATAGATCCATTCAGTGTCAACACCTGCTAAATGGTGAAACAATTTTAACTCGGAGCTCATATTTATGAATATGCAGGGGTGAGGATGAATATCCCCTTACATCCTGGATATATGAGACAACCATACATGAGCTGGTTGCCTAGTTCTATGGTATATAGGATTGGTTGTGGGCCATACCCTGATAGGAGTGTGATTGTGGGCCGTAGCTCATTGACATGTGATACAGTATTGGTTGCGATCCATATTGTGGTGGGAATGTGACTGCAAGCCATAGCTCAGTTCCACTAGCACCCTGACCTATACCAAGGCGGGCTAGACTTGTACAACTGGACTATATGTCGTTGGTAGCAGTTTAACTGGTGATGTCACTATAGGTTCCCTCGTACGGACTGAGGGGTGAGGTCATGGATTCCAAATCTTCCATAGACCTTGTGTGGCACTGATTTTGACTTAGAAGTGGTGGGTTGGATTTGGGTGGTACGACTCAAATCCTCGGGGCATAATAATAAAATACATAATCAGTCGTGTAGTATCTTGCTTAGGTTCAAATATGAAAATATTGGATGAGGCCTTGCTTTCTTTGTGCAATATAGATGCTAGTGAATACACATGTTCTTCATATTCCTTTTATGATGATAAGATGTTTCATAATCTAATTGCAATTTCTTATTCTATTAGTGATGATTACTTACTTATCATAATATTAGCCTTACTATTGTTCTTTAATCATCTTAACTGTGCTAATAATGGTGTTGGTGGAGAGTTATATCTCCTGCTAAGATTTAGAATCTCACCCCATGTATTTCCCACATTTTTTTAGGTGGACATGCATCCGGGTGGGACTGGAATTTGCTGGAACACATACTTAATGATGAGGGATTGCTTATGTTTAGAAACAACATGGCTTACATCTCGAAACATGAAGAAGATAAGATTATTTGGATGCTCGATCCTAGAGGCAAGTTCTCCATCAAATCTGTCAAGAATCACATACTTCACACGGAGAATCTGGATATCAATCGTTGCATTCATGGGATCTGGAAACTCCACTTTCCTAAAGCTAGCGCTATCCTTTGGAAAATAGCCCACAAAGCCATCCCAACCGATGATCATATTCTAAGATGCAAAATCGCAATGGCTTCTAAATGCTCCTACTGCGATAATCCTTCCATTAAGTCACCTCCTAATCTTTTCATTCATAGTCAGACGGCCACCTTCTTCTGGCACAAGGTCGCTCTTGTCACCGGGAAGCCCCCTCCTGAAAACATCAATGACATCACCAATTCTTACGGACGATCACACCGGCTCACTCTCCCAAGACATGGATTCATGGCCTCCTCAATGCCCTTATCGTATGGATTATATTGTGCTGCAGATGCACGAACAGATTTTAAGGGAGGAGAGTCAACCTTCAATCTCGATGGCATAGCATCATTCACATTCTAAACCACTTTCTGAAGAAGGTTGGATTCACAAAGTTGGAAACAGTTGAGTTCTACAACACTATGAATGATCACGACATCCTTAAGCCGCAAACAAAGATTAGATACATTAATTTGGTCATATGGTCCCCTCCTGACATAGCTAATCTTAAAATGAATATCACTATTGGATTGAACAAGGACCCCTCTGGTCACACAAGAAGGTGGGAAGTAGGGCTGGTTAGAGATTCTCAGTGTAGAACTCAGATGGCCTTCAGATCATGGCTTAATGATGAAGATTTCACTGTCGCATATCTTACAGCTTGCATAGTTGCGCTCAAGATTGCGGATGAGCACAATCTAAAAATTTCTGTGATTGAGATAGATGATCATCATACTTTCGATATCTTATGGAAACAAGCACCTGAACCTTGGAAAGCCACCTCTTTCACAAGAGAGCTTCGAGCGATACTCAACGAGCAGGGGATAATTGGGCATTCTGTATCCAGACTAATTAACTCTGCCCCTAGGGAACTCGACATCTGGGGTTTGAGTTTACCTGAATCTTTTATGTGCTTTGACTTTGCTATGCTTCCTATGAAGGTTAGAGGCATTATCATTCTTGAGAAAATAAATACACCTTACGTGGAGACCAGTTTTTAGAGAAATCAATAGTACACGTCCTTGCTTGGTTGTTAGATGGTTCTATTGTCTTTTGTCCTTTTCTATCTTGGTTGCTTGATGTTCTGATGATTTCTTTATGTCTTTGCACCTTTTTTATATGAACCTGAGTTATAAGAGCGGGAGCTGTAATTTTTTGCTGCCTTTTGGCCCACAAGAGGGGTGTGGGATGAATAAAAGCAACCCTTGGCTTCTTTAAAAAAAAGTTTAGGTGGACATGCACGAGGAAGTAGAGATCGTGCAGCAAATATTGAGCAGCAACAAGAAGGAAAATAGCTGACAAGGTTGGAAGTGCTAATGGTGAACCTTTTGTTGTTAGAGTCCTAGAGTCATCCATGTACACTCAGCTCTTTGGCATAGCTTTAGATGTGTTTTGTAGACATGATTTTGATATGTGGTTTTGGCTTGTGTGCCCTTTTGATATACGGATATCACATGTGACAAGTAGTCTGTTATGGACATTTTGTAAACGTTGATGCTTTATGATATATTTTATAGATGACAAGTTTTTGGACCCTAGTGTAATAAGTTTCTTGATGTAGGTTCTTAACAAAAATGGTTTCAATTTCTAGTGTTTTCCAGTAATCTGTTTGTTTAACTTTTGTTTTCGTAGTTAGTTTTGAGTTATCTTGTGGTTTGTAGCGTGGGGAGTCACATTTTGGTTGGTATCAGAGATTTAGGTCTACTGAGTCAACAGGGACCTAGGACTAGGGTTGTGTCTATTCTTGTGTCCCCATGTCTGTCTTATAATGATTTTTTCTTATGCAAAAGAAGCAAAAAATCTTAAGGACGTCTAGAGAACATGAAGAACACGTTGTTGAGAGTAGTGTCAGTGCACCCGGAGGAGGTGTAAGGAACTAGGAATGAGAAGATCAGGTGCCTGAGGGTCCCCAGTTTGACCCATCCATGATTGAAAACCCTGCCTTTTAGTCTCTTTTTGGGTAGTTTATGGCTACGATGACACATATGTCAGATAGGATGTCTGATCCTCAAACTAGGGCACTGATTCCCAATGCAGAATCTTTGGGTACTGGGAAGACCTTTGAGCGACTTTCCTATGTTGGAGCGATGGAGTATGATGGGATAGATGAACGTACAGATGCTGGTCTATGGCTTACTGATCTTGAGAAAGCCTTCAAGATCCTCAGCATCCTGGATGTGGATAAGGTTAAGCATGCAGTGTACCTTCTAAAGGGGAGTGATGGCCATTAGTGGGCCATCAAAGAGGATAAGAGACCAGAAGTGGTTGTAGGTTGGGAGGAGTTCTGACGTGAGTTTGTTAGTTGGTACATTCCACAGACCTATTTGGATGAGAAGATCAGTCATTTTTTAGCAGATCCAGTAGGGATCCATGATGATCAACAAGTACGAGGCCAAGTTTATGGAGCTTCTTCAATTCTGTCTTCACATGGCTTCTACAGATGATGAGAGGATTTGCCGTTTTGAGAAGGGGTTGAACGTTGAGTTATCTACCCTGAAGGCTGCCTTAGAGAATCGAGAAAGGTTTTCCACATTTGTGGAGTCTGTTGAGAGGATAGAGCGATTGTGATAGAGAAGCGAGAGGCAAGTGCCAGGAAGATGCCTACACAGTCCCAAGGACAATCATCAGGAGGCTTTAAAAAGCTGAGGTTTTCTGCACCACCAGCACCGCAGAGGTACAGTCCTCCAACACAGTGCTCACCAAGTAGATGCAAAGGTTGTAGTCTTCTACCTACTGAAGATTATAGCACCATGTCAGTGTTGGTGACAGGGTCGTCTAGGCTACCGTTTGAGACCCGAGTTTGCTACAAGTGTGGGAAGACATGACATCTAAAGTGGGAGTGTCCGGTGAGAGATGACGAGGTGACCCAACAATCGAGGCAGAGCCAACAGGGCTTGTAGAGACAAAAGAACAGTGGTACATGAGGATGAGGATGTGGTCAACCATCATAGGGTGGATCATCTACTCAGGGAAGCAGAGGATGGGGCGAAAATAGGTAATGGCTAGATTCTATGCTATGAGTTAGCCAGAGGTGGTAGTCAACCCACGAGTAGTGACAAGTTAGATTGAGTTATTTCATTCTGATTTTTCTTCTTCTTGCTTTGTATCTGTTTCGGTTGACCTGGGTGCAACACACTCTTTTATCACTCGTGAAGTGCTTGACAGTTGTATTTTTCCTGTTAGTTGTAAGAAGGATAGTTTGTTGTTAGAAACCCCATTAGATGGTTATGCAGTGTTGTCGAAGGTGTGTCCTCCTGTATCCTTTATTTTATAGGGCAAAACATTCAAGTAGATCTCATACCACTTGACATGCATGGGTTCGATGTAATCCTTGGAGTGGACACCTTAGAGAAATATAGAGTGGTCTTGGATTGTAGTTCCAAGCAGACAACATTTATAGATGGTGATCAGATGTAGATCTTCCAAGGAGATAGGAAGATTCTTTTTATGTGTCTAGTATCAGTGGTGGTGGTAGGGAAGCTGTTGAGATAGGATTGTGAGGCATTCTTAGCACATGTGCTGGATACTGAGATGAGGAGTCCTAGTATTTGGGAGGTTCTAGTTGTCAAAGAGTTTGAGAACATCTTTCCTGAGGAGTTTCCAGGTGTTCCCCCACCCTGAGAGATTGATTTTGAGATCAATCTAGTTCTCGACATGCAATTGATAACTCAAACATTGTACATGATGGCTCCAGTAGAAATGGCAGAGTTGAAGAGATAGTTGTAAGAGCTTCTTTGGTTTCATCAGGCTGAGTATGCCACCTTGGGGGTGCTCCAGTGTTGTTTGTGAAGAAGAAGAAGGATGGGTCCATGAGGCTGTGTATAGACTATAGACAATTGAATAAGGTGACAATAAAGAACAAGTATCCCCTGTCAAGGATAGATGACCTATTTGATCAGCTGTGAGGTGCGACAATGTTCTTGAAGATAGACTTGAGGTCAGGATATCACCAATCGAGGATTAAGGAGGATGACATACCTGAATCAGATTTTAGGATGAGGTATGGTCACTACAAGTTCGTGGTCATGCCATTTTGGCTGACCAATGTACCGACAACGTTCATGGACTTGATGAACAAAGTGTTCTGACCATTTCTTGATTACTTTGTGGTTGTCTTCATAGATGGCATTTTGATATACAATCATGAAAATCAGCAGCATGAACAACATCTTCGTCAGGTGTTGACCCTACTGAGGCAGCATCAACTTTATGCCAAGTTCAACAAATGCAAGTTCTAGTTAAAGGAGGTAGCTTTTTTGGGGCATTTTATATATTTTGAGGGAGTTCATGTGGATAATAAGAAGGTTGAGTCAGTGACAGAATGGGAGCAGCCAAAAATGCCGATAGAAGTGCGTAGTTTTCTAGGTTTGGTAGGCTATTACAGGAGGTTCATCAAGGACTTCAGTTCTATCACTTTGCTCCTAACAAAGTTGACAATGAAGGACGTGTCTTTCATCTGGGATGACAGATGTCATCATGGTTTTGAGACATTTAAGGAGAAGTTGACAAGTGCACCAGTTGTGGTCTTACTGGAGCAAGGAAAAGGATACATAGTCTTATGTAATGTGTCCAGGAATGGTTTGGGTTGTGTGTTGATGCAGGGCAAGAACGTAGTTTCTTTTGCTTCCCGACAGCTTAAGAAACATGAGGAGAATTACCCAACCCACAACCTAGAGTTAGCTATTATAGTCCATGCTTGGAAGATCTAGAGGCACTACCTTTATGGAGAGGTGTCAAATCTTCACAGATCATAAGAACCTGAAGTACATCTTTTCATAATAGGAGTTGAATATGAGGCAACAACACTGGATGGAATTAATCAAGCACTATGATTGCAAGATTGATTATCATCCAGGGAAGGCAAACATTGTCGCAGATGCGTTAAGAAGAAAGTCTTCATCTTCACCTATGGATAGAGCTAGTTGAGTTCTTTGGTGTTCTAAAAGCGTGTCATGTTTATCTCCCTACGTCATATGAACATTAAGTTGGAAGTTTCCATGCTAGAAGGATTGTTAGCACAGTTACAGGTGAAGCCCACTCTAAGACAGTAGATCAGAGAGGCAAAATAGGGTGATACCTTGATAAAATAGATTAGATTAGAGTTTGGCAGTGAGAAGCATGATGGCTTCCATGAGTCAGATGATGGGATAGTTTGTTACCATGGTAGAGTTGTGGTTCTTGATGTTGATGACCTAAGAAAGATGGTGCTAGAAGAGGCTCATTCATCCATGTACGCTATACACCCAGGTAGCACCAAGATGTATCATAATTTGAAAGATATGTATTAGTGGCCTGGCATGACGAAAGATGTGGTTGAGTTCATTGCGAGATGCACTGTGTGTCAGTAGGTCAAAGTCGAGCATCAAAAGCCTGTAAGAATGTTGCAACGGTTGCCTATACCACAATGGAAATGGGATCATGTGACTATGGACTTTTTGGTTGGTCTTCCTAGGACAACCAAAGGTCATGATTCCATCTGGGTGATTATTGATAGGTTGACCAAGTTAGCACATTTTCTTCCTGTGAAGATGATGTATACATATGAGAAGCATGCTCAGATCTATGTTGATGAGATAGTGCATTTACATGGTGTTCCAGCAACTATCATGTGTGATAGAGGTCCTCAATTCACAAGTCACTTTTAGGAGTGACAACATATAGCTTTGGGTACACATGTTAGGTTCAATGCTACCTTTCACCCACAAATAGATAATTAGTCTGAGAGGACCATTTAGACCTTAGAGAATCTATTGAGATCTTGTGTTCTTCAATTTTTAGGCAGTTGGGACATACATCTTAGTCGAATAGAGTTTTCCTACAACAACATCTATCAGAGTAGCATCGACATGGCACCATATGAGGCATTATATGGGAGGCATTGTAGGTCTCTGTTGTATTAGTATGAGATGGGATAATAACAACTTCTTGGTCCTGAGCTTGTACAGTAAATGATAGAAAATATCAAAGTGATTCAATAACAGTTGAAGGAAGCACAGGATAGGCAGAAGTCTTATGTAGATAACTGTGGTAGACCCTTGGAGTTCTAAGTGGAAGATTGGGTATACCTCAAGGTCTCTCCCTAGAAAAGTGTTCATATGTTTGGGAAGAAGGGTAAGTTGGCTCCCAGATTTATGGAACCTTACCCTGTAATGGAACGTGTTGGGAAGGCAGCCTATAGGTTGGATTTGCCACCTAAGTTGCACATATTTCATCCAATGTTTCATTTGAGTATGTTGAGAAAGTGCCATCCGGATACATGTTGTTGCCAGTAGAGGTAGATCTTGATGAGGACATGTCATATGTGGAAGGTCCAGTGTTGACCCATGACATAAGGGTGAGAAGCTAAAAAAGAAGGACATAGTGCTAATAAAGGTTCTGTGGCATCAATGTGGTGTTGAGGAAGCCACATGGGAGCTCAAGGAAGAGATGAGGAGGAAGTAACCCTCTCTTTTCTCTTAGAATTTCGGGGGCAAAATCCTTGTTTGGGGTTTATGGCTTGTAAGGACCCTGACCTGAGTGGGGAAACCCTATTTGTTTTGTCTTAATCATGTGCCTATAATCTTTCTCTTATCTTTTTAGATGCAATTAGGGCTTGTGGTTAAGTTTCAAGTTTGAGGTTTTTTGGATGATGTTTGTGCATTCTGTGCTAGTTTTGGTACAAATAACAATTTACCCAATAGGGGGGGTTGATGTGCAATTTTCCACCTCTAGAGTGTTTCTTCTGTCTCTTGGATTCATGAGAGAGAGTGTTGTGCTTTAGGGCACTTTGTTTGACCCTTGCTTGAGTGATGTCACCCTTAGTGGTGATTAGGGTTTTCTAGGGTTGGTGGGCTTTGACCTTGTGACCTTTGTTGGTTTGTCTCGACCTAAGCCATGATCTAGGGCTTGTTGAGGGGGTGTTGCAGTCGAAACACTTCCCCTTGGTGTGGTGGTTGTGACCAAGATTGTCTTGGGTCGAGACAAAGGCTTTGACAAGTGTTTTTCGATCTAGGTTGCTTGTGATGGTCTTTGTGTCGCGACCTAGTGGTGTTTCTAGAGTGTTGTCTTAGCCATGGAGCCCCATGGTGTGTCACATTTGTGACCTAGAGGGTGGAGTTGCTTCAGTAGTCGAGACACTACCTAGAGTGTATTACCATGTCTTGCATGTCATGCTTAAGTGGTTGAATATTGGCTCTTTTATTGGACAAGTGTCTCTTTAGAGCCCTATGTTGTTGACACCTCATCCTTTGTCTTACCTCCCTCCTCCTTTGCTATATGAACCCTATTCTCTCCATGCAATTAGTTCTTTTCAGTTATCTTCTTCCTCCCTTCTCTTGTGCTATTCCTTGGAGCTTGGTGGAGCAAGAAGGAGTGTTCTCGGTACCTTGGAGGTGTTCATCCCTTGCATGTGGTGCTTGTGGTGATCCTTGGTCATCTCTAATCTTGGTGAGTGTTTATCTTCTTTATTTGATGTTTTCTTCAGACCTTATACCCCATCTTCTTCCTCTTTCTCGGCCTTAGACTTTGTTTTGACATGGTAGTCGTTATTGAGAGTAAGCTCCTCATTACAAGGGTAATAGGCCATGTTTTAACAAGGCAACACCCAGGTGAGAGGGAGTTTCTTCCCTCTTTTCCCCCTTCTTTCTTTTAGTTCAGTTTTGAGGTTTTGCTCTTTTCCTGAGCTATCCTTTGACCTTAGTGTTTCCCCTTTTCTTGAGGTGCTCTTGAGGCCGAGTGTGGAGCTTTTGGTGGAGCTTTTCCATCCCTTGAATCTTGTTCTTGGAGCTTGTTTGGTGGTGATCTTCTTAAGGCGGGTTATATAACACTAAAACTACTCTATTATTGCAGTTCTTTATAAAATAAATTTATTACCATCTTCTTCCTCTAGATTGCCTTTTCATCATGATTATGCTTAGTGGTAATCTCTATAGCTTGTTTGGTGGTGATCCCTTGCTTGGTTTAAAATCAATTTGAAACCCTAACCTTTGTACCCATTTTGGTAGATGATGTGTTGTGAAGGTTTTTCTCCATGTATTGCTCTTTACCCTGCCCTCATGCATGGTGTTTTCACACCTAAAGGTAGGAGGGATGCTAGGTTCAATTTCGGTTATCTTGAGCTTGGTTTTCTATTCCTTGGCTAATGTTCTTCCTTGGTAGTTGCTCGAACCATGACTTAGGGTTTTGGTGATTGGTTGTATGTGATCCTTTCTTCATGATAACCATGGTTTCACCTTTAGTCTCAGTTCTATTTTGGCAACCTAGTTGGCGCATCTTGGGAGGTCACGACACTCCCCTCATCATGGTCGCAACCCTGATAGCTTTTGGGTCGAGGTTCTCCTTTGAGGTTGAGTTTGACCTAGTGAATGTTAGGTTGAGACCCTTAGTGGGTGGTGACCTAGTTACCCTTGGTTCTGGGGCTTTGTTTCCATTTTGCTTGAGTTGATACTCACCCTAGAGAGTAGGGTCCAGTTGCCCGATTCAAGCCACTTTTTATCCAAAGTCTCCTAGATTCTTTAGTTCTGACACACACTCTCCGCATCCAGCCTAACCTGATTCAACCCACACTGGTCATCTAGAGTACCAGATATGTGGTCCAAATTGAGTAACCCACCCGAGTCTCCTGATGGATCAAGTACGAGCCATGCAATTAGCTTCCTTTGACCAAAAATATCCAGCATTAGGGTTCAAGTAGTGAGGAATGCATTTATAAAAGGGAACCCTTGTCGTCCATTCTAAGGGTATCTAATAATTTATTAGAACCCACACTTATACGGTGCAAACCCTAGCGAGGACCAAGGAGGCAGCAGTCATAGTGGAGAGACTAATCTTCCTACACCAAGTGTCATATCCCCCTCTTACGTTCTTTCTATATTTATGCTATTGTTTCTCACCATGAGTGAGTAGACATTTTATTATAGCCTATATCTAAACTCAACAATACTATTGCTAAATAAAATATCATTCTTCTTATTTGCTTGCCTTGTAAATTGATCTCTTTCTTTACATGTATGTTATAATTGTAAATGTGTAAGCAGCTATAATCGTGATTAGAACTTTGGAACAATCTTGTTATCCCCTTGAAATGTCACCAAAGGATAGTGAGGTGATTGGTTTATGATTGTCTAACGTGTCGAGACTGGTCGCCCTAGTTAGGGAATCCAATCGAATGAAATAGAAACTTGGGTACCAAGTTTGGTTGATTCTGTTGGATCAAGGGCTCTAGGGGGGTGAATAGAGCTTCACAAATCTCATAAAACGAATTAGACCACCGAATTATATTAAGTGTAGAAACTTTAACATACAACCAATTTGAGGTCCTAACTAACATGCATAGCAAGGGTGAGAGACAAGGAAGAACATACACTTGGACAAAGTGGTTTAGAGTGGTTCCATACTTCAAACTAGAAGTGAGTCAGTCCACTACCTAGACGTGGTTAGGCTCTAGGATTTTACAATCTTGATGCTCTTATATTCATTCATTAGATTACAAGACAAAACCACATTCATCCAAGGACCTAATACCTCAAGAAAGGATCTTCAACCTACCGAAGGAACTTACCCACTTGAGCAAGGAGTCTTCAACCCTCAACAAGGACTTACCCACTCCACCTTCAAGTCTTTGGCCTCCAAGGAATTACCTATCCTTCTTGAATGTCTGCCTTGCCTATCTCCTTCACTCAGATATCTGGAACACCATGCTTTCTTCAACCTTGAATAACAACAACTCCTTCGCCTTCACTCGGAGAAGATCTTCAAGCCTTTTCTTCAATAAGGAAAGGGGGTAGGAAGATGAAGGTGGATAGCTTTACATGGATACAAGAGGTAGCTCTCTTACAACATATCCTAACTCACTCATACTCATGGATTTGACTTGAAGGTAGAGAGAGAAAGGGACTCAAAGGTGTGCAACACTCTCAACTAAGAAAGAACCAAGCATATATGGAATGAGCAACCTTGGAATGAACTCCAAGTGGTCCTATTTATAGGTGGGGGTGCCCCTTTGAGTTGGGAAACACTTAGGGTCAAACTATAGCCATTTTTGCACAAGGTAACAGATCTACTTTTTCCCAAACAAGTCACTAATAGTTAGAATCAATTTTTCTGCATTTTTGTACAATACATTTGGTCGAGATTCAATAAAGGTAACTCGATCGATTGGGTAAAAGACAAACCAAAATTTCAAACCATCGGTCGAGTTTGTCCTAAGGAAACTCGACCGACCAATGAAAGCTGCATTTGGTCAGTAACCTGATCGATTGAGTTCTGTGAATTCACAACTCGACTGATGCATTCTCTAGAAAATGGATCTAGTGGATCGGTCAAGATTGTAACTCGATCGATGAATAGCATGTGATTGATTTTATAAAGTGCATCAAAAGTGATTAAAACTTGGTGGAAAGTGTCCCAATCAATTTTCTCATCTTAGTTACAAGTCATATCATCAATACAAGTGATTAGAAAAATCTTCTAAGGTCATTTACATGGATTTCCTAATTAGCACACTTGTATTGCTTTTGAGTTGAACTGTAGCAAATTAGGGCTTGAGCAATTTGATCCTTTTCATGTATCTAACACCTGAAATCAATCTTGAATACACATATTAGATACATATGAATGGAATGATTTAAGTCATTATCAAAATATGGATAATGTATAACCTCTAGGTTAGCATTCTCCCCCTTTTAGACAACGACAAACCATTCCTCAAACATATTGAAAAGGATATAGAAATAATACCTTTGCCTTGTGAATTTAGGGGGATTCAAGATTTGAACAATGTGAATTGCTCCCCCTCAATCTTTGCTTACTCTAACCTTCATAGTTAGTCTATCTACACAAAGAAATTATAGCATACATGTACTATATGGTCCTTTACAAGTCACATGATAAAGCATAAAAATGAACAAGAAAAGGATCTCACAAGCAATAAGTAGCAGTATAATAAGGAATAGCAATATGATTGAGTTTCAAGACATTGAAATTCTCTCCCCCTTTTGACATTATCAAAAAGTGAGGGGGGTAGAAGAACATATAATCAGGTCTTCTCCAAACACAATCAAACAAATAATTATACAAGCAATCTAATATCATATGTCAACCAGAGATGAAAGAAACACACAATCTCAGTCATAATCAAAATATGGTGAATTAAGGCACCAAATCATAGGATATAACATGATCGAAGAGCAAGAGTGCACATAACATATATTACAACTCAGAAGCATGTTCTCATAAAAGCAACTACAAGCAAGAAGCGATGAAAAACTGAAGATAAAATAGTACGTCTCAGATAATGTGCCCAGATGTTTCTAATACCAAATAGCCTAGAAAAATATATGTGATCGGAAAATTAGACTAAAAACTAAGAAACAACTAGACATCTAGACTATCTATGTCCCCAGCATCATCATTGTCAGCTCCAGGCTCATAGTCCTCGTCTCCATCTGAAGGTGAAGCAATAGTAGTGGCTTCATCACCAGAATCACCACCAGAGGCATCACCATCATCAGAGGCATCCTCACCATCACCATCATTGTTGTCAGCAACAGCTGTCTCAGCATCAGCCTAGTCAGGCATCTCCTCATCTGTAGGAGGACCAAAACCACGATCGGGCAAATGAGCATTCTGCTCATCCCAAGTCATACCAAGAGCATAGATCTCATTGGCCTGAGGAAAGGATGGAACATAATTTCCAAGACTGGAAAGCAGGGTGGCCAAGGGGCCAACAGACAATAGTAGGTAGGTGGGAGCAGAACCACCAACAACAAAGGATGTGGGAGCAACAACAAAGGTAGGCTCAGGAGTAGGGTAGTAATGATGATATGTATAAGAAGCATAATCATTACCGAGGAAAGGCTGGTAGGTGGGGTAGGGGTGTGCATAGGACATGTTCATGTTAGACATGATTGAACATAAATCCTGGTGTAGGTGCTCTTGGACTTGTTGATTGTATGCATGTTGGTGCATCATGTAGCCCATAAGGGTTTCATTGGATACATGCAATGAGGCACAACTAGGTCGAGGTGGCAAAGGAGGATGAGCTCAGGTAGAGGAGGCAGGGGCAGTAGATGTAGAGGCTGAGGGTGAAGCACTAGGTGTTGAGGAGGCAAAGATAGGTACAGACTTTTGAATCGTGGTCTCACTGATACACACACCATTCCTGGCTAGTTTGTAGTGATAGTCAGAAAAGAATGATTTCTCAGTGGCAAACTGAAACAAACCACAAACCAGGGATGGATACGGTGGATGGGTGCCTCAGGTGTTCTTACTAGAATAGAAATAAGTCATATGGTGGAGAATGTATCTTGACTATTTGACTCTGATATTCTCAAGAAGGTAATACATTATGACCACAGTGTTTGCTGCAATATCCTTTTGATTGTTCTTTGGATGGATGTTGCAGTTGACCACTAAGGCTAATATACACTTTCTGAGATCGAGGGAGGAGGAGGGTAGGGTGCTCTTCTTCTTGTATGGAACATCAGTTTTCTTCAAGTAGCAGTGGATGTCAGGAAGAGTGAGCTCATTCTTCTTGTAGAAATCCTCAGGACCCAAAAGGTCGAAATACTCACCGTAATTCTTACGCCAGATGTCATTTTCATCATCTCTGGAGAAGAAGACATTTAGGATATCCTCTGAGATTTGAAATTGCTTCCCGACATTCATGAAAGTCAGGATCACTTGAGTATTCGGTGGGGGTACAAGGGTGTCGTAATTCTAACACAAGTTAGCATAGAATTCATGAACTGCTTTTGTAGTCATAGAATTATGAAAACAGTCACATTCGACAGCCAGGGAAGATATGTGATGAACGGCTAGCAACTTAGCTACTTGGTCTTTGACCACTTGATGCCTAGGGCTAGGCTCAAACAAAGCTCCAAACGGAAAAGGACTCCTAGGAAGACGGTCCTTATACCTATTTACAACTTCTATTGAGACAAATGAGGTGTCATCAAAGGAAATCAAGAGGGAAGATGAAGAAGATGATGGAGCATTGCTAGGTCCGGGTCTCTTTCTTCTATGAGAAGTTGTAGATGCAAAAAAGAAAGAGAAGAAGGGAGCAAACACACAAAGCAAGTCACAAAAATCATCCAAACACCAACAAAGAGCAAAAGGGGAGGTCAAGGTCCACCTATCTAGGTCGGGAAAGGGCTAGGATAGGGAAGGTAAGAGTTTGGGTAGAGAGCTTAGGGCTAGAAGAAGGGGAACCGGTTGGCTATTCTCTAGTTGATAGGGAGAATAGTCGGCCGAACCCAACTTAATTTGGCTTCAACCCATAGATCGGTCAAGTTCTAAGAGTCAGAAACTCGACCGATTGGTCCATTTTAGAATAGCTCTCAACCACAGATCAGTCGAGTTTGTCCTGGGGGAAACTCGACCGATGGTCAACTTGAATGAAAACCATCAAACTTGATTTATAGCCATATGAATTCTAATTAAATTCATTTTTTGAGTCTATTATGTATATTGAACATACTTGGGCACATATCAATCATCATTGGGTACTATCTAGCGATAAAAACCCGAAATTTGAGAAATTCCCAAAAATAAGTGAAACTAAACACGTCAACAAGCAAATTAAGCAATTACGAGCATTTTAGACAAGCAAGGTGAGTAAATCATGAGCAAGACATATAAGATAAAAGCAACTAGATAGATAATGTGTCAATATCATCAGAAGCAACTATGAGTAGTCTAGATCTAATAAAGGTAAATTTCTCTCTAGCTAAAGGTTTAGTAAAAATGTCCACCAACTAACTTTCTGTGTCCACATGGGTGATATAAATATCCCTTTTGGCTATGTGATCATAAAGAAAATGATGGTGAACCTCTATATGTTTGGCTCTACTATGTAATATAGGATTATAAGAAAGATTGATTGCACTAGTATTATCACAATAGATAGGAGAAGCATAAAAATGTATGTTAAAGTCTTGGAGCATTTGCTTCCTCCATAGGACCTGGGCACAACAACTCTCGACTGCAATGTACTCAGCCTTGGTAGTTGATAATACCACGATGCTATGTTTCTTATAAAACAAAGACACCAAGCATGGTCCTAGAAGGAAGCAAGTGCCACTTGTGCACTTTCTAACAACCAAATAGCCCGCATAATCAACATCACTATATGCTATAAGAGTAAAGTCCCTTGACTTAGGGTACCATAGACCAAAGTTTTGAGTTTTGATGAAGTACCTCAAAATCCTCTTAACAACAATAAGATGTGATTTCCTAGGACTTGATTGAAAGTGAGCACACAAGCCAACACTAAACATAATATCAGGTCTAGAGGCAGTTAAATAAAGTAAACTTCCAATCATACCTCTATAGAGCTTCTCATCTACCTTCTCACCTTCTTCATCTCTATCAATTTTGGCGGTGTTGGACATGGGTGTATCCATCGGCTTCATGTTCTCCATTCTAAAGCATTTGAGTAATTCATTGGTGTACTTGCCTTGGTGGATGAAGTTTCCATCTTTGGTTTTCTTGATTTTGAAGCTGAGGAACAAAGTAAGCTCAACCATCATGCTCATCTCGAACTCACTCTACATAGGAGAACTAAACTCCGTACAAAGATCAAGATTAGTCCCGCCAAATATGATATCATCAACATAAATTTGAATGATAAGAAAATTGCTAGAAGTGTGTTTTAGAAATAGAGTAGAATCGACTTTGCCCATGACATAGCCATTGTCTAACAAAAAGTTCAATAATTTCTCATACCAAGCTTGAGGTTCTTGTTTGAGTCCATAGAGAGCTTTTTGTAGCAAATAAACATGGTTTGGCAGCTTGTCATTTTCAAAGCCCAGAGGTTGAGCAACAAATATTTCCTCCTCAATTGTACCATTCAAAAACACACTTTTAACATCCATTTGATATAGAAAGAAATTTTTATAACTAGTAAAGGCAAGTAGAATTTTAATAGATTCAAGTCTAGCAATAGGAGCATAAGTTTCATCAATACCTTCTTGCTGATTGTAGCCTTGTGCCACTAACCTTGCTTTGTTCCTTACCACCTTGCCATTTTCATCAAGCTTGTTGCGGCAGACCCACTTGGTGCCAATGATTTTTCTGTCACTTGGTCTTGGCACTAGGGTCCACACTCGATTCTTCTGAAATTGCTCTAGTTCCTCCTGCATGGCTAGGATCGACTCGTCATCTCCAAGAGCTTCCTTGATGTTCTTTGGCTCCAGTTGTGAGATGAAGGCATTGTCTTCTTGTTCTTTGTTGTAGGTAACTCGTGTCTTCAGCCTCTCGAATGGGTTACCAATGATTAGCTCTTTGGGATGAATCTTGGCAAAGTGAGGAGTGGGATCCTTCTTCTCTTCATCTTTAGCTTCAACCACCTGTTTATATTTGTTTTCGATGTTGAGGTCTTTCAAGATAGGAATTAAGTCATCTGCAACATCATTATCAACAACATTCTTTGCAACAGTAGGGTTAGATTCAATAAACTTGACATTAATAGATTCTTCAATTTTAGACAGTTGAATATTGAAAACTCTATAAGCCCTTCTTTTAGTGCTATAGCCTAGGAAGAAATCCTTGTACGATTTCGGATCAAACTTGTCGAGAGAATCCTTTGTGTTCAAAACAAAACAAGGACATCCAAAACCATGAAAGAAGTCGATGGATGGCTTTCTACCACGCCATAACTCATAGGGGGTTTTCTTTAAAGAAGGATGCATAAAAACTCAATTCTGCACAAAGTGAGAGGTGCTAACAGCTTCAACCCAAAACTTCTTAGGAATGTCATATTCTAGAAGCATGGTCCTAGGCATCTCCTGTAGCAACCTATTCTTTCTCTCTACTACCCCATTTTGTTGAGGTGTACGAGGAGAAGAGAAATTGTGTGAGTAACCAGTTTTTTTCACAAAAACACTCAAAAAGATCATTTCAAACTCTCCCCCATAGTCACTATGTATAGAAACAATCTGGTAAGAAACTTCATTTTCAACTCATTTACAAAAGCTCGAGAAAACATCTAGAGTATCACTTTTAGAAATGACAAAGAATGTCCAAGTATAGTGAGAGAAACCATCGACAATCACAAGACAATACTTGGAACCACGAAGCATTTCAGTTCTCATAGGTATGAATAGATCAATATGAAGAAGTTCAAGAACTCTTTTGGTACTAAGGACTCCTTTGGATTTGAAGGAGGACTTGGTTTGCTTTCCTTGTGTACAAGGTTGGAATTCCTCATCCTTTTCAAAATCTAATTTAGGAAGTCCCCGAACCAATTCCTTTTTTCTCAATTTCTTCATTTGATGCATATTCACATGACCCAACCGGCGATGCCAAAGAGAAATATCATTTTTATCCACAACTAAGCATCTATCAAGTACGAAATTTAGAGCATCAAGCGTAATAACATAAAGATTACCATTTCTAGTTCCCTTATATATGACATTGTAAGTTAGGGAATCTAGAAGCAAACATTCTAAAGAATTAAATATAACAAGATAACCATTATCACAAAGTTATCTTACACTTATCAAATTGTGATGTATGCCATCAACAAGCAAAACATTTTTAATACTTAGCTCATTACCTACCTTACCCTTTTTGTTGCCCCCGAAGATCATTGATCCTCCTTTCTTTTTCATGAATTTATTGAAATGGATGATTTCACTTGTCATATGCTTTGAGTAGCCACTATCAAGAATCCACCTTCTTTTAACCTGCATGAAAGAAGGATGTTGGTACCCAACTCAAACTTTGAGATCCAGGGTTAGCTTGGGGACCCATTTCATCTTTGAGTTGGTCCCCTTTGGCTTATAAGGACAATAAGTAGAGTAATGATCATCACATTTACAATGAACACATACCATTGGGTTCTTATAGCTGAAAGTCTCTCCATGGAATAAAGGAGGTTCCAAACTCTTCTTCTTACTCTTACTCTTATTCTTGTTCTTACCCTTAGGACCAGTCCCATCATATCCTAAACCACTAGTACCAATTTGTTTGGTAGAGTGTTCTAGGACAACATTAAGGGATTTCTTTCCTGTAAGAAACTTTTGCAAAGAAGCTCTTAATTTAGCATTATCATCATAAGATTAATGACAGTAGAAGATAAGCTAGCAAGATCATCTATAGCATGAAATAGGTCAGCCGCTAAACAGAGGGCTTTAGTATGAAAAGAATCACGTTCTAGAGCAGTGCTAGATACCTCATTACTTTGCAAAATAGGTCTAGAGGATAGATCATTAACTTGAGCAAGAAACTTAGCATTTTCATATTTAAGAAAAAGAATTTCTTTTTGATAAGCATGAGTTTCTTGCTTCCTAGCTTCAACAATGACATTAAGTTCTATATTTTTAGTTTTAAGAATACCGATCTCATCTAGGCATTTTTGGTTTTCTTCCTTAAGAGTAGAAATGGTCTTAAGGTAGACACCATTCTGAACTTCAACTCCATTGTATTGGAGCTCAAGATCAAGAAATTTCCCTTGCAATGTATCAATACTATCAAGGTGCAACTTTTTCATTTTGATCAAGAATCTCAATTTTAGCATAAAGATCATCTATAATCTTTCCTAGCCTTTTCTTTTTGGATTTGCATTTAGTAAAAGATGATTGAAAAGCATTAAGCATATCAATAAGAGTTTCTTTAGACAACTCATGCAATTTGACTTCACTTACCACACTTACCTCACTTGCCTCACCTACATCATCACTTGTAGAGGCCATAAGAGCAAGGTGGCATTCTCCATCTTCAGAGCTAGAAGAACTTGAGGAAGACTCCTCCCAAGCTGCATGAGCTGCATCTTTGCTTCTTCTTTCTTTCTTCTCCTTTCTCTTGTATTTACCTTCTTTCTTGTACTCCATATCCTTCTTGTAGCTTCTCTTGTGATGGCTCTTCTTGGCCTCAGGGCAGTCACTCTTGTAATGGCCTTTTTGGCCACATTCATAGCATCTAGGAGTTTATGAAGAAGGCTTCCCCTTGAAGTGTTTGCCCTTGGAGTAGTTAGCTTCATGCACATTTGGGCCTTCATCTTCACTTGAGGAAGGAGTAGGGGACTTGAGTGCAAGTTGTTGTTTCTGAACCATCTCTTCAATTTGAGCTTTGAAGGTTGTGTCCTTGATCTTCTTGGACTCCTTATCTTATCTCTTTTCTTCTTCTTCTTGGTTATCAAGCCTTGGCTCATGAGCTTGAAGGTTGCCAACCAACTCCTCGGTTGACAATTCACTAAGCTTGTACACTTCTTCAATGGATGTAACCTTGGGCTCCCATCTCTTTAGAAGAGATCTCAAGATCTTTGAGTTGATTGTGCATTTGTCCATCACAATACCAAGGGATGCCAATCCATTGATGATCACATTAAGCCTTGTGTACATGTCCGCCACTCTTTCTTTCTTGCCCATCTTGAAGTTCTCAAGTAGACCACCAAATATGTAGATCCTGGCTTCCTTTACTTGCTCCGTTCTTTCATAGGTAACACATAGCTTGTTCCAACTTTCATGTGCGGTGTCCCATGAGGAGATCTGGATGAACTCGAATGGGATGACGTCTGCATAGATGATGCTCATGGCTTTGACATTGAGATGAGCTTGCTTCATTTGGGCTTCCGTCCATGTGGAGATTTCCCCTTTTGGATCTTCATACTTTAGGTGCACCACCTTCTACATCTCATAGCTTACTCCTTGGAGATAGAACTGCATTCTTCTCTTCCAATAGAGGAAGTTGGTGCCATCGAAGCCCGGAGGTCGCATGGATAAGCTTCCCTCCAAGTTGAGAGATCCAAGTGCTAAATCACCCATATTCTCATACTTGTGGAAGTAGCTTGGAGAAGACTTGCTCTGATACCACTTGTTGGATCAAGGACTCTAGAGTGGGGGGGGTGAATAGAGCTTCACAAATCTCACAAAATGAATGAGACCACCAAATTATATTATGTGCAAAAACTTAAACATACAACTAATGTGAGGTCCTAACTAACATTCATAGCAAGGTTGAGAGAGAAGGAAGAACATACATTTGGACAAAGTGGTTTAGAGTATTTCCATACTTCAAACTAGAAGTGAGTCAGTCTACTACTTAGAGGTGGTTAGGCTCTAGGACTTTGCAATCTTGATGCTCTTATATTCATTCATAAGATTACAAGACAAAACCACATTCATCCAAAGAATGAATACCTCAAGCAAGGATCTTCAACCTACCAAAGGAACTTACCCACTTGAGCAAGGAGTCTTCAGCCTTCAACAAGGACTTACCCACTCCATTTTCAAGTCTTTGGCCTTCAAGGAATTACCTATCCTTCTTGAACGTCCGCCTTCCCTATCTCCTTCACCCGGAGATCTGAAACACCATGCTTTCTTCAACCTTGAAGAATAGCAACTCCTTCTCCTTCACTTAGAGAAGATCTTCAAGCCTTTTCTTCAATAAGGAAAGGGGGTAGGAAGATGGAGGTGGAGAGCTTTACATGGATATAAGAGGTAGCTTTCTTACAACATATCCTAACTCACTCATACTCACATATTTGACTTGAAGGTAGAGAGAGAAAGGGGCTCAAAGGTGTGCAACATTCTCAACTCAGCAAGAACCAAGCATATATGGAATGAGAAACCTTAGAATGAACTCCAAGTGGCCCTATTTATAGCTGGGGGTGACCCTTTGAGTTGGGGAACACTTGGGGTCAAATTATAGTCATTTTGGCACAAGGCAACATACCTATTTTCACCCAAATAAGTCACCAACAGTTAGAATCACTTTTTCTGCATTTTCCGTACCGTACATTCGGTCGAGATTCAATAAAGGTAACTCGAATGATTGGGTAAAAGACAAACCCAATTTTCAAACCATTAGTCAATTTTGTCCTGAGGAAACTCGACCGACCGATGAAATTTGCATTTGGTCAGTAACCCAATCGGTCGAGTTCCGTGAATGCACAACTCGACTGATGCACTCTCCAGAAAATGGATCCAGTGGATCGGTTAAGATTGTAACTCGACCGATCAACATCCTGAGTTCCATTTTCTAAAGTGCATCAAAAGTGATTAAAACTTGGTGCAAAGTGTCCCAATCAATTTTCTCGTCTTAGTTACAAGTCATATCACCAATACAAGTGATTACAAAAATCTTGTAAGGTCATTTACATGGATTTCCTAATTAACATACTTGTATTGCTTTTGACTTGAACTGTAGCAAATTAGGGCTTGAGTAATTTGATTCTTTTCATGTACCTAACACCTGAAATCAATCTTTAATACACATATTAGATACATATGAATGGAATGGTTTAAGTCATTATCAAAATATGGACAATGTATAACCTCTAGGTCAACATATTTGAAGGGAGTTTAATCCATGCAATGATTTGTATCTGGTGAGGGTGAAGTAGCTAAGCCTCTATTTAGTAAATTTTGATTTAGGAGTTAAATCTTGCTAGACTAATTATGTAGGCTTTGGTGAGTGAAACCCCATACCCTAATCCTTTTTAGCATTGCTACTGGCAGCAATTTAGTTCAATCAATCAATCAACTTTCTTGGTTATAAAAATCACTCTTAATAAATTTTGAATATATATGTAACTACTTAAAAAGGTTTCCCTTTGGGTTATATCATTAAGTATACCACAATAAGGCTTCCGTTCGTCTAGAATGGGGAACTAGTGCACAACATTTTATTAAACCTAAGGATATTTCTGTTATGGTTTTTATTGGTGTGACATTTGGAGCCCCACCACCCACACACCTCTGATTTCTCAATTTCATCTCTAAATAAATAAAGAAGATCTCTTAAGCTACAATACATGTAAAGTGCTATATTATATGTGTTAATAACATATAACTGATCCATTATTATCAACATCTTTAGAATAAAGAGGGGTTTGCTAAAATAAAATCTATGAAACCTAAAACGTGCTTCGGTTGTGAACCATGTCTTATAGAAGAAGTATCCATAAGTGAGTTATAAATATACATTAAAAAAACTTAGACCATGGACAACAACTGGTGAGAATGTTATCAATGAAATTTTCAGAATGTTTTAGAAAGTTTTGACATTTATTTTTGGGTCACAAGAAACCATGGCCTAGTGAATTTCTAGATAGAGTGGTAGAGAATGTAGATAAGTAACTTTTGTGTAGTAATAAGATCATGTATCTTGTGAGTGAGGGTTGGTAAATAGCATCAAGTTCAAAAGATAATGGAAAAATCACATAAAAGTTAACTTATCATTTGTATAATAAAGGACACTTTTGAATCAACTACACAGTTTTCTTCTCTTAAGTATTTTGTTAGTAATAATTTTCCTATGATCTAGGAAGTTATAATAAAAAAAAACTCCAAGATGGACTTCAATGTTCCACAAGGAATCCTTAAAAATGGATTCAATGCCACCAAATGAAAGGAAGGACTAAGTAAAGTATAGAGAAAATGTATAAGCAAATACACACAATATAATACTAAATCTAGGGAAAAGTAATGATTAAATGATGTAATTATATGATTTTGTTAAAATAAATGTTGCATAAATATTTTGAATGCATTATCCATCTTCAAAATAAGGTATTTGGAAGTTTTATATAAATCAATTTATTTGTAAGGAGGAGTAATTAAGAGATTTAATGAAAAAATCATAATTGATCCCAAGAAAAACCAATTATCATTTAAAAAATGAGGTGAGGAAAAAGAAACCTAAAGAGAAAATTATGAATTTGTTTTAGGATAGAGGTGGTATTCTAAATGTGTTTCCATAAGGTTCACTATATAAGTTGATTGATATTGTGCCAAGGGGAGTTTTCTATTAGTATTTCTTAGTGACATTGTCTTCACATATAAAACATATTCTAGACAAAAGATATGACATGATTTAAATATTGGAACAAATAGCACATGTTTTCAAATAAGTAGCACCCCAACTATCATTATTATAAGTACATTGACCTTATCTGTGGCATCCAACTCACAAAAACAAGATTTACTTAAGTAGAAGTGAATCATTTGCAGCAGATTACTGAAAATCACTAAAAATTTAAAACTTTTTGCAAAGAGATCCAATCATAGGAAAACTCTTTTAACAAGAACCATTGTATTTCAATTACATCCTGGTTCATAATGTACATGTCATGTACCATCTCTTCTCGAGGATTACATACAACATTTGTTCTATTAAATTTGTACATAGGCAACTTAAAACCTCGAGGCATCAAGACAAAACCTCAGATCGATTATAAAATCACAAACTACTGACTCCTAGGACCTGAGAGTACAGAGACGACACATATGACTCTTGGCTACAAGACTCGACAGACAGTATCTCCACCTGAGATATTATTGTTGTCCCTGATGTTGCTGCTGTTCTTTCTCTGCTATGGGATTTCTGCCTCTTCGTCTGCGTCCACCTAAAAATGTTGGTTCCCACGGGGGTGAGACAATTGTAAATTGCCCCAGCGAGAGATATAACTCTCCTCTAGAAACATCATTATTGTAGTTTATTAAATTAAAAATGAGCAGAGGAATCTCATATATTTAACAACAGATAAATCGTTGTATGAACAAAATCAAGTAATCTCCTTTCCTAAGGAGAACATTGCATCTACTCATGGTAGAGTTTTAAATCATCTATCCACCTTGCAAGGAATGTAAAGAGACATAATTCACATCTATCAACTAAAGATGCATAAAAGAAATGTAACATCAGCCAATGAATTTCCATATTCAATCCCTAAGCAAACATGCTATATGGCTGATTATATTTTCCAATCACACTTATGCCATGAGGAGATGAGGTATACCGCTCATACTCCAACCGACCACTGTGAAGTTGAAATCGGTACCATACATAGGTCAATGGAAGAGCCAGATTCCCATGACCTCCCACATCCCGGTCAGTGCGGGACCACAAGCACGACTGATGTCAACTGCTCAATATAGCTTTCCAGGTATACTGGCAACTTCGTTATAGAGTTACAGCGTCAACTGCACTCTCATCGGCAATCGAGAGATTTAATGTTTATTTCCATCAACCCGATAATAAGTATTATTGGGAAATGTTTACGACATCTATCCCAATCATCGGAAGATTTGTGATACATCCATCCCGACACATACAATGAAGGATTGAGAGGTTTAATGTTTACCTTCCATTAATCTCGTCATCAGGACGTAAGGATATGTTCGCCCATTAACCCCCACATATTCAAAAATATGCATTCTGGGTTTTTCCGCGGAGGAACCCGTTTCACCATCACTATTACTGACGATGATGGATCTATGGCCAGGGCTCTACATGATATGATTTCACTTGACTAATTAGGTACATTATCATGTTCTTTTAGCATCATTCAAGTTCTCAAACATAACTTAATCTCTTCTCAGTCTTTATAAGACATTGGGATCTCAGTCCCTCATTTAAATACTTGGAATTCTCATCCCTCCACCACATTATTACCATGCTTATCAAATTTTGGGTATTTAAACCTTAGGTTCATCACTGAACATGCATTGTTACCACTTATTAAGTAACTATTACCTATAGGTCCTCAGATCAAGGTATACATGATACTTGTTACACAATCATTACACATGGCTCACAAGGCCCATTATTTATCTTGTCACCTTTTACTAGGCAACAACTTGATCACATGGCTTACAATTCCACTGCACATTTTGTTACTTCTCATTAAGCAAAATATAATATAATGGCACACCATGCCAATGCATATCTTGTTACTTCTCAGTAAGCAACAAAAGCATATCACAACATACAATACAATAGCAACACCACTATTTCCTTACCAGGATTAGGGTTTACCATCAAATAGGGTTTTTCATCCTATTACCCAAAATTAGGGTTAGGATTTCCCATTACACATTAATTAGGGCTTATGTTCATTTTATGAATCCAACCCTTATTAATTGCTCCACTCCTCTAAGAGGCTCTTTTAATATCACAAGCATTCATACATGCTTATTGCTCTCATCACATATCATTAAATATTATTAATGCAAGGTATGAGTTTATTTCTCATCCTTTCCAGGGTATGATTACTTTTCTCATTATATCTTGATGTATCACTTTTCTCATTACTTCTAACTCACTTGAATTTACCAACTTATCTTGTATTAAGGTATTTCCCTCTTAATACTTTTAACCACTCACCTATCACCTTTATCATATAGTGCATAGGTCACACACTAGATTTGTCCAGGTATCTTTAATGATATGGACTTGTCTAATGGTTAGGTATCGTGATATTATTATCAACCACTTTAGGTATCTCAACTCTCAAAATACTATCCACACCATTATTTAGTGTTGCATACATCACTCCTAAGAGTGTCATATCCTCATCTTTATAAGGTGTATAGGGTTGATACATGTATGTCAAGTTAATCACATGTATAGAGTTGGATGTATAATGATATAGGAATCACCTTGTCCCTTATACCCTTAAATATTAAAGTATTAATATTACCATTCATATGGTTTATCAATTTCACCCTTCATGGTGTAACATTCTCATCTTACTTGATTATGTCAGCCACACTCTACTTTAGTGTATTGGCCATTATACCCTTATTAGGGTTTCATATACCATTACATGGCATCACCCCAGATTTAAATTACACATCACATCATTACATCAGGGTTCCACATAACATTATTCTAATTCAAGGTTTCACGTGGCGTTCCCCTAGATTAGGATTTCCCATGGCATCACCCGCAACTAGGGTTTCACATGGCATCATCCTCATTTAGGGTTTCACATGGAATCATCCTCAATTAGGGTTTCATATGGCATCACCCTTAATTAGGGTTTCACATGGCATCACCCTCAATTAGGGTTTCACATGGAATCATCCTCAATTAGGGTTTCACATGGAATCATCCTCAATTAGGATTTCATATGGCATCACCCTCAATTAGGGTTTCACATGGAATCACCGTCAATTAGGGTTTCATATGGAATCATCCTCAATTAGTATTTCCACTTTAATTACCCACAATTAGGGTTTACTATTCATCCCAATTAGGATTCCTATTCAAGTATCCATAAGCAGGGTTTACTATTCATCCCAATTTAGGGTTTTACATCACATTACCCTAAATTAGGTTTACACATATCATCACCCTAGATTAGGGTTACATACTTACCCTAGATTAGGGTTTCACTCAAAATTTCCCTGAATTAGGGTTAGGGTTCAATAACCTTGTCAATTAGGATTTTATGCTCATGATTAGGGTTTTATGATCTCTTTACTAAGGATCATATCCTTAATCACCACATAAATCATAATCAAGTATGAATTCCATTCTATCATTCTCTCCACTTGATTTGGTTACATCAATCATACGATCAAGTATATACAACTATGATTAACATAGTGTACTGGGTTATTGCTATTATAACCAATTAGGGTTTATCCCTTTAAATGTACTAATCATCTAGGTACTTTAGGGATTCAACATTTATACCTATAATTGATTATCATTGCTATCAATCATTTGGATCAATGGAACAATCATCACCTTCAATTTCCAAATGATTGAATCACATTTATCCTCCATTCGGTTTTGGGGTTTCATCACCAAACGGTTTTGAAACCGTTTGACTCCAAATGGTTTTGAAACCGTTTGACCCCAAATGGTTTCAAGAATGTTTGGACTCAAATGGCCTCAAGACCGTTTGGGCCAAATCAGTCTCAAAACCGCAAGGGTTTATTTGGTACATTCATCAATCAAATTGAATGTAATTTGCACCATTGAACTGACCATTGATTAGGCAATTGAAGGATTCATCAATCAACACCATTAGATCTTTATCCAATAATCAAGCATCAACCATTAATCCTCCAAACGATTTTGATACCTCTTGGTCCCAAATGGTTTTAAAACCGTTTGACCCAAATTATCTTGAAATCGTTAGGATCAATCATGGATTCTTCAATCAACTCGATTAGGGTTTCCAATTGAAGGATTGTACATACATTGAATCAATCAATTGGATCCATTGGATCATCATCCAACATGTACTTGGGTTCAGACCTCAAATGGTCAACCTAACCAAATGGTCAACCCTCTCATGCGGTTTGGAGTCCAAGTCATCAAACGGTTTGCAACTGTTTGGTCTCCAAACGGTTTGGTGAAACCGTTTGGACCAAAAGTCCAAAGTTGTTTGCAACTCAAATTTGTTGAGATGTGTACTTGTGATGATGTCATCACCATCAACATTCATCCCCACTAAATCTACTGCCATACCCATGGAAGTTGCATCAATTAATCAAAGGTATTGCAAGAAGAACAATTGAATCAATTGAATTGAGAAATTGAGTTCAATAACAATGATTAAGGGTTCAAGTTATATAACCCTCCTCCAAATGAGCTTCAAATCTTGGAGATTCATGTTAAAAATGGTGTATGAAGCTTTTGCAACTCCCCCTAGGCTCGTCCTCAAGCTTTTGGGTGAAAGGATTGGCTAGGGTTGAAGATGGAGTGAAGAAAAGAAGAAATCAATGATTTATTTTTTATTTCCACCATGAGATCATGGTTGAAAGTGATCAAGAAGCTTACCAACAGGTTGGGGGTCGTCCTCCTGTTTCTCCAAGCTCCCAAGGTCGTTTTTCAAGCAAAGGGTGGAAGTGAATTCGAAATTCCCCTTTTACTCTATGGATAATGAGCTTATATGCAATTTTTATTAAAAATTCAATTAGGAGAGAGAAAGTAGGAATTATCTCCCCCTTATCCTTGCCACTTGCCCCCTTATCTTCCTTAGGTACGAGGATATCCTATTTGCCTCATATTCCTCTCAATTATCCACAATTTAAAGAAAATCAAATTAAGCATCTTAATCCATTTAATAGTAATATCCATAAGTGAGTGCATATTTCTTTTTCTTATAATAATGTGAGTGGGTTTTTCACCTCCTTGAGATATTTCGTGGCCCTTGCAAGGCACAAGGACGTTCACACATATATGAATTCAACCATTTCAATTTTTGTTTAAGGGCATTTTAATTAATAAATTTATTTTTGCATTAAATTGAATTAGGATTTCAATTATGCTTAAATCTTAATTATTTTAATATCAAGATTCTCTCTCCTCCAAAGGGATTCAAATGAGACGCCCCTCTAGTTTTTTTGCTCTACATGATGCCAAGAAACATTAGGTACTCTCTAGAAGAGTTAATTTTCATATTGAACCCTAGGTTTTGGGTAAATTGCACATTACACCAAAACTAGGTTTTAATGCACAAACATTGCTCAATCAACTCTTTCTTGGTACTCAGGCTTTCACAAGCCATACATCTGCATCATCTTCATTCTCATGATGCTTCAACACATGAGGAACATTTAATCATGTAACATTTGCAAGTTAACCCCTCAACTTGGGTAATTTGCACTTTAGTCCAAAATAAGCAAACATTGCTTCAACATTATCAAAACAGGACCAAAATTGAAACATAAGTTCTTCTTGGTCTTAATTACTTTTCACAAGATAAAATTAAGGATATAATTATCTTGCTTAAGCAAAACTTCTAGGGTTAAGGCATAACCCAGGTCAGGGATGTTACAAATTATAAATCCCTAACAAGGATTTTGTCCCCAAAATCCCAGATAAAAGGGAGACAAATATTATTCCTGCATCATATCATCATGTCGTCACATAAAATCTCATTATTATGGAGACACCATAGAGCTTTGATCAATACAAAGTTCTTCCATACAAGATTCTCATAGAATCTTTTACACAGGACACATACTCCACTGTCTTTCTCATTATTGACTGTGGAGTTAATTCTGTGTCAGGTAACATCTTTCTTATTCAAAGAAACATCATACATTCTTTATTAATATCATGTTTATGCAAAGCATAAACCCCTAACATATGATGTTCATACTATTTTATAGTCAGACTAATTTCTTGGTTGACCATTCCAGGTAACCAACATAAATCATCTATTATTTCTTTAGATACCAGGATCTCTTACCTTGGTATCTATCACATGTGTTGAAAACACATCACATATTTATCTTCCTTTCATCTTAGAACATTACTTGTTACATATATCTTCACCTTGGAACCAAAGTCCAAGATAAACTGATACTTTTCTAAGTATCCATCACATTAACATTTTTATCTTATGCACATCAAGTGTCCTAAGACCCACTTGATTGCCATGTCCCCGAAAGGAAAGAAGACAAGGAATCATATCCCTCTTATTATTTCATGAGTTTTCAACTATTCAAGAATCATTTACTCTTTGTCTCATCCTGGTTTTCTTGCCTTCAGCATAGGAATTTATAAGGATGTTTACATAACATCATTCCTTTCTTTGTTAATATCTAACAGGTTCATGAGCATCTTATGATCTTATCATATTTCCCATTTCCACATTATGGGAAAATATCTTACAAAATTTATTGAACAAGGATCACTTTCCTTGTTCTCTTTCTTATCTTATGAGGAGTATAGTTTTTACTCCCTCATACACACATACTAATTTGAGATCATTTCAGATTTCTATTTCTTATGATTAGGATATGACACATTTATCCATACCATATTTTAAATCTCATGATACTCATTAGATTGTCTCAGAATGACTACTTGATCAGAGCAATAAAAAAGATAACAATCTAAGAGTTCCATACTTACTTTATCATCAATAGTTGTATACCTGGCCAGGGTATATAAATACTGAGATTAAGTAGTATGCACTTTGTATACTAACATATTCCTTTCTTTTCTTATCATCATGAGCATAAGATTCATCATTCTTGGATTTTATCCAAGCATCTTTTCTATACCTCATCTTCTCTCATATAGGTAAGAGCAATATAAAACATCTATAATGTTTACTATGCAAAATGTAAGTCCTCATAGGACTAATCAAGGAAAACTCAATCAATTATTTTCTCAATTTAACTCAGGAAATCATAAAATGACATGTTAGAATGACATTATTTTGTCTCACCTGTCATGATTTGTGGATGGTTCACTGCCTCAGGCTGATTCTGCCTCAGAGGTTGATTTACCATAACATTTCTGGCTGAGCAATTTCTTGCCAAATGTCCCACCTATCTACATTGGTAGTAAATTCTGGGATTTTCTTGTGGTCTAGAAGGTTCTTTACCCTTTATGGGTAACCCTTGCCTTGATGCATTAGACTTTGGTTGTACTGGTGGTGCCAAGAACTTTCCCTTTTTGGGACTACTAGGCCTCTGTTCCTAAGTTTGGATAGGCCTTTTCTCAATTCTTCTTTTATTTTTCCTTTCTGGACAATGTTTAATAATATGTCCAGGCTGTCTACACCCATAACAAACCCTAGTTTCAGGTTGTAACCTATTCTTTTTACCATTATTCATTGCTCCAACATGCTATTGTTGAGCAAGAATCCTATTGGAATTCAAAACTTCTTCATTGCGGGTTGGTAGTCTAGGTTGCATTGCTAATGCACGATCTACTATATGCATCATAGCTGTCCTGAATTTCTCAAACAAAGTAGGGAAAGATGGGCTCTTTATCATGGCTAGGTCAAACTGGGGATGTGCAGGTATATGTTCTTCTCTTCTCTGATCCCCTATACCACTTCCTGGTGTAGCAGTGCTGCTCTCAGCAACATGTTCTTCGTGTGGTCCATCCATCTTCAAGCTTTAATTCTTCTCCTATGAGTAGAAGTCACTATGAGATAGACTGCAGACACTAGAACAGACTCAACAACCTTAATCCTATGTCTCTGTAGACTTAACGAACCTAGAGCTCTGATACCACTAAATTGTGGCATCCAACTCACAAAAACAAGATTTACTTAAGAGAAAGCGAATCATTTGTAGCAGATTACTGAAAATCACTAAAAATTTAAAACTTTTTGCAAATAGATCCAGTCATAGGAAAACTCTTTTAACAAGAACCATTGTATTTCAATTACATCATGGTTCATAATGTACATGTCATGTACCATATCTTCTCGAGGATTACATACAATAGATGTTCTATTAAATTTGTACAAAGGAAACTTAAAACCTCGAGGCATCAAGCCAAAACCTCAGATCGATTATAAAATCACAAACTACTGACTCCTACGACCTGAGAGTATAGAGACGACACATATGACTCTTGGCTACAAGACTCGATAGACATTATCTCCACCTGAGATATTACTCCTGTCCCTAATGCTGCTGCTGTTCTTTCTGTGCTATGGGATTTCTGCCTCTTCGTCTGCGTCCATCTAAAAATGTTGGTTCCCACGGGGGTGAGACAATTGTAAATTGCCCCAGTGAGAGATATAACTCTCCGCCAGAAACATCATTATTGCAGTTTATTAAATTAAAACTGAGCAGAGGAATCTTATATATTTAACAGCAGATAAATCGTTGTATGAACAGAATCAAGTAATCTCCTTTCCTAAGGAGAACATTGCATCTACTCATGGTAGAGTTGTAAATCATCTATCCACCTAGCAAGAAATGTAAAGAGACATAATTCACATCTATCAACTAAAGATGCATAAAAGAAATGTAACATCAGTCAATGAATTTCTATATTCAATCCCTAAGCAAACATGCTATACGGCTGATTATATTTTACAATCACACTTATTCCCTGAGGATATGAGGTATACTGCTCATACTCCAACCGACCTCTACGAAGTTAAAATCGATTCCATACATAGGTTAATGGAAGAGCCGGATTCCCATGACCTCCCACATCCCGGTCGGTGCGGGACCACAAGTAGGAATGATGTCAACTGCTCAATATAGCTTTCCAAGGTATACTGGCAACTTCGCTATAGAGTTACATCGTCAATTGCATTCTCATCGGCAATCGAGAGATTTAATTTTTATCTCCATCGACCCGACAATAAGTATTATTGGGAGATGTTTACGGCATCTATCCCAATCATCGGGAGATTTGTGATACATCCATCCCGACACATACAATGAAGGATTGAGAGGTTTAATATTTACCGTCCATCAATCTCCTCATCAGGATGTAAGGATATGTTCGCCCATTAACCCCCCACATATTCAAAAATATGCATTCTGGGTTTTTGCCGCGGTTACCATCACCTATTACTGACGATGATGGATTTATGGCTAGGGCTCTACATGATATGATTTCACTTGATTAATTAGGTACATTATCATATTCTTTTAGCATCATTCAAGTTCTCAAACATAACTTATTATGACAAATGCTACAAAGAACCATGTATTGTTTCATAAATTGCTTCTTAGTCTTTATAAGACACTGGGATCTCAGTCCCTCATTTAAATACTTGGAATTCTCATCCCTCCACCACATTATTACCATGCTTATCAAAGTTTGGGTATTTAAACCCTAGGTTCATCACTGAACATGCATTGTTACCACTTATTAGGTAACTATTACCTCTAGGTCCTCAGACCAAGGCATACATGATACTTGTTACACAAGCATTACACATGGCTCACAAGGCCCATTATTTGTCTTGTCACCTTTTACTAGGCAACAACTTGATCACATGGCTTACAATGCCACTGCACATTTTGTTACTTCTCATTAAGCAAAATATAATATAATGGCACACCAGGCCAATGCATATCTTTTTACTTCTCAGTAAGCAACAAAAGCATATCACACCATACAATACAATAGAAACACCACTATTTCCTTACCAGGATTAGGGTTTACCATAAAATAGGGTTTTCATCCTATTACCCAAAATTAGGGTTAGGATTTTCCATTATACATTAATTAGGGCTTATGTTCATTTTATGAATCCAACCCTAATTAATTGCTCCACTCCTCTAAGAGCCTCTTTTAATATCACAAGCATTCACACATGCTTATTTCTCTCATCACATATCATTAAATATTATTAATGCAAGGTATGAGTTTATTTCTCATCCTGGCCAGGGTATGATTACATCATACTCATTAGTTTGTCTTAACCCCTTTTTCAAGGTATGTTAGCCTATACTTATCAAAATGTATCAAACTCCTTACATTTCATTGTATCAATTTATATAACACATTTCATGTGTTTCTTATCCAACTAAATTGGATTTAAAGTGTATCAAGGTGTATCAATCTTGAAGTGCTGAATGTGATATCTATCATGTCTTGATGTATCACTTTTCTCATTACTTCTAACTCACTTGAATTTACCAACTTATCTTGTATTAAGGTATTTCCCTCTTAATACTTTTAACCACTCACCTATCACCTTTATCATATAGTGCATAGGTCACACACTAGATTTGTCCAGCTATCTTTAATGATATGGACTTGTCTAATGGTTAGGTATTGTGATATTATTATCAACCACTTTAGGTATCTCAACTCTAAAAATACTATCCACGCCATTATTTAGTGTTGCATACATCACTCCTAAGAGTGTCCTATCCTCGTCTTTGTAAGGTGTATAGGGTTAATACATGTATGTCAAGTTAATCACATGTATAGAGTTGGATGTATAATGATCTAGGCATCACCTTGTCCCTTATACCCTTACATATTAAAGTATCAATATTACCATTCATATGGTTTATCAATTTCACCCTTCATGGTGTAACATTCTTATCTTACTTGATTATGTCAGCCACACTCTACTTTAGTGTATTGGCCATTATACCCTTATTAGGGTTTCATATATCATTACATGGCATCACTCCAGATTTAAATTTCACATCACATCATTACATCAGGGTTCCACATAACATTATTCTAATTCAGGGTTTCACATGGCATTACCCTAGATTAGGATTTCCCATGGCATCACCCTCAACTAGGGTTTCACATGGCATCATCCTCATTTAGGGTTTCACATGGAATCATCCTCAATTAGGGTTTCATATGGCATCACCCTCAATTAGGGTTTCACATGGCATCACCCTCAATTAGGGTTTCACATGGAATCATCCTCAATTAGGGTTTCACATGGAATCATCCTCAATTAGGATTTCATATGGCATCACCCTCAATTAGGGTTTCACATGGCATCACACTCAATTAGGGTTTCACATTGAATCATCCTCAATTAGGATTTCCACTTTAATTACCCACAATTAAGGTTTACTATTCATCCCAATTAGGATTCCTATTCAAGTATCCATAATCAGGGTTTACTATTCATCCCAATTTAGGGTTTTACATCACATTACCCTAAATTAGGTTTACACATATCATCACCCTAGATTAGGGTTACATCCTTACCCTAGATAAGGGTTTCACTCAAAATTGCCCTGAATTAGGGTTAGGGTTCAATAACCTTGTCAATTAAGGTTTATGCTCATGATTAGGGTTTTATGATCTCTCTACTAAGGATCATACCCTTAATCACCACATGAATCATACTCGAGTATGAATTCCATTCTATCATTCTCTCCACTTGATTTTGTTACATCAATCATACTATCAAGTATATACAACTATGAATAACATAGTGTACTGAGTTATTGCTGTTATAAGCAATTAGGGTTTATCCCTTTAAATGTACTAATCATCTAGGTACTTTAGGGATTCAACCTTTATACCTATCATTGATTATCATTGCTATCAATCATTGAATCAATATAATAATCATCACCTTCAATTTCCAAATGATGGAATCACATTTATCCTCCATTCGGTTTTGGGGTTTCATCACCAAACGGTTTTGAAACCATTTGACTCCAAATGGTCTTGAAACCATTTGACCCCAAATGGTTTCAAGACCGTTTGGACTCAAACGGTCTTAAGACTATTTGGGCCAAATCAGTCTCAAAACCGCAAGGGTTTATTAGGTACATTCATCAATCGAATTGAATGTAATTTGCACCATTGAACTGACTCAATTGAAGGATTCATCAATCAACACCATTAGATCTTTATCCAATAATCAAGAATCAACCATTAATCCTCCAAATGGTTTCAAGACCGTTTGGGCTCAAACAGTTTCAAAACTGTTTGCCCAAATTATCTTGAAATCGTTAGGATCAGTTATGGATTCTTGAATCAACTCGATTAGGGTTTCCAATTGAAGGAGTGTACATACATTGAATCAATCAACTGGATCCATTGGATAATCATCCAACATGTACTTGGGTTCATACCTCAAACGGTCAACCTAACCAAATGGTCAACCCTCGCTTGTGATTTGGAGTCCAAGTCATCAAACGGTTTGCAAACCGTTTGGAGACACCGTTTGGACCAAAAGTCCAAAACTGTTTGCAGCTAAAATTTGTTGAGATGTGTGCTTGTGATTATGTCATCACCATCAAACTTCATCCCCACGAAATCTACTTCCATACCCATGGAAGTTTCATCAATTAATCAAAGGTATTGCAAGAAGAACAATTGAATCAATTGAATTGAGAAATTGAGTTCAATAACTATGATTAAGGGTTCAAGTTATATAACCTGTCTCCAAATGAGCTTCAAAGCTTGGAGATTCACGTAAATAATGGTGGATGAAGCTTTTTCAACTCGCCCTAGGCTCTTCCTCAAGTTTTGGGTGAAAGGATTGGCTAGGGTTGAAAATGGAGTGAAGAAAAGAAGAAATCAATGATTTATTTTCGATTTCCACCATGAAATCATGGTTGAAAGTGATCAAGAAGCTTATCAACAGGTTTGGGGTAGTCCTCCTGTTGCTCCAAGATCCCAAGGTCGTTTTGCAAGCAAAGGGTGGAAGTAAATTCGAAATTCCCATTTTACTCTATGGATAATGAGCTTATATGCAATTTTATTAAAAATTCAATTAGGAGAGAGAAAGTAGGAATTATCTTCCACTTATCCTTGCACTTGCCCCCTTCTCTTCCTTAGGGACGAGGATATCCTCTTTGCCTCTTATTCCTCTCAATTATCCACAATTTAAAGAAAATCTAATTAAGCACCTTAATCCATTTAATAGTAATATCCATAAGTGAGTGGATATTTCTTTTTCTTATAATAATGTGAGTGGGTTTTTCACCTACTTGAGATTTTTCGTGGCCCTTGCAAGGCACAAGGACGTACAAACATATCTGAATTCAACCATTTCAATTTTGGTTGAAGGTAATTTTAATTAATAAATTTATTTTTGCATTAAATTGAATTAGGATTTCAATAATGCTTAAATCTTGATTATTTTAATATCAAGATTCTCTCTCCTCGAAAGTGATTCAAATGAGACGCCCCTATGGTTTTATTTGCTCTAAATGATGTCAAGAAACATTAGGGACTCTATATAAGAGGTAATTTGCATATTGAACCCTAGGTTTTGGGTAAATTGCACATTACACCAAAACTAGGTTTTAATGCACACATATTGCTCAATCGGCTCTTTCTTGGTACTCAGGCTTTCACAAGCCATACCTCTACATAATCTTCATTCTCATGATGCTTCAACACATGAGGAACATTTAATCATGTAACATTTGCAAGTTAACCCCTCAACTTGGGTAATTTGCACTTTAGTCCAAAATAAGCAAACATTGCTTCAACATTATCAAAACATGACCAAAATTGAAACATAAGTTCCTCTTAGTCTTAATTACTTTTCACAAGATAAAATTAAGGATTTAATTATCTTTCTTAAGAAAAACTTCTTGGGTTAAGGCATAACCCAGGTCAGGGATGTTACATTATCCAGGGAAAAAGGTTGATTTTCATAGATATTATAGTGGAATCTAAATGGAATATATAATGAATTTGTCAAAAAAATAATTAAAACTTTGTCTGTGAGAGGATTAAAGTAATAATTTATGGATAGTGGAGATGATTTAATATGTACAACTCTACCTTGTAGATTATTGATTCCATTTGGAAGATGCAAGTGTATCTTGTCAGTCATGGGAGTTCCAAACCAATGGATACAGGTGTGTTGGGGAAAGGCTATTTTGAGATATTTGTTTGGAAAATTGGATGTACAACTTCAAAGAATAAGACTGATAGGGTTGATATCAATGGGTAAAATAAAGATTTTGAAAGTTTGAAATTTAATATTATGAAATGTTAGATGTTTTGAGGATACATCCCATATTAGTGGCATTTCAACCATAGTTTAGTGAAGATAAGGATGTCATATGTAAATTTTAGGTTTGAGGGTGAAGAATAGAAGATATTAGTGAACCTTTCAACATATTAACTTGATGAATATTTCTTAAGAATCCATTGAAGACATTTTCATGAAAATGACAAAAGAGAAAGGGCAAAAGATGGTATCTTTGACAGAGACAACTTGAGGATGAAAATAACATTGATAGGGTGTAAGAATGACAAATTGTAAGGATGTAAAGAATGTGCAATTGATATAAACTGTTCAGGCATGTCATGTATTTTATGGAGTGATAATAACTCACCTTTAGGTCTCAACTTGTAATTGTCTAAACAATGATGAGATATATAAATCTGGAGGCTAGATGTTTGACTAAATAAAAATGTTCAGGCCTATATATGGCCACCATTGTGAATCATAATACTCACATCATTTCAACATTATATTTCAATCCTCACATCTTGTATTGACTAATACAACATCATTCTAGATCTTCAATACCAATATATCCTCATTTACACTGCCACATAAACTAGAAAAGCCGGAAAACAAATGTAAAGTCTAATCCAAGAACCTTCAATCATACTCTGTGCACCTGATTCAAAATACATTAGAAAAATTAAATGTATGGGAAACACAAAATTGTATTTAAAAATAAGATATTCACATTATATGTCACAGAACCATTTGTTACCCAATCTTTAACTCTAAATGAGTATAAAGTCAATGGCAATAGGACCTAGGTGTGCATCCCTAGCATGGTATTATCAAAGTGTGAATGTAGAAGTGTAAACATTAGCATACATGAACAGATAATAAGATAAAAGCACCAACCATAATATCAACATTTAACAAGTATTATTAAGCAACATCCTTTATTACAAGATTTTGATTATGATTTGAGAGTCAATTATATACAAGTCTACTCATGTATACTAGGAATCTGACAACAAGTACACATGACATAGCTCACCAAGCCCATGAACTTCTAGCCATCTTTGAACATATAAAATGCATGAAACAAGGTGGGTCAAGCACACGAGGTGCCGAATACAGGGCTAAAAGATACATATATATATAAGCTTTGTATAATTTGAAAAGATTTGTAGAACTAAATGAGAAAGAATAAACAAGTTAAGTACTTAGCAAAAAGAGAGCCCATATTTTATGTCATTTTACTCCAATTATACCATCAATATCATGTGTCATAAGGCCTTTGATCCCTAAGGGTGCTCAAGATTAACTAACCCTTTTATACGTAGGGATCTCAATAACTAAAGTCATTCAGAAAAACCCTATTTCAACATTTGTATAATGGATTTCTATATTATGTGTGGAAGTTATAAAACAAAAAGGCAAGACAAGCATCAAGTACATACTAGAATACAACATGGCGATATTTGAGCAAGTAAACAAGCAGATATATGTATCACATTTCAAGCAAGAAAGCCATAGTCATATAATTCTTAAAGCACGTACCTGCTTCAGAGGTTCTTAACTTAAATTATTCTTGATCATATAGCCACAAGAGATACTTGATTAACAATAAGATTCACTAAAACAAAATAAGGATACAACATCAGTTATATTTGTCACATAAACTGACTGTGTTACTTCTACCAGCGCTTCAAGGTCAGCAACTGTTGCAGTTTGCAGACCTGAGAAAACACGGGTTGTGTTTTTTGTTTGCCATCAGTCTATTCTTTATGAAATCAATGCTATACAATACTCACGAAAATGGAGTTTTATGCAAAATTTTTGGGAGCATTTCATTTGCCTCCAAAAAACCTTTATCATTGGTGTTTTTCTAAAACTGACGGGATAAAGATGTGCACACACCATTTGGGTCATGGGAATGAATTGACCTTCATCGGCGATTCTTTACCAAGAGACCGATGTTAAAGGTTTTTGCACGAAGCATCCCATGAATTTCCCCAGCCCCCAATTGTGATTTATAGTCGGTTACTGTAAATGTAACTATCGATAAAAACATGTTAAAAATTGCCTGTGGATTGTAAGATTCGTCAGAGGTCGTTCACCCATAACCAACGGTATATGTCTTACTTAACCCCCCAAAAACCCTTTATCCCCTCTATCCTTCCTGCATTTCCTGTGATATTGCTGCTCCGACGATTGAGCTATCTCCTCTCTGTCATTCCATTACAGTTGCTCGACATTGTTGTTGGTGGTCGCCTCCACCCAAGCTCATCGACACTGCTCTACTGGTGATCGTCACCGCCTTCCTCTTACTCTGTTAGTGATCGCTACTGATGCCAGCCGCAATCTCCTCTCCACCGTGCCATTACTTCTGCTCACCGCTGCTACTGCTGGTGGTCGCCGCCAAAGCTCTCTGCCACCCAAGCTTGCCACCAAAGCTCATCAGCACTGCCATGTTGCTGATCGTTGTTGCCTTCCTCCTATGCTCTATTGTTGATCGCCACCGCAGTTGGTCATTGGCCTTCCTCCTCTTCCTCCTTCTCAGTTGTTTTCCCTTCTCCTCTTCCTCCTCCACCATTCATTCTTGTTTCATATTGGAAAATGATCATTTTTATCCCTAAATCAGTAAACTACACTATAATTGATGCCTGGGACCACTTATATACCTTGTTATGTACTATCATGACTATAAGTTTTGCAACTCAATCATATGTGATTTTTGGACCTAATTTATCATCATGGAATGATTGAACTTTTAAATCAGTAACTCAATTTATGTTGTGTACCCCTTTGAACCAAGATCTTACACTAAAAGCTATATTTTCCTTATAAGAGCTCATGTACGTAGTTTGTGCATTTAAAATGATCATGTTGACCTAGTTTGACTTGGGATTTCTGTAGCAATCTTACATGGTAATGAACATGCATGACCTAGTTTATAATTAATTTTGTATGATGTGACATTGTAATATGTGAGTAAACCCTAATTAGTGAATTCTTAATCTATAAAGTCTTGTCTATAAACCCTACAATGTGTTGTTGGCCTAGAAACCCATCTGAGATTTACTCGTTAGAATTAAACCTTGGAGAGTCCCTAGTTTGGGACTATTCTTGAGCACGTCATCTCACTTAGAATGTAAGTGTATAATGTGTTCAATTTCAATAAATTTCAACAACATTTCTCCTTTCTTCTCTGGGTACATATGTAGGTGGATATTTTCCCATCGACATCGGTGTACTTGGAGAAATGGGGGGAAATGTTGCCAAAATTTGTTGAAATCAAACATGCATTGTATACTTACTAGTGAGATGAAGTGCTCAAAAATGGGATATGTGGTACTCATTTATGAATCTAAATGATACTAGATGATTTGGGCTCAATTATTCAAACATATTTTTTCCTAAAATTAACTTGTCTCCCATCTGATCATATAGAAATGGATCGATCATGGATGTCGATACCAAACTGTTGCACTCCAGAGTTTATTAATGGTCTCGATGAGTTTGTAAGATTTGTAGAGGAACATAGAAAAAACTTGGAGATAGGTTCTATTGCCTGTGTAGGAATTGTAGCAACAACCTAAAAGTTGGAATTATTGACGCGATCAAAGATCATGTTATGTGTATTGGGATTGTATAGGATTATACATTATGGTAATGGCATGGAGAAATTCCTAGTATGAGATCAGAAGATGTGGGTAGTGGTAGTTGTGTCCAAGAAGAAATGACCATCGATGTTGATGAGAACAAATAAATTCCAGCAGACGTGGTTGATGTGATGCTAGACACTTGCGGGGTAAATGTTACAGACCCACCACCCATATCTAGAAACATTGTGCATGATGTTGAGAAACTATTATACTTATGTTGTACTAAGTTTAAAAAGTTGAGCATTGTGTTGAGATTGTATACTCTTAAGTCTAACAATAGATGGAGCAACAAAAGCTTCACTTCTCTATTGTCTTTGTTGAAAGATATTCTCCCTGAAGGCAACGAGCTTCCAATCCCAACATACACAATGAAAAAGATGTTGTGCCCAATGGGAATGGAGGCTAAGAAGATACATGCATGCCTGAATGACTGTGTACTTATTCAAAAGGACTATATCAATATGAAATAATGTCTAAAAATGTGGGGCGTCTAGGTACAAAAGGACGACATCGGTTAAGATAAAAACTAAGTCTATTGCCAAAGTGATGTGGTATATGCCTATAATACATCAATTTCAATGCTTGTTTCCTAAAGTCATAGATGCACAAAATTTATCTTGGCATGTAGAGGTAAAGAAAAACAATGATGGTATGTTACAACATCCGTATGATTCCTCGTAATGGAAGAAGATTGATTTATTGTATCCTACATTTGGCAAAGAAGCCACAAATTTAAGACTTAGACTTTGTACTGACAGGATGAATCCATATGGAACATTAAGCAGCCAACATAGTACTTGGCCTATCATGCTTGTTGTATACAATCTTCCTCTGTGGTTGTGTATGAAGAATAAGTATTTCATGATGTCGTTGCTGATATCGGGCCCCAAACAACCTAGCAATGATATTGATGTTTAACTTGAACCTCTGATTGATGGCCTAAAGGAACTATGGGGAGAAGGTGTGATGAATTATGATGCTTTGCATCGAGAGATGTTTAATTTATGTGTTATGTTGTTTTGCACTATTAATGACTTTCCTACTTATGAAAACTTGTCTGGATACAGCGTCAGAGGATCCAAGGCATGTCCTATATGTGAGGAAAATTCAAATTATATTAGACTGAAACATATGGTGGTAAGACTGTATATCTTGGTCATCGAGGTTTCTACCAAGGGTGTATCCTTATTGAAAGTTACACAAGACATTCAATGGCTCAACTGAGGAATAGAGTGCCCATAAACCTATGTCAAGGGAGGATGTTTATGCAAGAGTAAACAACATTATAAATCATTTTGGTAAGATACCGTGTACTACTCTCACAGATGAAACGTCTTTATTCAAAAAGAGGTCGATATTCTGGGTTCTTCCTTATTGGAGTTCTTTGACAGTTCAACATTGTATCGATGTCATGCATGTTAAGAAAAATGTTTGTGATAGAATTATTGGCACTCTGTTGAATATAACTAACGAGAGTAAAGATGGCATCAAATCCAAAATGGACCTATGTTAAATGGGTATAAGGAAAAAATTAACAAACGTAGTTGTCAAAGGTTACCACACATATCTACCTCATGCTTGTTACACCTTGTCTAACAAGGAGAAGATAACCTTTTGTGAGTGCTTGTGTAATGTTAAGGTACCACATGGATACTCAGCCAATATCCGTAGATTGGTATCAATGAAGGATCTGAGGCTGATAGGTCTTAAATCTCATGATTGTCACACTCTAATGTTACATATATTTTCTATGGCTATTCAATCTATCCTTCCTAAGATTGTAAGGTTTTCCATCATTGTACTTTGCTTCTTCTTCAACACTCTATTCAAAAAAGTAATTGATTTTGAGATTCTAGATAAGTTGCAATGAGAAATCATTGTTACCTTGTGTCAAATTGAGCAATATTTCCCCCCTTCATTCTTTGATATCATGGTACATCTAATTGTCCATTTGACTAGGGAAGTGAAAATGTTGGGTCTAGTTTTCTTGCATTGGATGTATCCTTTTGAGAGGTACATGAATGTTTTTAAAGGTGATGTTCAAAACTGTTGTCAGCCAGAATGGAGTATCATTGAGGGCTATATTGCTAGGGAGGTTATGGACTTTTGCATTGACTTTTTGAGTTGCAACAAAACTATTGCTAATGTCGTGAACTCTAATGTTTATTCCAGCAAAGGTATTTTGGGAGAACGATAGATAAATATCAGTCATGAATGGTGGGAACAAGCACACTTGTATATTTTACACAACATTGATGATGTGGGTATTTATATCACCGAGCACACCAACGAGCTCAAGAGAAGTCATCCCCGAGCCAGTTCAATGTAGCTTGCTAGAGAGCATAATCGAACCTTTATTAGGTGGTTTGAAAAGGAAGTATTCAATCAGCTATCTCAAACATCAAATAATGTTGCAAAAACTATCAATTGGCTTGCATAAAAGCCAAAGATCCTCGTTACATTTACAAAGGGTTTGACATAAAAGGATTTTTGTACTACACAAAATGTCAAGATGATAAAAGTGTCATCCAAAACAGTGGGGTCACCCTTCAAGTGTCTTCATTGTATTTTTTTAGTGCTAAGGATAGGGATCCACATTAAGGAAAGATGTCTTATTATAGTTCCATTGAAGACATATGGGAATTTGACTAAATAGAGTTTAGTGTTCAATTATTTAAGTATAAATAAGTTGATAACAATAAAGGAGTTGTAGTTGACGAACTCAGTTTCACACAAGTGAATTTTGAGTGGTCAGGCGAGAAGGATGAACCCTTCATCATGGCATCATAGAAAAAATAGGTCTTCTATATCAATGATACTACAAAAGAAAATTAGTTTGTCATTCTTCATGGAGATCCGATTGATGAAGAAGAGTACTATGACAAGTATGATGACTCTAGTCCATTTTCTAATGGCATACCAAGTGTAAATGTTGAATCTAACACTGATGAGTATACACGTGAAGATCACATAGAAGGGATATTAGTTTAAGGTATATTTCTCATAATATAACATGTTTATTTGTTCATATGTGATCTGACTTTTTTTGCATTATATAAGATTTTTATTTGTTCATATGTAATCTGACTTTTTTGTTTACTTTTGATTTTATAGATGGCATCTCACTAGCAGCAAAGTGATCATGAGTGCGAGAATGTTGAGCATCCTGATCAAGGTGCTGACGGTGCTTAGAACCGAAAGCGTAAGGGAGTCAGAGGGATTACTATGATGAAAGATGCAACAAATAGGAAAGGGAAGAAGAGAGTCATTGAATTCAATGAAGAAAGCACACTGCTTACTAATGAGTTTGTCAGCTATTTTGGGGTCCTTGGTCGAAGCAAGGTGCCTCTCCTCTTTGAGGATTGTAGACAAGTGGGTTTGGTCTCTAAAGAACTCATCTGGGAGGAGTTAGAGGTGAGATAAATGTACTTACATTGTATAGTCCTTTTTTCTATTCTTTTTTAACATTTCTAAACTGTATTGAATATTGAACCTTTTTAGATCCGGTATGAACTTGATGAAAAGCTACATCGCAAGTCTGTTATGCAGCTTGTCGGGAGAAGACATAGAGATTGGTGAACAATCCTCACCAACGACTATGTCTTTGGAGACAAGAAGGAACCCTGGAAAAAATGGAACTATATTTGTCAATGTGATTGGAAGGAGTTTTATCGATGGAGACAAACAAAAGAGTTATAGGTATTAAATTAATTATATTTTTATGATTTCTTATGATTACTTAACAATATCACTTGTATGAATTAATCAGATCCTTCATGAATCTCAAAAAGATAGGCGTGACAAGAATGTGCACAACCACAGGTTGGGTTCAGGTGGTTATTGGTACCACCGTCGGTTGAGAAAGGAACAATAAGAGCAAGAGCCTTCTGCATCTATTCCTATTGTCAGATCTTATAGTGCTTCTAGAGGGTTGCCTTTCTATGTTGAGTGGATATCTGTGAGGAAAAATAAAGCCAGAGAAATCACCATCCAAGAAACACAGGAAGTGGTTGCAAAAACGGTAAATTTCTTAGTCTGGTGATAATGTCCTTGTTGTTTTTTCACTGGTGTTAGGTTTTAATGGATAGTCAGTTTTTAATGGTTAATCAGTTGGAGTTGGATGCCAAACAAAGGAGGGCAAGTGGACACCTCATGGCACACAAAATGAGTTGACAGTTGCTCTAGGGACATAAGAGCATCTTGGACGTGTTAGGGGCATTGGAGTTGGTTTTGATATCAAATCTTTTTTTGCCTCATCCCAGCAAAAGCACAAAAAAGAAAAGAAAGGGGAAGTGGACACAGATTACATACAGAGATTGGTAGATGCAACCTTGGAGAAACACTTTGCTTCTCAGGCGACGTAGAAACTAGCTTCTGTAGCAGTCACATCACATGTTTATATATAATATTTTTAGTCATCTGTATTTCAAGGCTCATTATTGCACAATAGAAAATTTAGGATTTAGAGTGCCATCATTGATCAGAGATATACTTGGAGATCCGAGTGGCATCAAAGAATATGTGACTACTGCGATGTAACAATTTGGTTCTTCCAAGAACGTGATCTTAGCTCCCTTTAATGTTAGGTATTTTTTTGGCTTGTTGAATATATGTCTTAATCTATTAAACACATTTTTTTTTCTTTACCTTCTTTTTCATAAATAGGCACTGGCGGTTGCTAGTGATTATTCTCAAGTCTTGGAGTATGTACTTAATTGATCCTTCAGGTGAAAAACTGCCAACAAATGAGGGGCACCAAATGAAAATGATGATTCATGCATAAGTATAGTTTTTTGGTGCCCAACATATTTTGTTAATGTTTGCACATGATAGTTTAATAATGCAACATAATATTAATTTAACTTATATGTATGTGAAAGCATTTCATACCGACTGAGGGAAGGTAGTAAGAACAAGAGATCGGTAATTGGAGGAGTGTTGGTGTATAGTCTTCTCATTTTCCAATTGCATAATATATTATGATCAACTCTTCTTAATTATATATTAATGTAAAATTATAAATCTACAGGCCCCTATACAAGACAATGGCAAGACATGTGCATATTATGTGATGTTTTACATGCAGTTGATTGCTAATCATGTAGATTACATGTCTATACTGAATGTAAGTTATTAGTCTTAGATTATATTATATTAAGAAAGTATTCTCATTTTTTATAAATCTAATTAGAAGTCTCATTATCTCTGTAGTCTTTTCTGAATACTAAACTCTATACGTTGGAGAAGTTGAATGACCTATGTGAACAGTGGGCTGCCTGCTTCATCGAAAATGTGGACTTGAATGAAAAATATGACGGTTGATTGATTTTTTTGGTAGTTCAAACTTTGATGTCAGACTTTTTATATGTATTTCTAAGTGTGAATTGTTGATATGTAAAATACATTCTGAACTAATTAATCTGAGATGATAGTTGATGTTCATATGTATTTTGTGAGTGTGAATTGAATGTTAAGTGCATATGTGTGTGTAAATTTTAATGTGAAGGAATGAGGAAGAGAAATGATGATTGATGTATGAATTTGAAGTGTGGCTGAGGGTTAAATTTGAGATATGAGTTGATAGATTCGTGTGCAAACTTGAAGTGAAAAAATGATAGAATGTGGCATTTTTGTGCCTACTTTGTACAATTTATCTTTTTCTTGCTGGTGTGTTGGCCTATTGTTAGGCCGCGATGCTTGCAGAGAGCCTGCTGTTATTCATAATTTAGCTCTAAAGAATAACATGGTCTAGATAGGCTAGCAGGCTAGATAGCAGTTCTGCAAAAACATATACTTATTCGCGTCAGTTATGTCTAAAACCTGACGACATTTTTTTCCACGTCGGTGCTTTTAGGTAACCACTGGAAAATACCTAAACATTTATTGTTCCATCACTGATGAAAATGACTGCATTTGATTTCCACATCGATGCTTTCAAGTAACTATTGGCAAATACCTAAACATTTATTGTTCCATCACTGATAAAATCGACATCAAGTTATTTGGCGTCAGTTGCTTGGTAGTAAACAACCAATGAGGAAATGTTAGAGCCCTACTCACTAAGAGTTACGTTGTCGACTTCTCTCTAATGAAGCACTGATGTGGAAATATTTTGTCAGTAGTTAACACAACTAACAAAAAAAGGTCCAACTTTTAGCATCGCACACTTGGCCGTCGATCTTCAACCGACGTCGAATGCCTAAATTAGCTGTGATATATCCATTATGTAGTAGTGACTGTATACATGCTTTAGATTCTCATCATTATCCTACTAGATCCATTTTTAGGGTTTTGACCAAGTTAGGTGCGACATTACTTATTAGTTCATTAGATGATCCTTTATTAGTCTAGGGGCCATTATTAAGATGGGGTTCAAGTTTCAAGTCATCCCAAGGTTCCATTCATATTATATGATCATATATCAAGATTCATGTTCCTCATGTACATTCTAGGGTCAAAGACTCATATTAGGACATACAAGATCATGATCCAAACAAGATAAGGGATCCAAGCATAAAGCATGATTTAGGCCAGGAAAGTTTGGACATAATAATCATATTCAGTAATAGGTGGATGTACCCTAGGGTCTAAGCATCATAATCCCAACCTTGGCCGGTAGAAACATACTTGCACGCCTCAACCTAATTTGTATTATATCAAGGTTCAACATGAGGATAAGGTGAGACATTCATATCGAAGTTATCATAAAGGGTGGAGTATTCCCTGATTTGAGAAAGAGGGTCAAAGGAAAAGGATTCACATAAGCATTAATGCACAAGAACCACAAACGAGTCATATATGTGCATGTAGGTCAAGAGGTGGCACATACATCATTATATTATGAAAAGGGTTGGACTTGTCTGATTGGGTCACAAACATCATAAATTTACTATTTGGAAGATCTAATATAGACTGATGCATCAAATAGATCCAATACCCCCATATGACTAGGGTATAACCATTCATTTCCATGCATAGGTCACATTCATGCCATAAGTGTCACATGAAATAAACATAGCACAAGGGGATTAGGGAAAAGTTAATTGGGGCATCAATAGCATAAGTTATTGATTTCCAAGACATATAAGTATTTAGATGTCATTAGGAAGCAAGATTAGTCATCATAAGGGCAAAGTACATCGTTATAGTCCAATCTAGTCACATTTGTACAAAAGGAGTCATTCATGAACAATAGGAGTGATTAGGACCCTAAATTAGTTCACAAGTACTTAAAAAGTATAGATATGATCAATATATAGGTAGTTGTGCATCAAAGGTCCAACTTTATCATAATCATGCATTAGAAGTAGTCAAACATAGCCAACGATCATATTTTAGAAAAAATAGGGAAAGTACAAGAATATTCAGGGTATGTAAATATGCTCATGTTGTAGATCTTTTCGAGAGGATCGATTTGATATATAATTTTGATGTGTTTGGTCTTAAGATGAGAGAGATATTATTTTTATAGAACTTGCATCAAAACTACAACCTAAACAAAATATTACACGTGGTACACATCAGCACAATATTCGAGAATATTGTATTGAGTACGCCTACATGTCTTTTATATAGCTCTGATCATATCTTAGCGATAGGATAAAATTAATACTTGGCATCATTAAACAAATATAAGAAAAAGCATATACTTGCACAAAGATATTCATTAACAAAAGATAACACATATTTTAAGCATATTTTCCATTATTTCATCCATGCATTTACTATCTGAGAGTTGAATGCATTAAGACCTTTATGATCTACTACCAAAGAGTTGGATCATTTCAAAATGTGATCTACTACCAAAGAGTTGGATCACTTCCAAGTACTTTACTACCAAAGAGTTGAAGTACTTATTTTACAACACTTTACTACCAAAGAGTTGAAGTGCTTAGATATAATGGAACAAATATATTATGTTTCATGTGTTCATAGAAATAAGTATGGAAAATCATGCATCATATCATACAAGGACATTCATTTCATCCAATATCATATGCCAAGTATTTTACTACACATATAACACAAGCATATTGTAAAATAAGACAAGTAAGAGGTAATGGCATACCTTGATCGAGACAAACCTAATCACATATTCCTCATGTCATCTATATCTTTGTTAAACCTGATCAAGACAAGATCATATATTAACATCAGGTTCTCGTCATCTTACATCTCATCTTAATCCTAATCGTGTTCACTAGGGTTTTACTTAGTTCATTAGGATATTCTCATGATTACTTGTATTCTTGCCTTAGATTTATCTTATTGATGTCATATTCCAGATTATAGTTCATTATCTGAACATTGGGTTCCATATTCTTTTTGTGCACATATTAACCTAGATCACATCAACCTAAATTAGGGTTTCATAACGTGTATTAAGGTCAACTTCATATAACATGGATTTCATGTATAAAACTAATCTCAGATCTACATATTATCTTCCAGTTATATATATGAGGGTATTCTGTTAATTTCATCATGTATTGAGCATGTATGCACTTATTGCACATTAATTAGGGTTACCAGCCCTAGATAGACATTCTAAGCAAATTACATGATTTTGTGCATCAAGAACATGATTACTGACCTTATATGGACTAAAAACATGATTTACGATTCACTGGTATTTTCTCATAATTTTAGGCCATCATTTGATATTTATTATCCATTAAACAAGCATTACACATCTTACATGATATCACTGAGATTAATGCTTCAAAAGCCTAATATTATCTTTTCACATTGTTCTACACATTTTACTAAGAATTTCGATACTTTACTTGTATTTTTCTGATCATCGAGCTAATTTCTACGATTTATAGAAGACCTACATATATTAGAAGATGATTACCTTCTCTGGCCACTCGTAGGCCGCCATGTGGCCCTGAGGAGGGCACTCCTCCTCTCTTCTGCTGGGACTCGGTCTGGATCTTGGGACTAGATCCATGGATCCTCAGATCCGTTTGCCCGGTCGGGCTCCCCCTTTCATTCCGTTCGCGACTCAGGCTTAGTCCCAAGTGGGACCCTGTTTCCCCCGCAAACAGCTACCGCCGCCGCTACCTTCATCTCCGGTGAGTAGTCGATGGCTGATCTGGACTTCATTCAAGCTTCTTTGGCTGTTGGTTCCTTTGAACATCCCGGGAAGGCCTCCTTGACTCCTCAGGTTTGTGTTCATGGCTCCAAGCATTTCCATCCCCAAGCTTGTCGCCGCTTGCTCCCACCGCGGCAGAGCTAAAGAGGCGAGCAACATCCACACTAGAAATTGTCCATATCAAACCCCCATTAGCACGTCAAATCCCTCAGGAACTCACGCCGCCACCCAGATGACATCAAAAACATCTAGCAGACCAACCCCGAGCTTGGTCCCCTTCTCTCAGACAAGATGGAGTTGGTCGGCCAACAGTACTACGCAGTAGGACTCAAAAACATGCCCAAGAGATGCACCTGACCTCGGCCTTCCTTTCCATGCTCTCATCTTCTTTGAAACCACCTTCTATCTCCCTTCTGTACTCATGTCTACCACCTGCTCATGGCTGTGGAGAGACATCGCCAGACTGGGGCTCGTTCTCGCTGTCTACTTCACCAAAAGATGTGCTATCAAGGCCAGGACGGAAGTACTCACTTAGATGAGGCCAACCACCGAGTTTCCCACCCCAATCACCCCACTATCAAAGATCGTGGATGTGTGGATGGTTGCTCGTCTCACTGCTCCATGACTCCTCCAAAGTAGGATCTTGGAGATGAGCTCAATGCCATTCAATCTACATCAACCAACTATGAAAGGCCCATTAAAGGACCGGATCTGTGGCTCACTTAAGCACTGGGAATATAGCCACTGGATCTGGGATCCATGACCAGAGATAGGCCATGTGAGTCGCATAGTAGCCAAGGGTGTGTGACACATATTTAATTAACAACTTGACTAATCAAACACCAATAATGCATATTATTTCCCAATTTTTAAACCTTCATAACTTCCTCTACGAACATCCAAATGCCACCAAATTTAAACCATAGCTTTATTACCTCTAAAGCTATCTTCCACACAAATTTGGTGACAAAACTCAGCTATTAGATCATCCAATTAAATACTTCAAAAAGACATAAAGTTTGAGACCTTAATCATTATATCCACCTCAATCAACACTTAGACTTTACCAAAGCACTTGGGATTCCCAAAACTACTCAACATGTATGAAATCACTTATTTCCTTAATATTGAAGGATTCCCAAGGTCTACTCCATCAAAGGTGCTTACCACCAAAGGTTGTCAAACCAACCTAATCCAAGTCCATGTATGTGCATCCCACTCACCCTTCAACACAAAGGTGTGTGGCCACTCTGGCCTCGATCCAACCGCCAAAAGCGGTCGTGGGACTCTTGCCGCCTCCGCGTGTCACTCCCTATTGTGTGTAGACGTTGCAGACCGCCCGCCACCGGTGACCCTGGCCTGCCACCGCCCACCGGTGACCCTGCCCTGGTGCTCCAAGGCTCTGAATGAGTCGGTCGAGACGTGTGGCGCCCTACGAATGGCCTGCTCCTGGTCAAGGTGGACCCAACCACTAGGGCGTGAGGGGGATGGGTTCGAGCAGGTGGTTGATCCTGGCAGTTGCCATGCGATTCGACGGTCCATCTTGGTCATTTCCCTTGCAGTGGTTGCTCACAGACCCGAACAATGTGTGCGGTGGCAGCCCTCTACTACTCACCGGAGCTCATGTGTAGATGGGAGAGAAAGTCCCAAATGTTGTCGAAAACCAGCCGCCCAATTTCAGAATATTGTCGCGGAGTTGGGGTTGTTCTCGTGCACGCCAATCTGCCCTACAGAGAAGACGCCCAAACGGCCTGTGGCAGCGGCGACCATGGCCAGAACAAGGAGAAGGGGGGATACTGGCGGCGCCCTAGGGCACAAACCAAGGAGAAAGAAGAGGGGAGAAAGGCAGGGTCGAGATGAGGTGGTTTGGATTTTAAAATGGGAAAAAAGTAGTGAGGAAGGGTGCCGATTGGAGGAAAAAGGGAGCAACACTGCTTTTGCCAGCGGCCATAAGAAGGTTGGGGATGATCCCCAGATCATTGGATCATAGTCCAATGCCCTAGGTTGACCATCAGCTATTAAAAAATGGGCTCCTCTCCCAAAATGGGCCACACGCTCCATTTGGGCCCAGTTAGGCTCAAAATCGTGTAAAATCAATTAAAATCAAGTGAATTTTGAGCCAACTTCAAAAGATCATAAATTGGACTACATATCTCCGATTGATGATATTTTTGTGTTGTTGCATTCATAATTGAGTCCATTAAAATATGATACATATTAGAATCCAAAATATTATATTAATTATGTTTAACATTAGATGCAAGAAGGTGACATGATATAGCATGATGCTTAATCCAAATTCTCAAATTAGAGCCACATATCATGAGATTAGCAATGAAGATGATCAAATTGGAGAATCTCAACCTTTTGACTATTAAATCAATACTTGGTGAGAGAGAAAGGGTCTAATAGAGGAGAGAGAAAATCAAGGTTGTCAGATTCTACCTGATATATTTTGAACTTTATATATTTATATATAAGTGTGTGTATGTATATGTATATGTATATGTATACATATGCATATACATATGTGTGTATATTTCATTTATAGGATAAGATATAGTTAACTGATAGGTATATGGCTTCATGTGATGGAATATACAATATTTTTATCTAGATAATTTTAATAACTCCTAGAGTCTTAAGATTTAAGAGATATCAACTATGTTTCATAGTAATTTATGGCAATGCTTTATATTCAACCTTTTTAGATGACTTCTATAATATTTGTTAATTCTTATATCTCCATGGTTAAAATACAACCCTAAAAAAAATCCCGAAGTGGATGTCCGAGTTTGGGAACAATGAGCACGATCCTTATTGTAGAAGGTTGTTCTCTGATAGGACATAGAATCTAAATGTTTGAATATGAATATAATATTTAATTATCATAACATAATGTCATTTCAAAATTACTATGATATTGTTTTCTTATAGATGCATTGGCATGCTAAATTCACTTATGACGTAATGGTTGGTCTATTAATGGTTTGATATTGAGTGCACACAATAACTTGTTCTAGAATGTTGGAGTGGGATAAGGATCTATTTTTAGTTTTTTAGTTAGTATAATGGTATCTTGTACATGTTGATAATCAAGAATATTGGTTTCCATCTACAATTTTTTACATATTTGGTTGGTGTACTAGCATTCCATATATTATGTGAAAAACTTCTATAATAGAAATATAATGTCTTGTCCCTAGATTTATGAAAAAAATGTCATATTGTATTTTTCACTATGTGTGATATGTTTTGCACAGTGATTATCATATCACCACACATAGATAAGAAATGGAATATCATATATATTATACCTGAAATATAAATGAATGCTGACAAGCTTGTATAGGAAATATCTAGTGGTCTAAGATGGGTCACCTTGTTGGTTAGATCGTTTATTTTTTTTCTAGAGGTCTCACGTTCAAGCCTAGGTAATGATAGGAATAGAATCACCCATTTATAGAAAATCTAGTAATAAATGTTATAGTAATTTTATTGTAACTTTAGTGAGGGAATGACCATATTCCTTTATTTTCTTTCAAATAAAACCATCCCTAGATGATATTTTGAAGTCAAAAGCTTGTTACATATAAAGGCTCATAAAGTGCCTGATTGTAAAAGCCATTACATCTACATGATTAGTGTACATTATATTTTATAATTGTTGTAGTAGATTGTAAGGGATTAAACCATTAAGTTGAAGGTTTCTAAAATGAGTGATGATATTATCATAATCAGAGCACATGCCACAAACTGGTCTAAGTGTCTTTAGGAAACCATCATTTGTAGTTTCATTTTTTTATTTACTCCATATAAGGTTATTGTGAGGGTCACCTAGAAAAAATCATGTTTTGAATTTTCTATAATGCTAGAATGTCTTCTGTAATGGAGGTTTTCCATTCTAAGGTTCTTGGTGTTTCCTGGTTCATTTTGAGGTATATGTTCTTGCTTGTTCAAAAGTGGAATTTTTGGAGGTTTTGTATTGGATTTCTCAGTACCAACCTTTTTTATTTTGATTATATGATGGAGAGAAAATAAATTTATTGGAATTTGGATATTACATATTTATTTTTTTCTTGTAACTATATTCCCTTGGTTAAAATTAATTATATATTGCAAATATTTGAAAACATATTGATTATAATATATTGGGTTATCTAAGCATGTATTTAGTTAAGTATTATTTTCTCTTGAAATTTTTGTTGTTATCTTAACTCAATATAATATAAAAAATTTCCACATACCTTGAAGAGAAGTAGGCCTTTCTAGGAAAGGTATACACCTTCATGAAATATTGAGAGGATATATATTTAATACTATGGTGGGTTGAAACCTAGGATTGGATTGTCACCTATCTAGGATCAAGTTATATAATAGAAGTTTATATCCTCCAAATGCAAAGTGAAATGTAGATCCCATTGAGATTAATCAATAATATAACCAAGTATATAAGTGTTTCAGACTTAAAATTAGAGCATGAACCACATGAGTCATTAAAAATGAGAATTAACATTAAGAAAGACTGATGTGACTAGAAACGTCCAATGTTAAAGTTATGATCATTGGTATAAGACAATAGGATTATGCAAAAAAATTATTCACTAGTCTTATTGGATATCCTTGAATTTGTTGAGAACCTAGGATATCCTTAAAAATAAATATCTATTTAAATTTCATTAGATGCACTACTTACATGTGTTAAAAAGACTTTATAGTATTGGTGTTAACATTTACCTTTTTTGCGCAAGTCAGTATAGCTTGGTAGTGTGTAGTTGGATCACAAGTTGCATACTCAAAAGCAACATGCATAGAAGCATGAATTTTTGGTTGCACATTTGTGTGGTACGATGTCGTATGAACTATTTAGCTTTGTTTTCCTATCTTTGGGGGAAGAAACAAAGCTACTACAATTCAATATTTCTAACTACTCCTAAATCCTCCTAGGTCAACTCTAGTACAAACTCTTTATTTTTGGGGTTATTTAGATGTTGGAAGGAAGTTCCAAGTCACCCAACTGCACATCAATACACCCTAAAAAATAAATGTTTGTACTAAACCCAACACATTTGAATGGTACAAAGGCATACTATATCCTATTAAACTGTAAGGACCCTGACCCAGGTTTTGGTCTAACCCGCTTTGCTTTGATTATGGAAGGTGCTTAGAACCTTACTATAATCTTCTAAGATGTTTTGGTATCATGTGACAAGCTCATGTTTCCAGTTTGGTCCTGTTTGGATGTTGTTTAAGCATTATTTGCTTGTTTTGGACCAAAGTGCAATTTACCCAAAGTAAGGGGTTATAATGCAATATTTCACATGCAGAGCATGCCTTTAGTTATCTTGCATCATTATAAAGAGAATGATGAGGTAGGGATCCTTATGGAGGACCTATGTGCCAAGTTTGAGCTTGGTTGGTTGAAGCTTGTGCTTTGTGTGCTAGTTTTGGTATAAATTGCAAAATACCCACAATAGAGGGGTCAATGTGCAATTTATCAGCTCTAGAGTCTTCTTTCTTATGTGTTACATCATCTAGAATGAGTATGGATGATGGGGCACCATGTTTGGTTGATAGATGAGGAGTTACATCTTTATATGGACTTTATAACATATATATGTCACATGTGTATCTTGTCTTGTAGTGTATCGGCTAGGACATGAAGGTGTGTCACCTAAAAGGGGTGTATCGGCCATGGCAGCTGCCCAGCTGCACGATACACATTCTAGAGTGTATCACCAGGACATGCATGAGCTGCTAGGGTGACAACAAGTGGCATTTAGTGCTAGAGCAAGTGGCAACTTGGTTTATGTGGTTATGACACCTCTCCCTTGCTACCTCTCTCTTCCTTGGTGTATATAACTCCCTTCCTCCTTGCCCAAGTGCTCCCTTTCGGCCACCTTCTTTCCCCTTCTTGTTTGGGACGATCATGGGAGCTTGGGAGCTAAAGGAAGACTCCCATGGAGCTTAGGAGGGCGAGATCCTTGGCCATGGAGACTCCTTGTTCAAGATCTTACCTTGGTGAGTCATGCTTCTTGCTAGCCTTTCCTTATGATTTCTCCTTCCTCACCTCCCTACGCTCTCAGACATGGATGGTCCCTTGATATGAGTAGGTTTTTCCGTGGTTATCTCCCCTCTTTCTTCTTCTTGAAGCTATATATAACCATGGTACCTTCTTCTTCCTCCTTTGTTTCTTGAGGTGTTGATGTTGGAGCCGAAGGCAAGATTTGAGCTTCAGATGGATGGATCTCATGGAGGGGAACGTTTGCTTGGTACTTGGATCATTGAGCTTTGTGCCTTTCATGGAGATCCTCTTAAGGTGGGTTACATAAACTCTCAACCATCTCTATTATGTATACTCGCCATATGCACATATATTGATCTTGTTCTTTAAATTGGTATCCATCCTTATGATGTTTATGAAAGTGGAGCATGAGATCTATTTTGATAGAGTTGGTTACGTTTTACTACTATCCATATGTTTTCTTTCTTGTACTTGATGGATATAGGTTGAAGATGGCTTGCACGATATGGGTCTTTGGCCGATACAACTAGGTTGCCCGATATGGCTTGCTTTCCCAATATATTGCCTTGTTCTATAGCTTATGCTTTGGTCGATAGTTATGGAAACACCCCTTTCTCTCCTTTGGATATGAAAGGTGAGCCTATGACCTAGATGTATGGGCGATATGATGAGTTGGTAATAGTTTTACCTTGGTGCTCGATATCCCTTATCCACCCTAGAGTTAGGGTTTGGACGACATGGTTGCTAGACCCTTGCAAGGGCTCTTGGCCGACATGTGTTTCCTTGGTGACATTTTGAGTATGTTTCCTGATACCCTCATTAGGGTTAAGTCTTGGACGATATGATAAGTTAACTCTTTATGGATCTTGTGGTTGTTATGCCCTTATGCCTGACATGGTGATAGGTGAATTGGTAGTTGGCCGACACAACCCTGATCCTTGTATCTTGGCTGATATAGAGCCTCAACCCTAGATTGGGTGTTAGAGTTGCTTTGGGCGACATGAGTTGTCTACCCGTGTTGCATGATATGTCCTTGAGGTGGAATCCTTGGTAGATATGCTTTCTTGGGCGTTAGGTTGATCCTTGTATCCTTGGTTGATATGCCTAGTAAAGCTTAGTTGGTGACCGTTATGGTCCTTTGGCTGATATCCCTTGTGGAGATGATGGATGGGCGATACACTATGTTGAGTGCCCTGCTCAATACACCTTGTAGAGGTGGTTGCCCGATACACCTAGTCAAGATGGTTGGATGATACACCATGTACAGAGGATGCCTGATACACCCCCTTGTCTTGAGATGATCTTGGTCGTTATGTGAAGTTAGCTTCGTGCCCGATATGGTATTGGCCGATAGGCTTTGATACCTTGGTTCTCGGCACAGCCATGGCCGTTATCCTTGTTTAGATGAGCTTGGGAGATATGGTATGGTGGCCAGGATGGCTTTGGCCGATACCACCATGTCTTAGTTGAGCTTTGACTTATATGAAGTGTTGGACGATATGGCTTGATGCCCGACATGCTAACCCAAGATGGTGGCCGTTATGCTTCTTCATGGCCATGCATGACACCATTCTTGGGTATCATGGGTACCCTGTCCAATAGGGTTAACCCTTGTATGATGCTGAGATGGTTGCACGATAGGGGCGCCTTGGGCGACACCCCTTTAGTCGATATGCTCATGTTGAAGGTTAGTCAATAGTGAAACCTAACCCTAACCCTAACCCTAGCTTGGTGCACGTTAGACCCTTGGCTGATAGCCATGGTAGTGCTACACGTTATACCTTGGTGATGGTTTCCCGACACCATGAGTGCTAATGGAACACTGATGCACGATAGAGGATGTGTAGTGGTTGGCTGATATGGTGGTGAGTTGCCTTAGGGTTGGAAACCCTAGCCGTTATACCTTTGGTAAGGGTATTGCTATATCGGGCACATCATTTGGTGAGGGATGGCACTACCCACCAGACCTTTAGTGAAGGTTGCGAGAGCTTTGGTGAGGATTCTGATGACCCAAAATGCATATAGCTAATATACGTGGTCACATTTCTATTAATAACAATGATACATGTGATATGGTTTAATCACCTTGAACCATGCAGTTATGTTAATAATGAGATAAGATAATAGGTTGTGAACCCGGTATGTTTGGAAGGATATGATGTTACTAAACATGATAATGTGACACAGGTATATTACCACAAGTATGGGCCATGATGTGTGCTCATGTTTAATAATAAAAGTGTGATGAGCCAAGATGAAATGGGTTGTGGACCTTTGTGCAGTGGTTATTTATGAGTAATGATAGATGAACCTTTGATAAGGTTGGAGGGTGGGTCATGGTGTATGATCCTTAAGATAATCCTTAGGGATGATGTTCTTAATAGTTAAAGATGTGGGATATGGTGGGATATCCCTGACTTGATAGTTGTGGTGTATTGATGAATACACCAGTCATGACATTAATCTACATATGTTCATAATGATGAAAGAATATACTAATGTATAAACCTTAATCTTGATGATATGATAATCAAAGATATGCTCATGAGATATGGGGCATGATGGGTGTTCACAGTTTGGTAATGATAATGTAATTGCATTGCTTGCATTTAAAACATTGAATCTCATGTATATATGAATATGGATGATGTTCCAATTCTGTACACCTGAATTCCTAATAGCATGATAATCCCAATATGCTCTATGCTTGGTAATATGGTTATCTCTTTTTATGCTAGCTAACTATGCAGGTATATTGAATTCATAGCCAGGTAAGAGCTATGGTGATTATATGATTATGTGCTTTATGTAGCACTTGATGAATGTGCAATGACTGAATAATAATGATGATAACTATGTTGAAAAGATAACATGTAACATCAAGTATAATGTGAAAGGTCTGAGGACCTGATTAAGGTTGAATTCCTAGTTGAGGGATGTGTTTCCGTAATGCTGATGTTGAGATAAGGGATGTGTTCCCCAAATGCTGATGCATAATGTTGAAGCCCTGAGGGGCAGTGGCAATATGTGACAGAGGGATTGAGATCCCATGATGATGTATGATGTGAAAGCCTTGAGAGGCAGTGGAATTGTGTGATGTATGTGGGATGGATGTCCCATGGTGATATGATGATTGTTGAGGGTAATGAGAACAGCAAAGGAAGTATAACATCAATACAATGAGATCTAATGTTGTTCATATTCTATATATATGTTTGATTGTTCAATATAACTTGATTACCCCCAAAATCTACTTAAAATGCATTAATTAATTACATATGAATCTCTCATGTAATTTTCTTTGGTCATAGATCCATCATCGTCAGTAATTAGGTAATGGTGAAACAGGTACTCCTGCGGGATAGTCTGGAGCACATATTGTTGAATATGTGGGGTTTCTCCTAGCTGAAAAAAGGAGGATTAGAGTGAAACTATGGTTGTGGACTCAAGATGTGTATAGAGCATGGTTATTAGGCCCATGGCTTAGTATGAGGGAGCATGAATGCGTTCATGGCTCAAGAGCACGGTGAATAGGCCCGTGGCTCATGATAAGAAAGGGCAGCATGCGGGACTGACCCTGTGGCTGAGGCCACTAAAGCAAGAGACTGTGGTCCTACTTTGGTTAATGTGCACTGACCACAAAGAGGTGAGGTCATGGAGTCCGGCTCTCCTAATGACCTTGTATGGCACTAGTTTTGGGCTTCACAGCCGAAGGTTGGATTTGAGCGGGACGACTCACTTCCTGAGGGCATAATAAATCGTAATCCAGTCGTATAGAATATATTACTTAAGGAAAAACACGGAACATTGATTGAGTCCTTGCTTGTGTAGATGGTCTAATTATATCTTGCATTTATATGTATGTTCTTTATATCTTGTGATAAGATCTTATGAATCTTATCTTGTCAATCATGTTCCATACAGAATGCCTGGTTATATGCCTCCTGATAGTTTGGTAAGAAGGTTAATAAAGTTAGCTTTTCTCAGTATGTTGATCCTATAATCTTCTTATACCAGTTATTTGTGATCATTACAAAGTTGGTAGAGGGTTATGTTTCTCGCTGGGACTGTGTGTCTCACCCCGTTGGTTAATAACCCTTTTTAGGTGGACGTGCCTGGCGAGATGAAGATCATGTGGCAGTGGATGAGATATAGAGGTATCATACCTGGTGGGCTAGATAGTGTCTAGCAGTAGAGTCCTATGTGTCGTCCCTATACACTCAAGTCTTCGGGAAGGGCTTTTCGATGTTTCTTGCATAATGATCGATGAACAGTTTTCGGTATGTATCCTGATGTAAAGCAGCATGACAAGCAATTATTTCATGTAAAGATATGATGGGAAATTATGTTATAGCACCCTAAAAAGATGTTATGAAATGAAAAGTGTTGGCTCAGATATTATATATTTCACCTTGTGGTGCATGTTGTAAATCGGTTTTAATTTCCCGTGATTTTCGATAATCTGCTGGTTAGCATGTAATCATGTTTTTGTGTGGATGGGGTGTTACAGTGTTTGGTATCAGAGCTCTAGGTTCGCCGAGTCTACAGGGACACTAGGACTAGGATTAGGATGGTGTTTAAGGTTGGACCATGACATAAAGGATGGTGCATACTACCTTATCTCATTACTTGGATGCCCTGGCCAGGTATTCAAATATTGAAGACATAGGTAAGTGTGGAGCCTTAGATTGTTTCCTCCTTGATTACTCTGATCAAGTAGTCATTCTAGAGCAATCTAAAGAGCATAACAAGTTAGAAATACAATGTAAATATCTTAATCATGTCATAAAAGAGGTAAGTGAATGCACCATAACTCTTTAAAACATGTATTCTTGATAATCAAAAGAGGAAGTAATGGTTCTATGAAACTTAAATTTGTATAAGAATATGATGATATAAGTTCTTGAAACTATAATCTCAAGAGATATACATGATAAAAGAGAGATTAACTTGTGATAACAACGTAAGTTAAAGCATACAACTTACACAAGATGAAGAAAATACCTAAAAGCAAAGATAAAGTTATAAGAAAGAGAAGAACAAGTGATGAGTAAACAAGATGGAACTTGAGAATCTCAGACCAACCAATGAACGTAAGAAGAAATGTGAAAGTATAAAGTGCAGATCCGTGACAAGAAAGAGAAAACAAGGGAGATGATCCCTGTCCAGTAAAATATGTGTGAAGAGTAACGATATTTTTCACACAAAGAAAACAAAAATCTGATATAATCAGGGACTAATCATGATCATAATGAAACGGTAATGAGAGAAAGAGAATAATAACATGTAATGGTATTGATGTTTCTTGTGCTGAGTGCAAGGAACCCAAGAAGATACAAGATAAAAACCAGATGGAACAAGGTTTAATGTTGTATAAACGGTTGGAAACTCATGTAGGATAGATGATCTTGGACTTTGGTTTCCAAGATGGAGATGTCTGTGATAGATGATGACGGTAGGCTCCTCTTGGCATGCCTTCTGAGAAGGGGTTGAGAATCAAGATGCCTAGATTGTGGAGGTATGAAGGTGAACTGTCATGATCGATCATCCTTGACATTGAACCTACAAGCTAAAAGCTTGTTTTGGAGTTTGGATCTATGTGGTGACCCTCGAGGCAGCAGATTAGCATCACAGAGGAATGCTGATAAGGATAAGCAAGTGAGTATCAGATGGTTTGACCAGGCAGCAGATGGAAACATGCAACAGTTAGATCTCGAGGCATGAGCTGACCGGAAACAGTAGTATGACTAGTGTGTGGTGGCAGGTTGAATGGATTCACTCCATTCTTCTTTGTCTTCTTCTTGCCTCTTATCTGCTCTAGTTGATCCAGTTCAGGATGTACCCTCATGTGAGTGCTTGTTGTACGTTTGATAGATGTTTCCTTCCTGATAGTCAGAAGAGAGATAGCCTGTTGTCGAGCACCTTGTTGATGACCTGGTTGTGCATGATGAAGTATACTCTTCTCTGTATCCTTTCTTTTCCTGGATGTGACAGTCGGGTGAAACCCTTTCCCTGTGACATGTCAAGGATCGTTATAACCCTGGGAATGGATATCCTTAGAAAGGTGTGAAGTTGCCTCAGATGGAGAGGTTGGCTTTGGTTTGACCTGGCTGAGTGCCGATAGTATGACTACTATCTGTTAGGGGTTTATGATTCGCATAAACATAACATCAGAAGGTATGCACCCAAGAAAAAGGAAGTGTGGTGAGGTCATATTGGGAAAGTTTATCATGTTGAGCCTGATTCCTTGACAACTCCTAGCTAAGTTTCGGGTAACGAAAGATCCAGGTGGGATGTGCAGCGGTTAGAGATGGATGAACAAGGTTTGGGAATCCTATCCTGATCAGTTGAGATAGTGCATATATGTTACCATCTGAGTTGGTACTCGTTGTGCTCTTGGGATCTGACATTAACACATGACAGGCTTGAAACCGAGGAGATATGGTTGTCGATAACCAAGATGTTTAACTCCTTTTCGTGTTCAGCCTTAAGTGATGCATAATGAGGTGCCTCATGAGCCTTGTCTTATGCATGCATGTGTTTTGTAGAGTATGTATCTTGTGATAATCTCTTTTGAGATAGATCTTCCTTGGATTAGAGACATCTTTTGTGAAAGGAGAAGGAACAATTGGAACACATATGGAAGAAGGATAGTGATACTAGCTATGTGAAGATTAAGTAGAGAACCTATAAGATCAGAGTAGCACAGTGAAAATGTAATGAGGAATATGATATATCAGTAAAAGGAACTGATACCTGAGTCATACAAGTTGCATGTGATGTTCCAGTATCACAAGGATGTACCGGATGAAGGATGATAAAACAAAAAGGGGTTGAGTTGTAACCAGTGCAAGGAAACCCTGAGTTAGCTCTAGGAGAAGAGCAAGTATAACGGTCACGATCTGTGACACTTAGGAGCTTTGCGGAGTTGTATGATGTGACAAGCAAGTAGCACTCATCTTCCTTCCGCTTGGGATTTCGGGGATGAAATCCTTGTTAGGGGTTTATGACTTGGAAGGACCCTGACCCAGGTTTTGGGCTAACCCCCTATGCTTTTCTTATGGAAGGTTCTTATAACCTTAATCTAATCTTCTAAGATGTTTTGGTATCATTTGACAAGCTCATGTTTCCAGTTTGGTCCCGTTTGGATGTTGTTTGAACAATATTTGCTTATTTTGGACCAAAGTGCAATTTACCCAAAGTAAGAGGTTATAATGCAATATGTCACATTTATAGCATGCCTTTAGTTCTCTAGCATCATTATAAATAGAATGATGAGGTAGGGCTCCTTATGGAGGACCTATGTTCCAAATTTGAGCTTGGTTGGTTGAAGCTTGTGCTTTGTGTGCTAGTTTTGGTATAAATTGCAAAATAACCAAAATGGAGGGGTCAATGTGCAATTTTATCAGCTCTAGAGTCTTCTTGCTTATGTGTGACATCATCTAGAACGAGTATGGATTATGGGGCACCATGTTTGGTTGATAGATGAGGAATGACATCTTTATATGGACTTTATAGCATATATATGTCACATGTGTATCTTGTCTTGTAGTGTATTGGCTAGGACATGAAGGTGTGTCGCCCAAAAGGGGTGCATCGACCATGGCAGCTGCCCAACTGCACAATACACATTCTAGAGTGTATCACCAGGCCATGCATGAGCTGCTAGGGTGACAACAAGTGGCATTTAGTGTTAGAGCAAGTGACACCTTGGTTTATGTGGTTATGACACCTCTCCCTTGCTACCTCTCTCTTCCTTGGTGTATATAACTCCCTTCCTCCTTGACCAAATGCTCCCTTTCGGCCACCTTCTTTCCCCTTCTTGTTTGGGACGAGCATGGGAGCTTGGGAGATAAAGGAAGACTCCCATGGAGCTTAGGAGGGCGAGCTTCTTGGCCATGGAGACTCCTTGTTCAAGATCTTACCTTGGTGAGTCATGCTTCTTGGTAGCCTTTCCTTATGCTTTCTCCTTCATCACCTCCCTACCCTCTCGGTCATGTATGGGCCCTTGATATGAGTAGGTTTGGAAGTGGTTATCTCCCCTCTTTCTTCTTCTTGAAGCTATATATAACCATGATACCTTCTTCTTCTTCCTTTGTTTCTTGAGGTGTTGATGTTGGAGCCGAAGGCAAGCTTTGAGCTTCGGATGGATGGCTCTCGTGGAGGGGAACATTTTCTTGGTACTTGGATCATGGAGCTTTGTGCCTTTCATGGAGATCCTCTTAAGGCAGGTTACACAACTCTCAACCATCTCTATTATGTATACTCACCATATGCACATATATTGATCTTGTTCTTTAAATTGGTATCCATCTTTATGATGTTTATGCATGTGGAGCATGAGATCTGTTTTGATAGAGTTGGTTACGTTTTACTACTGTCCATATGTTGTCTTTCTTGTACTTGATAGATAGAGGTTGAAGATTTCTTGCACGATATGGGTCTTTGGTCGATACAACTAGGTTTCCTGATATGGCTTGCTTGCCCGATACAGTACCTTGTTCTATAGCTTATGCTTCGGTTGATAGTTATGGCAACACCCCTTTCTCTCCTTTGGATTTGAAAGGTGAGCCTATGACCTAGATGTATGGGCGATATGATGAGTTGGTAATAGTTTTACCTTGGTGCCCGATATTTGTTATCCACCCTAGAGTTAGGGTTTTGACGACATGGTTGATAGACCCTTAGATGGGCTCTTGGCTGACATGTGTTTCCTTGGTGACATTTTGAGTATGTTGCCTGATACCCTCATTAGGGTTAAGTCTTGGATGATATGAGAAGTTAACTCTTTATGGATCTTGTGGTCATTATGCCCTTCTTCCTAACATGGTGATAGGTGAATTGGTAGTTGGCCGACACAACCCTGATCCTTGTATCTTGGCAGATATAGAGCCTCAGCCCTAGCTTGGGGGTTAGAGTTGCTTTGGGTGACATGAGTTGTCTACCCTTGTTGCATGATATGTCCTTGAGGTGGAATCCTTGGTAGATATGCTTGCTTGGGCGTTAGGTGGATCCTTGTATCCTTGGTCGATATGCCTAGTAAAGCTTAGTTGGTGACCGTTATGGTCCTTTGGCCGATATCCCTTGTGGAGATGATGGATGGGTGATACACTATGTTGAGTGCCCTTCCCGATACACCTTGTAGAGGTGGTTTCCCGATACACATAGTCGAGATGGTTGGATGATACACCATGTACAGAGGATGCCTGATACACCCCCTTGTCTTGAGATGATCTTGGTCGTTATGTGAAGTTAGCTTAGTGTCCGACATGGTATTGGCCGATAGGCTTTGATAGCTTGGTTCCTGGCACAGCCTTGGCCGTTATCCTTGTTTATATGAGCTTGGGTGATATGGTATGGTGCCCAGGATGGCTTTGGCCAATACCACATGTCTTAGTTGAGCTTTGACTTATATGAAGTGTTGGATGATATGGCTTGATGCCCGACATGCTAACCCTAGATGTTGGCCGTTATGATGCTTCATGGCCATGCCCGACACCATTCTTGGGCATCATGGGTACCCTGGTCGAAAGGATTAACCCTTGGATGATGCTGAGATGGTTGCACAACAGGGGCACCTTGGGTGACACCCCTTTGGTCAATATGGCTCATGTTGATGGTTAGCCGATAGTGAAACCTAACCCTAACCTTAACCCTAGCTTGGTGCATGTTAGACCCTTGGCTGATAGCCATGGTAGTGTTGCATGTTATACCTTGGTGATGGCTGCCTGACACCATGAGTGCTAATGGAACCTTGATGCACGATAGAGGATGTACAGTGGTTGGCCGATATGGTGGTGAGTTGCCTTAGGGTTGGAAACCCTAGCCATTATACCTTTGGTAAGGGTATTGCTATACTGGGAACATCCTTTGGTGATGGATGGCACTGACTGCCAGACCTTTAGTGAGGGTTGTGGGAGGTTTGGTGAGGGTTCTGATGACTTGAAATGCATATAGCTAATATATGTGGTCACATCTCTGTTAATAACAATGATACATGTGATATGGTTTAATCACCTTCATCCCTGCACCTATGTTAATAATGAGATAAGATGATAGGTTGTGAACCCAGTATGTTTGGAAGGATATGATGTTACTACACATGATAAGGTGACATAGGTATATGACCACAAGTATGGGCCATGATGTGTGCTCATGTTTAATAATAAAAATATGATGAGCCAAGATGAAATGGGTTGTGGACCTTTGTGCAGTGGTTATTTATGAGTAATGATAGATGAACCTTTGATAAGGTTGGATGGTGGGTGATGGTGTATGATCCTTAAGATAATCCTTAGGGATGTTGTGCTTAATAGTTAAAAATGTGGGATATGGTGGGATATCCCTGACTTGATAGTTGTGGTGTATTGATGAATACACCAGTCATGACATTAATCTACATATGTTCATAATGATGAAAGAATATACCAATGTATAAAACTTAATCTTGATGATATGATAATCAAAGATATGCTCATGATATATGGGGCATGATGGGTGTTCACAGTTTGGTAATGATAATGTAATTGCATTGCTTTCATTTACAACCTTGAATCTCATGTATATATGAATATGGATGGTGTTACAATTTTGTACACCTGAATTCCTGATGGCATGATAATCCCAATATGTTCTATGCTTAGTAATATAGTTATCTCTTTTTATGCAAGCTAACTATGCAGGTATATTGAATTCATAGCCATGTAAGAGCTATGGTGATTATATGATTATGTGCTTTATGTAGCACTTGATGAATGTGTAATGACTGAATAATAATGATGATAACTCTATTGAAAAGATAACATGTAACAGCAAGTATAATGTGAAAGGTTTGAGGACCTGATTAAGGCTGAATGCCTAGTTGAGGGATGTGTTTCCATAATACTGATGTTGATATAAGGGATGTGTTCCCAAAATGATGATGCATAATGTTGAAGCCCTGAGGGGCAGTGGCAATATGTGACAGAGGGATTGAGATCCCATGATGATGTATGATGTGAAAGCCTTGAGAGGCAGTGGCATTGTGTGATGTATGAGGGATGGATTTCCCATGGTGATATGATGATTGTTGAGGGTAATGAGAACAACAAAGGTAGTATAACATCAATACAATGAGATCTAATGTTGTTCATATTCTATATATATGTTTGGTTGTTCAATATAACTTGATTACCCCAACAATCTACTTAAAATGCATATTTGCCCTGGCCATAGATCCATCATCGTCAGTAATTAGGTGATGGTGAAACGGGTTCTCCTGCGGGATAGAGCGCATATTATTGAATATGTGGGGTTTCTCCTAGCCGAAAATAGGAGGATTAGAGTGCAGCTGCAATTGTGGACTCAAGATATGTATAGAGAAAGGTGATTAAGCCCATGGCTCAGTATGAGGGAGCATGAATGCATTCATGGATCAGGAGCACGGTGAATAGGCCTGTGGCTCATGATAAGAAAGGGCAGCCTACGGGACTGACTCTGTTGCTGAGGCCACTCAAGCAAGAGACTACGGCCCTACTTTGGTTAATGTGCACTGACCACAAAGAGGTGAGGTCATGGAGTCCAGCTATCCCAATGACCTTGTTTGGCACCGGTTTTGGGCTTCGCAGCCGAAGGTTGGATTTGAGCGGGATGGCTCACTTCCTCAAGGCATAATAAATCATAATCCAGCTATATAGAATATATTGCTTAAGGCAAAACACGGAACATTGATTGAGGCCTTGCTTGTGTAGATGATCTAATTATATCTTGCAGTTATATGTATGTTCTTTATATCTTCTGATAAGATCTTATGAAGCTTATCTTATCAATCATGTTCCATACAGAATGTCTGGTTATATGCCTCCTGATAGTTTGGTAAGAAGGTTAATAAAGTTAGCTTTGCTCAGTATGTTGCTCCTATAATCTGCTTATACCAGTTATCTGTGATCATTACAAAGTTGGTAGAGGGTTATCTTTCTCGCTGGGACTGTGTGTCTCACCCCACTGGTTAATAACCCTTTTTAGGTGGACGTGCCTGGCGAGATGAAGATCATGTGGCTGCGGATGATATATAGAGGTATCATACCTGGTGGGCTAGATAGTGTCTAGCAGTAGAGTCCTATGTGTTGTCCCTGTACACTCAGGTCTTCGGGAAGGGCTTTTCGATGTTTCTTGCATAATGATCGATGAACGGTTTTCAGTATGTATCCTGATGTAAAGCAGCATGACAAACAATTATTTCATGTAAAGAGATGATGGGATATTATGTTATAGCACCCTGAAAAGATGTTATGAAATGAAAAGTGTTGGCTTAGATATTATATATTTCGTCTTGTGGGGCATGTTGTAAATTGGTTTTAATTTCCCATGATTTTTGGTAATCCGCTGGTTAGCATTTAATCGTGTTTTTGTGTGGATGGGGTGTTACATAAACATTCCCTAAGAATTTAGTATTAAAATTGAACATGTCACTATGACATTGATGTGGTTACCATAGTTACATAAAATTCCACTAGCTAATATATCCCATTATCATCAACTAACACATCTAATACAAGGACATTTTCATGAAATATTTCCATAAGAGTTGTCTCAAAAATGGTGTCCTAATCCAACCATGATCTAGAAACTATGAGGATCAAGAGATAGAAGTTAACTTTTATACATATATGGGTACTATGGAGACACCACTAAAATGGATGTCATACAATAGTTGCCTCAAATCTCTACATCTCTCCAACTTACAAAACTAGTAACAAGTGATAGTGATGGAAATGTTTCCCCTATTTGAGAATTTATTCGTGGAACATGTTTGGAAAGTGAAGATCTTTGACCTATTGAACTCACAATGCTTACTCCATGTGATATGGATAGTTTAGGGTTTTGATTCATCCATCAGGGTCAAATGATGAAAGTATATATATATATAGAGAGAGAGAGAGAGAGTGAGAGAGAGAGAGAGAGTCAGGCTAGAATATACTCGAGTGTACAGATCGCATGAATACACTCAAGTGTGTTTGCATATCAAGACTAACCAACAGAATGTGTCATGTGGTTATTTCCATCTCTTTTGGAAGAGTTAACGGCATCCTTTCTACCTCTTCTCTGTGAAACATTAACCTCCTTTTTTTCTTCTTGGCCCATGATTCTTGCATGATGGACTTTATTCTTGGGATTTACTACATATCAATTTTTTTTGGGTATGGTATCCATGCAATCAACTTTTGAAGGATAATGATATCCACATGATAAAGAAACAAATTTATCTTCACCGTCATACTATAACTAGGCTACATACAAATTTTGAGCCCAATTGGATGAGTGTAAGTCACTAATCCAAGGGCAACAAAATTGACGTGTGAAACTAATTTGAAATGCATAATTTTTGTGGTCTTAATAACATGACCTATAAATGTGCAAATGTGCTCAAATTTTGTGTATGAGCTATTCACAAGATGTTTATGAAGATCAATGGATTAGATTTTTTCAAAAAAAATTGCATCATGAAAAACTACTTGGGTGTATTCTGCTCCAAATACACTTGAGTGTATTCTAGCCTGACTCTCTCTCTCTCTCTCTCTCTCTCTCTCTCTCTCTCTCTATATATATATATATATATATATATATATATATATATATATATATATATATATATATATATATATATATATATATATATATATATATGTGTGTGTGTGTGTGTGTGTGTGTATGTGTGTGTGTTTCTTTCATTTCTCAATGCCATTTATCCTAAAGGACATGACCTTAGTTATGTGATATATGAGATTAAGGGATATCCATTTCCTATTGCTAGAAGAAAATTATGGACGAAATACCCCCAAAAATTAGTTACATGAATTTTTGGTCTTATTATCTAGAACAAGTGTTTTTTAAATATATAATGCATAAGTAGATGAAATAAAAATTGTAAGCATTTCAATGGATGGTTATGTAACTTACCATGTTTCCTTTTTTATGACACCAGATTAAACTAGACAATGTTTTGAACAAATGATTAACTTCAACTCATGGCACGTATAATCTTATTTTCTCAAAGGTCACTTAAAGGAATCACCCTATTTCTAGGATTGGAAAAAAAATCAAATATTTGTATTTCAATATTAGATATATAGAAAGAAAAATCACAATCACATATGTTTGTATGTTGTATGTATAGCATGAGACATAGTTGATTGAGGTTATATGGAATTGTGTTGACCAAATATAATGTGTTCTTTTTGCATGAGAATATTTTAAATTCCTAAAATCTTTATTAGAAGAGATCATTATGTCCAATAGGAATTGACGGCAATGCTCGATGTTCAACATTCTTAGACTACTTATGAACTAATGATTTCTTCTTAGAGATCTATATTTAAAAATTAAATCCCATAAAAAAGAATATCCATATGGGGATCTCCTTGTGAGGGGGAGAATTAGATTAATCAACATCATAAAAGGTTTTCGGATAAAAGGTAATAGACTTTACCTTCTAGATAAGGGGTTTAATCATCATCATTGTTTTTAAATAAAAGGTGCTAGACTATATTTTGGAACCTAGATGTAACACTCCTTTGACATACTATAATATCCTCCGATGGGTGGACATTGGAATTGGGCTAATACTGGATAGGAATACTTGATACTCCTCCAATTCCATCTCACCTTCTTTTATCCAAGATAGAAACAAGATGATAGAGACATACTTTCCACCTTGGATAGAGAAAGGGGGACAAGGTTTTTATATTTCTACTATTTTTTCTCCACCATATGTTTTGGTATGGTTGTCACAAGGCCGAACCATTCCAATGATGATAAAAATATATCCATGTCTAAATACAGGAAATAAATAGATGTCCATGATGTTATATTATACGGGTATAGGAGCTTTCTAATGGGATGAAAAGATCCTAACACTAGTGGAAGAGACATCTGGAATGTACCCTAATTCCTTGATGTCAAAATTGAGAACAATAGACATGCTTCAAGAAATAAATGTATTTGTAGATCTACATTCAAATAAGACCTCAATGGTGTGCCAAAATATATTGCATACTTGCAATTGACATACAACTTTTTCTTAGGGAAAAAGGTTATAAAGAAGAAAGAAGTTTTCATTGCATTTATAGAATTGGTATAAATATCTTTAATAGACTCTACTGGGAGGCACCATTGTTTTTAAGATGGGGATAGGGGAAGTTCTATTGATCCTTTTTGTTGAGTATATAGAAATACTTATTGATCCACTTCTATTATGGTGTATGTCTCATGGGTGGTAATTCATGTCCTTTCCATTTTCCATAATTTAAGATTTTTATCCTTTCCCTTTCTACAATTAAAACCATAGTACCTCTTCTTCTCATCTAAGCTGTGAATTCACAATGAGTCCCAAATACCATACATGATATGCCCTAGTTAAAATCTAGGATTATCTCTATTTTAAAATATATATTGACACATTTAAATTGTGTATGAAATATACAAGTGTACAGTTGAAGTAATAAGGGAACCAAAGAGGTCTGCAATTTTCAAATTGAGGAATCGGAACAATAGAAACTACCACTAACTAATTTCAATCATCCAAATTGAAGAAAAAATGGTTTAGTTGATTAATGAACTAATGATTAACTAAAAATTTCAACTTAATAATTGATTCAAACCAGAATGGATGATATCTCTAAGTATACTAATTTGACCACAACTTTATGTATACTTGACTTTCTCCTCTTATTAACAAATAACCATTGCTTTTGAATAGAAATATAATTGGTACCACCTCCTTCTGAAGCCTAGTACCATGTTCAAATTCATCAAAAATCTACTTTTTCATCATTCATATTCTAACTTGATTTATTTAAGATCGATCTTTAGATTCTTACTCACAATTGTATACCTATTGTTGTAGCACTTACTAATTGTGTTTATGAAATTTCATCAAACAAATAATTCTCCCATCAAATCCAAAAAGTCATCTAAAATTTATATTAAGGTGATCAATCCTATCAATACAACTAAATTTGAATTTCTTCACAAGTATTTACCATCAAGTATAAAATCAAACCAGCCTATTCTCAACTGTTGAGAGAGAGGGTGTTATTCCATATGTTTGATATGATATCATAGAAGAATTTTTAAAAATTGTACGAAATAGTAGAAACTCTTGCAAAAACAAAAAATGGAGCCCTTCAACAAGTTTGAGCGTTATATGTTATTGTGTCCTCAATCAAATCATGTCTCCAGAGCCGTCGAAAAAACATGTTTCCAATTTTTCCATTCTCCTCTTGTCTCTAGAATGTGTAGTATCCAATCAACAATCCTCTCACAACCACCATTAGTTTTAGGTCATAACTGGCCTAATTCTCAAAAATAAATGTGGACCCCTAGATTAGATTGATGAAATCACAATCACAAGTGTAATTACGGTGTCGCCACTAACATGTAGGTTTGTTCCACTGGCTTGACAAAGAGACTTTTCTATCTAATTATAGGGGTTGGATTAGTGCCACAAGCATGTTGGTGCTAACAACTCTTGTTTTAGTGCTATTGACTTGGATCAATACACTAAATTTGATCAAAAAAGTTTGACCATTCATGTTTCTTCAAGCAATAATATTAGTGGCAATGTTTGGGATGTCAGTGCACCGACTCTATCCAATGAACCTCAATTTTGGCTACAATTAGAATAAGAAATTCATTTGGCTAAGTGATAAAATGCTAAAACAAGCCTAATACTGATGCATATATAAATGTTTAGTAAAATGATGATATATGAAAAAAAAAAATCATACAACGAGAATCAATTAAGTAATAAAATCACCCTAAACAAGCATATAGAATTGTTATAATTATGTGTGTATTAAAAACCCCTAAGTTTGAATTATTTCTCATCATGAAGCAATGCTACTCTTATATTTGATTCAAGAAGTCAACATGAAGACAAATTTAATAAATAGAAACTCTTCTTCCTTCCAACCACACAAAATGTAGCTACTCTAAAGTCGATCAGTCATAGTGACAACAGAAATATTTGCAATATGATTAATAAATCGTCAATATTAGCTTGGAGAGTAAATACTCATGGAAGGTGGGACACATTTTGGGTTTACCACAACAACTCTTTGTTCTACATTTCTCTTGATAGATAAAATATATATTGGGTGCAGCCCTAAATCAAAATCTATGAGGGGAAATCATGGTGATGGCCTACCATAAAGAGCAACGGGTGGATGAAATTTGGTGCAATGATAAAAGAAACACATTTTAATACAAATCATAATGCAATAAAAAATGATGTATCTATATGATGAATGATTTTAAATGTCTCATAGAGCCTACAAAATATGAAGGTAGAATGATGCATGCACATAATGCCTCGCATTAGTGAGGAGAGTGTAGGTGGAATTTGTTTATACATACTAAGTTCCACACTCATCTTTCTAATTTAGAGAACTATGATTTACATTATAAATAGTTTATTCAGCTAATTGTATGCCATGAGAACAATCAAACAATGATCGTAATAGGTATGCATTGTATATGCTTTGACTATTAATAAAACAATTCCACTTATTATGTTTGTTTTAGTTTTGAGATAATGATGAATCATTTAATGTACTGATAATGTTTTGACTTGAGGGCATATGGTTTTTTTAAGGACCTGAACGTGCGATCATATACATACTGAAATGTATTCATTTTTGTTATATCCCTAGTCAATTATTATTATGGATATTAGAGGGCATAGAATAATGCACAAGACTAGTGTGTATATTGAATGATGAATATGTCGCTTTAGTCTTGATATTGGATATCAATTCATATACTTTAGTACTTGTTAGCAAACAACATGTATTGGTAGGTCCGATTTGAAAAGTCTGTATGAAATTCATGTCACGACAACTCAATGTCATATCTCAATGTGAAATTGGTGATTGTGATCCTTAGATCTGAACTCACTATGGTAATCACACGTGGTTCTGTGTACTTAGCAATGGTCCAACATGACTCTAAATAAGGTTTGTCATACATGTGGTGATTGGGTGCACTGTGACACTTATGGTTTATTTAAGTGATATTTTGGCCACTTATATAAATGCAACTATGAAATGCATGTATGTAGAATTTGTCCCTACATTGGAGTGGTATCATGGTCACTTGATAAGTGAGACTATGCTACATGGCTATGCTCATTTGAATCAATATGTGATATTGAGCTCAAAAATCTAAATACTATGCTATAGTTCAAGAAGCATAGATCAAATGTTAAGAGGAGGACAACTACATGCATCGGTTTCAAATGATATTTGTGACAAAGGGATTAAAGAGTCATGATAACATTGGTCACTTAAAGGTTCAAGTTGTTGTCCAACATATATATATTACTTAACAAGAAATGGTGTGTTGTTAGAAGGTAATCTTTTCTTGTGAGATTCTGAACATCACTATCGACATAATGTGGAACCTATGGGGTATACACATTAGAGTGCATAAGGTAATTGAACTTTTCTATCCAATATATGATTAGAACGATTCTGAATCATGCAATGTTGATTTCTTATCCAATCAGTCGACTAGGAAAGCCAATTGCTCGACTAGATGGTTTTGATTAGTTGGTCAATTGATTGTCAATCAATCAACTGATCATGAGTTTGGAAAGCTGGCCTGTTGGTTAATTGGGTACCTAGTCAATCGACTCAACTGAAATCACAAAACAATAAGGAATACATGGGCTATTTGATTTGGAATCTAATTCGTCCATGGAAATCACATATGGACCGACATTTTCTTTAGTTAAATGACTAGTAGGTCAACTGGATGATAAAACCAATCTCAATTGGTCGACTAGTTAATGAACTGTGCAACTTGGTTTTCTGGTAGTATTCTAAGTTTGATTCTATTTTAAGTTGTGATTAGGAACGATATTGGATTTTTGGGAAATCCAAGCCTGTGACTCTTTTATATAAATGGGTATACATCCAAGGGGAGACACACATTGTGAAAGTTATCAAGATTTATTTCTCTTGAAGAGAAAATAACTCATGCCAAGGACAACAACTTGCCAATAGGCAGATAAGGAGAGTGAGAGACTCTAGCATGTTGACATCTCCTAGTTTTGCTTCCTCTTGGCAACCAACGTGGTGCACCGAGAGTTCTCAAATCCACTAATAAGACATAGAGGTTTTAGAACAAGTAGGTTCTTCAAGAAGAATACAAGGTGTTGTTGCAACGACAAGGTAGAACCTACAACAAAGACATTGAACTCGAATTCATATGTGCAAGTTCTACACTAGCGTAAGGCATGTATAGTTGTTGAAAAACTAATGTGTGCAAAGATTGGTTCGATATCCCTTCTATGTCTTTAAGATACTAACATTTTGTGGTTATAACATACCTTTGGCTAAGTGTTTGTTTTTTGGAAATTTTGTATTTTTATTGCTTCCTCTTCCAACCAAAATTTTACAAATTCCTCCTCTTTTCATTCTTTCCTTTACTTTATTTTTATTTTCATTCTATTTTTAACTTTTTATTATCATATGTCCTTCTGTTAGCAAGATTAAGTATTTAATTCTAGGATGTCAGTAAGTGGGAGATGGGGTAAGGAAATTTGTTTTTTCTCTATTTAAGAAGTGTGGAACGTAGATGCAAAACACCTTATAAAAAATGAATGCACTTGTAATATAAATGAATTTGTGTATGAAACTCTAAATGTAGAAATAAAAAACCTATATTTTTGTTTCTTTTCTTTTATTCATTTTAATGAAAAGATGAAAATATGAAATCTGATCATGCAATGGAATGAAATTGAAGAAAATCAATAGAATTGAAATTACTCCTATTGTGGTGATGTAATATGAAAGAAAGTGGATGGAGGTCACATGACTAAGAGGCATTGCCTTCCTAAGTAATGATATTTCTCTCTCATAGTTGACTTGTGGATCAGATTAATTGTAGAACATATCCCTATAATTATATGAAATATCACACTATGACTTGGTTGTTTGGATTCAAATCTCACATATTTCTACGTACAATGGGGTCAATTTAGGGTGTTGTGTTTATCCCATATGTCTTCAAGCTAGTTGGTTCAAGAAAATTGTAAGTATTAAGTACCCTAAAGAAGATAAAATGTAGCTTACCATGTACAAATGATAGCACCTGGCACTTTGATTAAATACTTGATACCATGCCAAAGAAGACTCCCCGGTCTATTTTTTCATTTTTGCTTGCTTTTTGTGTGATTTTACATCATGGTTACACCAGATAGTTGTGGAGACTAAAAATAAAGTAAAATAATTCACAAATGAAAGATAGAAAATGCAAAGAGAGAAGTGTCAGTAGATTTCCTCTTATGCTTTGGTTTGACATTGTCATAGATGTCAATCAAAAGGATGAGAAATGTAATGCGTGTATAAATTGTTTCAATCTGGTGGTGGAAGGAAGTCTGGTAGTGTACAATCTTATCGAAAGAACATGTCGGTGAAAGATATATCTTAGGAAGGCGGAAATGGATAACCCTTGAATTGACTCTAGATCCAATATTGTTCATAGGATGGATGAGACTAGGTCTTCACCCTCGTGAGGCTCTTATGGAAGTGCTCTTGGTTCCTGTGAATCAAGCTCTCATTATCGAGCATAGACTACTAGTGTTCAAAGATTTTCTCTTGGTTTTGAAAGATGTGCTCGATTGGTAGTATGTGATTTCTTCTAACCCTGGTGAATTAAGGTGATCATGTTTTGCAAGCCCTCGAATCAGTATAGGCAACCTATCCCTTACTGATGAAGAAGCTTATTTGCAGCAGGGGATGTGGTGTGGCCAAGGGTGTCTTGATGTAGCTGGTAATTATTCTCCAATGTCTTTCCCTACCTCATATAAAGTAGCTACTCAATATGGTGGGTTCCCCTAAGGTTTTGACTGGGGTTTCTGGGGAACTCATTTTCTCATAATTTATGTAGAGTTCCTGGAAAATGAGTTCAGTTGATTGTTTCATGTTTGAGGTTCTTTTTAGAATAATGAGTGTCAGGTGCTTAGTTTGGTGAAATGTTCCTAATAAATATTTCTTAAAGAACACCCTAGTTCAAAATCAAAGAGATATAATTACCCTAACATTTATGCAATTTTATAAGTTTAAGATAATAGTATTGTCATTTCTAATCAAAATCAACACATATCATATATTAATGACCACACATAGTTGTTAACCTTTATTAGGTCCAGTATGGTTAAATTAAGATTTTGAGAACTGTATATCACCGCATGTTATGTCAAAAATTAATAGTATAATCAAGCATGTGTTTGAGGAATAATAATACACAATTAGTACAAGAGTAGAAACAGTTATTATGTGGTCTCTTTGATTAGACGTTGAATCAATATATCCAATTATATACTAACCGTCTATTATCATATTACTAGGGTGCAAACTGAAATAGCCAACATAATGGAACACTGTGCATATTGGATCAAAGATCAAACTTATAAATTTTATCAATATAAAATTTACTATATGGATGATGACTAAATATAGTACAATGAAGGAGATACATTTTTACCAATATAAAACTAACTGTATAGTTGATACTAAACACAATGCAATAAAGAGACATACCGTGTTTGGAAACTTACAATTTTGTGTTACTGACTAATATGATGATGTCTATTTTGGTGAGTCTTTTCTTGCATTAGAAAAAGATCAACGGCAAGGGAGTACATAGAATAAGTTGCCAACTTCATATCAAGGATTGATTAGTAACAATAGTTAAGATATACGAAGCCGTGAGAGGCTCATTCAAAGGCGTTGGATTTGTTAGTCCCATGTGGATAAAGAGTAGCCTACACCTTTTACGAGATCAATGACACATATCATGACCATTCAATTCGAACCAACAGATTTAATTACATTAACACATGTCAAGAGATAAATAAAGATATAGTGTACTTCATGTTCATGCTGGGTGTAGAAAATATGAACCCTACTTTGAATGGTTCATATGGTGACAGTAGTTGACGCATATAGACTCCAAGAGATCTGAAAGGCACAACATGAATGAATGAATACTTGCCACCAGGGTAAACACCGTCACAGAGCGTCGTTTTCCCTCATGTTTTAATTGGAGGGGGGACTCCAAAGCAAAGGACATCTCTTCTTATGGACTTCTTCTTGTATTCTAGGCTAGATTCTTGTTCTCTTGTTATTATGTTTGAGTAGTTTTCCAATGAGGTATGGGGACTACCCCCAAAGTTTGTTATTATTTGATGTAATAGACTTCTTGTTTCAATGAATGAATGTTTTCCTTCTGTTATTGCTTTGATTGTTAGTTAAATCAGTATATTCTTGTAGGATGATGTGATCTCAGAGTCCCACAAGAACAAACTCATAATCCCTTAATTGCAATTGTTATATTTTTATCCATATGATGTCCTACTTGTTTTCTAGTATAATAGTTATATTTTATGGGGGGTGTCGAGATCTCAGATTCTCATAAGAACGAATCCATAATCTCTTAACAATATATATTAATGGATTTTATGATCTTTCTACTTGTTTGGCTCGTGTATTATATCTTATAGCTACTTGATCGAATGTTGGTTCACATGTTCCTTGATACGATTTCACTTAGGGATATGTTGGACTATTGGATGAGGATCCACAAATGATCGAGATCAATAGGTTTGCAGGAAGTCTGTCACTAGTGAGATTTGTCTGAAAGGATAGGAATCCACATGGTCCTGACTTGATTACTGAAACTTAGGATTTGATGCTTTGAATAAAAGCACAACTATTGGTAGTGATCCCATGGAGCCCCAATATCTTTATCATTTGATTAGTTGAATTTTATTTCTGCAATTTTACTTTCTATTCCTAGTATAATCTAACTCTCACAATCTGAATTTTACTTTTTTATTCTAGCGATTGGTTTTGGATTTCAACCATCTTTGTGCAGTTCATTGGTTTTCGATTACCCTTTTAAAAGGTTAGACTCTGGGATTTTTCCTAGTGGTTTGTTGTGTTTGCAACAACCACATCAAAATTTGGCACTGTATCTGGGGATAACACATGTTATTTTTTAATCTGATCTCTTATATATATATATATATAGAGAGAGAGAGAGAGAGAGAAATGATCTTCTTTTTTATTTATAATTTTTGTTTTGTTTTATAACTTTTAGTTTGTCTCATAATATTAATCTTGTTCTTATTTCCTTAGCTTGTTTATAATTTGAATTGATATATTATTTCATTCCTTCTTTCTTTCTCCTACAGAGCTCCATTCTAGCAGGGATTCTCCTATTTCTACCAAATTTCTAATCCGCTAGTACTGCCTTCTAGCTATTTTGTAATTATCTCTATTTTGTGATGTTTTAATTCTATTATAATCTCTTGGTTATATTGTAAATTCCCTTTAGTTTATTTTCATAATTTTTAGCTTTGTTCCACAGTTTTTTTCTTATATTTTTTTAACTCATTTTACTACCGAGACCCATTCTGGTAGTGTATCCCCTCATTCTACAGAGTTTGTATTCTGATAGTACCACTTTTTAGTTAATTTAATAATTTTAGTCTTGTTTATAATTTCTTAGCTTATTTTTGTAATTTTTAGTTCTTGATCATTTTTAATTTTAGTTTCTTTTATTAAATTTTAGTTTATAATTTCTTCTATATTAGACCTTTTTCCTTTCTTGCGACCTTAGATTCCTTTTTGTAAATTCTTTAATTTCAAAAAACAAACAATCTTTTCAAATAGAGTGGTCAACATATTATGATTCAGAATGTCAATTGTGTGGTTATTAGAACCTTACATCACTAGATTTTCCAATTGTGTCCCCTCATGTTATGGTGGCACCTTGTAATATCGATTCTTCCAACCAAGGTGGATATAATGAAAATTACAATCCACAAACTTCTGAAGACTATTATGAGGAACAATGCTACACATATCAATATGAGGGATGATATGATCAAGAATGTTATGGGGGATACAATGAGGATAAACAAAAAATTTTAGGGGGTATGAACCTTATTGTGAAATCTAATATACACCTTAGTAGGAAGAACTAATTAAATCCCTAAAAAGAATAGTAGAGGAGCAACAAGAAATCCTAGAAATTAGCTACTTTACTAGAGGCCCAATCAAAGAGACCCTCAGAGAAGTAAGAGTAGCTTAAGAAGTTTGTTCCCGATGATGACGATGATGATCCTATATTTATGTCATTTATGTCAGATCCTACCAGAATAGAACTGCCCAAGGTGTCGCAACCTTCATGCCATGAATACTCTTGTATTTCGACTCTTCCGCTAGAGGCTTCATTACTTGAGCATGCAAAATCACATCAAGAGAATTGTACCTATCCTGGAGCTCCTACAAATAGTCCTATCAATGACATATCATCTTAGATTGAACCCTTTCAGGATAATGAACTGCCACCATTCCATGATAAATCAGTAGATATTTCTTGTTAAAGACTTCCTCATCAAGAGCCTTACACTCCACCAAAGCCAGTTTCTTTGTTACATATAGTTGATCTAGATGGGGAGCCACCATCACTTGAAGAACATCACATTCCCCCACTCCTTGAATGTAAATATGATCTTCCCATTTTATTTCCTCCTAAACCCTTGGGAACATCTCCCATAGAGGAAGTTGAGACACATGTCGTATCAACAAGGAAGCCTACTAATCCTTTTAACTAAAATGTTGATTGCATGGTTCTTCAGAAGAACAGAAATATTTATAACATTGGTTTTAGTGATTTTGTTCCTTTCATATGAATACCACATCTTCTGTCTGCAAATATAGGTGATGAGAAGAAACCCAAGCCAGATCCTCCAGCTAATCTTGAATAGCCAGCACCTCATGTACTAGTAAATCAGAAAAAACTCCACCTTGAGTCAATCCATCCCAATCCACATACATCGATAGCACTTCCTTCACTGTTGAAGGAAGATATGTGGATATTAATGGAAGGACTGTGGTACAAAAAGCAAAATTGTTTTTCTCTACTAGAAAGCCCCTTTGAACTTCCATAACCACCCAATCATTGGAAGTACAATGAAGCTCCTATTTGCAACATTCCAACCCTCATCAACATTCCATTCAGCTAGACAGTTTTTGAGTTACCAGGGCCACCTGGCGACCCTAAAGAAATTCATCCCTTCATTTTGAATTTAAGTTTTGCTCGGGACAAGCAATTTTTTTAGTTTGGGGTGGAGGTGTGTGGTACATACTGATTCCATCCACTGCATCAAAATTTTTGCAATTTCCATTATGCTATGTAATTTAACTTTAAATTTTGTAAAACTTTTCCTTTATTTTTTACCTTTATTTAGTGAGATAGGCCTTTATCGATCTAATGATATGCATGTTTAACTTCTTTTACATAAATTATAAAACCTACCACTAATAGAAATTATCATGTCATCTAGGACCTTAATTAACACCATTCCTTAGAAAAGATGGCAAGAAGTAGAGGACCGATAGGATTCAAAAACAACACTCCCTATCTAGATTTATATATTAACTTAAAAAATTCTTTATTTTTCTTAATTCAGAATTAATTGACCCAATGTATGATACTCCCAGTGCGTATAAGTTTAGAAAAATGAGTTGCACAAAGAAAATACTTGTTTACACTTCTTATGATCACCTTCTTAACTCTCCATTTGCAAAAGAAAAAAAAGACCAAAGTGCCAAAACCCTAATTTAGGGTGGCACCCTTACCCTCTTCAGTTTATAGCCTTTGTATATAATTAGGGCATACCAGCATAAAGATTCCAATTAGCATAAAAAGAAAAAAAATGTGGTAAATGTAAATGCAATACATAAATAAAAATATATCAAGCTGAATAGAGGAGAGATTATTCTTCCTCCATACCTCCCTTCACTCTGCTTTATACATAGGAAAAAATCCACAAACCTCAACCAATCACTATAAGCAATGTTCTTGTACAATGACTTGTAAGAATATACAGCAGTGCTAAAATAAAAAAGGGAATATGAAATCTATTTTATTGCGGGTCTTGAAATGGTACCAACTTGTGACATGATCTTGGAGATCTAGGAATTCATGGTTTCTTGGCATATAATATAGAAGGACTGAAGTGGTGTTATGTGAGTGAGGATGATGGGCCCAAAGTATTATATGGTAGTGTTTTAAATTCAATGTTGCTCGAGGACGAGTAAAGTTTAAGTTTAGGTATTTTGATAAGTATATATTTATCCATCCTAATTGCATATTTTAGATCTCTCTTTAGGAGAATTTCATTATTATTATTATTGCTTATTTTTAGAGTCAATTTTTTTAATTTATCTTTTCTCCTTTTTTTTGGAGTTTTTACTAGTTTTAGTTGACTTTTGTAGGGAAAGATAAAATCCATCCAAAGCACAAAAAGACCCATGATGCAATGACTCAATTGTATGCACCTCCTAGAACTCCCAATCGATCAATCAACTCATCCTAATAGTCGAGTCACATGCACCAGATCTTTCAACTTCCCACAGTCCTGATATATATACCCCACGCCAAAAGGATCATAATTTTTGCATCCCAAGGTAGAATTTAATGATCAAGTATGTGTTGGAAAGGGAATTTAATTTTCTACATGAAAAAATTATTTTAAAAAGATTTTATATTCAATATAATGGCCTTAGTTATTAATCAACTCATCATAGTAGGAATTTGTACCAAAAATAGTCAAATGTTCAAAACGTTAAAAGAAGGAAATTCAAGAAATCTCTCCATTTTGGGCAAGAAACACATGTTGTATAAAGGCCAAGAATTATATGCTTTGATTCTCCTCTTCCATCTCTCAATTGACCAATTTATTTCCCCAATCGGCTGACCTAGATCACCAGTCGACTGACTCACATCCCCAATTGATTGAATCGCACCCAAAATCAGTCAAATTGCTTCCACCAATAACCTTTCCAGGTTTTCATCAAACTGAAATAGACATTAAAGAAAAGGGCATCTCTTATTGTATATTTCTCCTTGTATTCTAGTCTAGATTCTTGTTATTATGTTTGAGTATTTTCCTACTTGGGAATTGGGACTAGCCCCATAACCTAGTATTATTTGATGTAATTGACTCCTTTCAATGAAATAATGTTTTCTTTCCATTTCTACTTTTATTGTTGATTAAATTGATATATTCTTGTGGGGTGATGTCATCTCAGATCCCCACAAGAATGAACCCATAATAACTTAGTTGTGGATGTTATCTTTTTATCCATCTGATCTCCTACTTGTTTTTTGGTAGAATGGTTATATTCTTGTGGGGTGATGAGATCTTGAATCCTCACAAGAACAAACCCATAATCTCTTGATGATATCCGTTGAAGGATCTTATGATCTTTCTAGTTGTTTGGATCATATGTTATATCTTATGGTGATGTGATCGTCGGACCCATGAGATTGAACATCAGAATGTAATTTATGTATTCCTCGATGAGATCTTAGAGAGGGATATCTTGGGTGAGGATCTTCAAACACTAGGATCGACAGGTTTGCTGGAAGTCCGACCCTTGTGAGATTTGTCTAAAAGGATATGAATCCACATGGTCTTGATTTGATTATTGAAACTTAGGAGTTGATATGTTGAGTAAAAGAATGGCTATTGAAGGTGATCCCTCGGACCTCCAGTACCTTAATCATTTGATTAGTTAAATTTCATTTATGAAATTTTAATTTTTGTTCTTATCATGATCAAATATCACAACCTAGATTTTTACTTTCTTGTTCTTGTGGTTGATTTTGGATTTCAACCATCTTTCTGCCGCCCCTTGGATTTATACATTACTACCAGAAGTTTGACTTGTTGCTTCCAATGAGTTGACTACCTTTTTAAAAGGTTAAACTCTAGGAATTTTCCTAATGATTTGTTGTGTGTCCAATGACCAAATCACAAAGTTGTCATAGGTTGTTGGTGAAACCTATGCTAGTGTCGAGGTCTCAGACGCATTAGCACGTCGCCTTGATGACATAGTTGGTAAGGTTGACATTGAGCTTTTTTTAATTCTGTTGGCATAGATTATGTGGGTCGGTCCTGGCATGCGTTTTTGCAGCACCAAGGTTGTGGATTCAGAATAAGAGCATTCCTCCTATTGTGGGTGATTTGACATGTTGAAAAAAAAGGATAGAAAGTGGGATCTTGGTGAAGACTGGTTACCAGAACATTAGTGAAGCATCGATTATTTATGCTCTAGGAGGATGCTAGAGAGGATTACTGGTGTGAACAAAGCACTACCTCAAGCCCTTTATTTATATCCTAATAATGACCTACATTGTTAGCGTTGGTTCCACTGACAAGTCGGCGGTGCATCGACTTAAAAGCCTAAAACCTATCTGATTTGTCTGTTATTGATTAATGTGAGAGATCATGAGCATCAGTGCATGGATCTCTGAATTATAGAGTCATTGCACCACTACCTGATTGGTTACATCAACTTTGACGTTGAACACACAAATTAGTGTGTATGATGATGGTCGTCGATGGGTGTGGCCATAGATTGGCCCATCTTCTCTGTTCAGTGCCACCAAGTCAACGTCTAGATATTCATATTACTTTTCACCAATGAGCTTGGTACTACTTACTTTATTATAAATGTTACTGACTCTATTGTCGATGTCACTAACTTAAATGTTGGGATATGTTTTATAATTTACCAAAATAGTTACTACAACCAAGATGGTAGTAGGTGCTACTCATCATAATCCCCAAAGTTATTGATCTTGAAGAGTAATTGATTGCATAATGAGATAACTACCACCAACACGGATGTGGATGCCATCAACTCTGATGGCTGCAGTTCTTGTATCTTTCACATAAATTTTTAGTGTCATCGATACATATGGCAATGTCATCGACTACATCTATGAGATTTTTGGCGCTAATCAAGAATATGTCAGTGCCACAAACATCAACTCAAAGTCTATGCACCGACCCTGTGAAAGATTTCCATAAGAATTAAAAAGAGAAGTGACATGCTCTAACTTTATTTAAACTAAGCTACGATTTGGTTACGATTGGAATAGAAAAATAGAAAATAAATGTTAACAAAAGAAACCTACATAAATGCAATTTTCTCTCGTCCGTCTGCGGCGCTTAGGGTTTTCCTAGGCGTTACTCCACGGTTTTACCGGGGCTAATCCTCTGTTCGTGTTGCATGTTCTCTCCACCCCTGATGGCGGATGAACTGAATGAGCACTACGCAAAACTGAAGATGAGTGAAGAGGAAGACGACATCGTAGATTTCTCAAAGGAAAACATAGAAACAAAGGGGGATCATCTAGATCTGGCGCTAGTCAGAAGGTTAATGACAGTTAGACCTTACAACTTTCTTGCAATGAAGTAAACCCTGACAGGAGCATGGGGGCTGAAGAAAGGCGCGACTTTTCGGCAGATCGCAGAAAACCTGTTCGTGATCCAGTTCTTACACTGGAAAGACAAGGAAAAAGTTCTTCTTGAAGGACCATGGAACTTTGACAATTCACTACTGATTACCAAGGAGATAGGTTCGGAGGAGATACCATCTGAGATTGAACTGAAACACTGTTTATTCTGGGTACGATGCTACAATCTCCCAATGGGGTATCGATTGAAGGAAGCAGTTACACTAGTAATGAACAAGATCGGTGAAGTTCTGGAATTGGACGATTCCAATATGGGCTGGGACAACTACTGCCGAGCGAGAATGAAAATTGACATCACAAAGAAAGTAAAACAGATACAGAGAATAAGGGATAAAGGTGGAAGGGTGATCAAACTCGAAATCAAATATGAACGGATGTCGTCTTTCTGCTACATCTGCGGACTTATCGGACACACAGACCGGGACTGCCCAGAGGAAGATGATGGCCAGGAGAAACCACGAAGGTGGGGACCTTGGGTCAAGGCCTCTCCACTAAAATGATGGATCACGCCTTTGAAGGAGGAACTACTGGGCAAGAACAACATCAACAGGAAGCTAGAATTCACGCGGAAGCCGGACATCGGCTCCACGACTACAAACCGCAGTGAAGGAAATGCTACCAATGAGACAACAACAGCATATCAAAATCAAGCAACGGGGGGCATAGATGAAGAAGAGGTGACAGGGAAGCAAGGATACAGATAAAATCCATGTTTAACAGAGAGCCCGACAGGCACAAAGGTAATGAAAACAACTGCGTCACCGGAGGTGTCTGGATGCATGACGAGAAAACACAGAGAGGGGGTGGCGGAAGAGGGAAGATGAGAGTATTCCCAGGCGGAACTCTTTCTTTTGGGAGAAGGCAGGAATACGACACCTAGCCCGATACCCATAGGCGTTGGGTACCACATACCGGAGTCACCATCTGACTCCAATGAGGTTGATAATACGGAGGGGGAGGATCTTCTACTGATCAAGAAACAGACGCTGCCATCCCAAACGCAACAGGTGCAGGAAAGGAAACTCGAGGAGGAAACAGGGGGCAGAAGTGTGGGTAACGAAGGGACGGTCTTGAGTTACAGTGAAGGACTTCACATGTTCACGAGAAACAAAAGGAACAGAAGTGGGAAAAAGCTGACACATGGGAGCAAGGCCATAGGAATGGGGGTTAAGAGAGTAGAGTCCCCAGCGAACAGCAAATCTAGGGATAGTCAGAGAAAGAGAAACAGAGAACCACAGGGGATGTGCACAGATATGGAGGTGGACAACTACACACAGAAGGAAAATAAGATATTCGAGACAACACAGACTGAGGAAGACACAAGTGTTAAAGTAGCGGATGATGGTGGTGTCCTCATCCGTGAAAGCCAACGAAAACCGGGGGCTGAGCACCCCTATAATGGTTCCTGCCTTCTGGTCCAGGTGCTGGAAGGAGATGCCCGATGTACTCTACATTATGGAGACGATGTCACACACTAAGGAACAAGAATCTATTCGTCGAGGATGCGGTTTCAATTATGGCTTTGGGGTTAACAGTACAGGCAGATCAGGTGGTCTCGGGCTATGGTGGAGGGAGGACAAAGTGACTATTAAATATTTTTCAGACCATCATATTTATATTGAGGTGGGTGGTGATGGGGAGGATGATACTTTCGGTTTCATGGGTATTTATGGCTGGGCGGCTGTGGGAGAACGTCACCGCACATGGAATCTGATGCAATCTGTATGTGAATCTTCAGATATTCCAAAAATTGTGGGGGGTGACTTCAACGAGATACTGAATCACTCGGAGAAAAGCGGTGGGCAACCTCGGGCAGAGTGGCAAATGTGCAATTTTAAGGAGGCAGTGGACAGATGCAGGCTCAGAGAACCAGGAAACAAAAGACTCAGTTTCACATGGAAAAGGGGGAAAAAGAAGGAAACTTTGGTGAGAGAACGCCTGGACAGATTCCTAGCTGATCAAAAATGGAACGAGATGTTCCCGGTTAGGAAAGTGACCCACTTCCCTATTCTATATTCAGAACATGCACTAATAATGATACAGGCGAGAAAAGAAGTTGATAGAGAGATGGAGGAAAAACATTTTAGATTCGAGACTTTCTGGCTGTCTTCACCGGATTGCAAAGTAGTGGTTGAAGAAGCGTGGCGAGGGCCGGGACACTAGAGTCCTCAAGATAAGACTGAAGCGTGTGGGGAGAAATTATCTTTCTGGGCTGCAAAAAAGTTCGGGAACATCCGGAAAAAATTAAAAATGGCGGAAGCTCAACTTAAGGAGATGGAAAATCTCCCACCATATGACTTTATGTTATCGCAATGCACTTTTCTCACCAAGGAGATCCAAGAACTGGAAAGGCAGGAAGAAAACTATTGGCACGCCCGAGCCAGAGCAAACGAGATGACGGGGACAAAAACACAAGATATTTTCATCACAAAGCTAGCCAAAGAAAATCCAGAAACACCATCCATGGACTCATCACCAGCGGCAGTGGTTGGGTTGAAAATCCAAAAGAAATCCAAGATGAAATAGTAGGTTATTTCAACGAGCTGTTCACCACTTCGTACCCTTCAGAAATATAGGAAGCACTGAACCACATGAAGGAGGTTATATCTGAGGCATACATGGTGGAGTTAGAGAAGGCCCAAGTGAAGGAGAATTAAAAACTGCCTTAGATCAGATGCACCCGAATAAAGCTCCAGGACCGGACGGAATGAAAGTATTTTTTTATCAGGTTTTCTGGGATATTGTTAAAAGAGATCTGATTAGCTTTACGAATGCATGGTGGCAAAACAAGATGAGCATCACTGAAATCAACAAGACCGACATTGTCCTCATCCCTAAGGTGCAGAACCCGAAAAAAATTTTCAAATTTCAGGCCCATTAGTTTGTGTAACGTCTCGTACAAAATCATCACAAAGGTCATGGCAAACAGGATTATGCCTATGCTTGATAAGATGATCTCAGAGAACCAAAGTGCTTTTATAAAAGGCAAGCTGATTACTGATAATGCCCTAGTGGCTTATGAGATGTTCCATATGATGAAGAGGAGGAATAAAGGCAAGGAGGGATTCATGGTAGTGAAACTTGACATGAGCAAGGCCTACGATAGAATCGAATGGGATTTCCTTTTCCGGGACATGGAGAGGATGGGTATCCCTAGAAAATGAAGGAATAAGGTCAGACAATGCATCTCAAGCATTTCACACACAGTCATCATCAACGGGGCCAGGAAAGGACAGATAACACTGATAAGAGGTTTACACCAAGGTGACCCTATCTCCCCTTACCTTTTTCTTTTCTGCACAGAAGCTATGTCTTGCTCATTAATACATGCAACCAAGTAAGGAATGATACACGGAGCTCGGGCAAGCCACAAAGGGCCACATGTTACTCACCTATTTTTTGCAGATGATAGCATCATATTCATGAGGGCGACCCCTGTAGAGTGTTCCTTGTTAGCTGCTATAGTCAGACAATATGAGAGAGCCTCAGGTCAAAAAATAAACTATGAGAAATCAGATGTAGCCTTCAGTAAGAACGTTCACTGCAACAGGAGGGAGGAAATTAAAACCATACTCAACCTGGAGGAAGTGGACTGGCATGCCAAATACTTGGGTCTACCTACAACCATGGGAAGATAAAAAAATGGTTTTTGATTCAATCAAGGACAGAATATGGAAAAAACTCAATGGATGGAAGGAAAAATTATTATCCAGACCTGGAAAGGAAGTACTTATCAAGGCTATAATACAAGCAATTCTGTCATATTATATGACTGTATTCAAACTCCCATAAAGTTTTATTGAGGACATTAACAACATGATAGCGTGTTTCTGGTGGGGTACCAAGAAAGGGGAGAGGAAGATCCATTGGCTCAGCTGGAGCAGGCTATGTGAACCCAAACATAAAGGAGGCATGGGCTTCAAAGACTTAAAAGTCTACAATTGGGCCATGTTGGCGAAGAAAGGATGGCGGCTAATATCCCACACGACTTTCCTAGTCAGTAAGGTACTCAGGGCAAAATATTACAAGAACGGGTACATCTTGGATGCACAAGTGGGATATGGACCGAGCTATACATGGAGAAGCATCTAGGGGGGTATTGAACAAATCAAAGGAGGACTGTTATGGAGGATTGGAGATGGCACGAATACGAGGATTTACATGGACTGATGGATACCGAGGCTGCAAGGCACGCTGGACATGTGGATGGATGAAGGACAAATAAATGAAGACCTGGTTTCAGACCTAATAGACCAAGAACGAAGACAATGGAACACAGAGGAAATACTACAGAAAATTCCGGAGGCAGCACAGGAAAGGGTACACACAACGTACCTAGGCCTAGAAGGAGGGCATGATTGCATTTACTGGGAGCACGACGTTGAAGGCTTGTTTACAGTGAATTCTTTATACAACTATATTACCAGCAATGACAGTCACGCTAGTGAACTTCAAGAATCAACCTAGAGAAGACTCTGGAAATAGAAATGGCCTCTAAAACTAGCACATTTCATCTGGAGGGTTCTTAGAGATATCATTCCGACTAAGATGACACTTCATAGAAGACACGTTGTCCAAGATGCTACTTGCACACGCTGCAACAGGGAGCCTGAAGACACGACGCATGCCCTACTAAGATGTCCGCAATCACAAGCGGTCTGGGGTCTCAGTGGCCTGGAGATTGGCAGATGGCTGGAAGAGGGGTTGAGTGGGAGAGAGATATGTGAAGTACTGCTGGAGGAGAACAAATCTGTAGTAGTGGATGAAGTTGTCACCCTCCTTTAGGTGGCATGGACTGTAAGAAACAAACAAATGTTTGAAGATAAGTCGATTCACATACAGAGTCTGGTTGGGGGTTTCCAGAAGTATGTGGCGGATTATAGAAAGTATATAGCCAGATGCACACCCAGACCATTAAAGGCAAGCCAACAAAAAAAAGTGGGGCAGTCTGCCTCTGGATCTACTGAAAGTGAACATCGACGCGGCATGGAAGCAGGGTACAAGCTACAGAATTGGTATTGTTATCAGGGACTGCAGAGGTAAAATCAAACTGACCTCACAAACCCAGTGCTATGGTTGCTCTTCAGCAGTAATGGCGGAAGGAATGGCTATGCGAGAAGCATTGCAAGTTTGTATCCAGCACGATTTCTATGCGGTACTAGTTGAAACAGATTGTGAAGTCCTGGAAAAGGCTGTTAAAGAAGGTGGGAAAGGGAGAAGTCATATGGACCTCATCGTGCACGACATACTCCTTCTCATGGAGAAATTCCACGTTGTAGGACTAGCCTTCATCCCACGTACTTGTAATGAGGTTGCACATTTATTGGCTACCTCTTCTCTTAATTCAGTGGCACCATGCACTATTGTAGGACCCTTTGAGTCCAACATTGTAATGACGGCTCATGCCAATTTGCAATAAATAGAATGCCACAGTCTGATTTCAAAAAAAAAAACCTACATAGTTGGTTTCCTCACACATGTGCTCTTATTTAACATCCTAGTTTGGATGTAGTGCATAGGAATTAACACAGTTCAACTCTCAAAGAGGATTTGCATGAAGCTGGAAATCTATAATCCACTCAGTCCCTTTGATGAGTAACATCAAGCATTCTCTTCCTAGCTTGACAATGATGCACATTGTCTCTTAAAATGACAAAATCATTGGGCCATAGTCATCTTGCATTTCCAATGCCATGAAAATATGACAATAAATGGGTTTGTCTACCTTGACAAGCATATTCACAAATTCCCACTAGCCTCCTTATAGTGGATTTTCAGCCAAATAGATAGTAATTTTAGTCTTCTTGTCATCCTTCATCCCCAACTTATTGAATTTGGTAAGAAGAAACATGTTTATGCTAGCTTCTGAGTCACACGTAGCATCTCTAAAATCTAGGTTGCCTATTAAACAAGGGATTCCAAAGAAGCTCGTATCTTTTATCTTCACAAGTAATTTCCTTTGTCTCAAGGTAATCACTTGCTCATGCATAACAACAAAAATTGTATCCTTTATCATGCACTTTTTATTGATGATTGCCTTCAAGAATTTTCCATGGGTGATCTATTTCCTCCATAAATGAGATGGTTATATGTAGTTTCCTAACAATGTCAAGAAACTTTTTCATATTCTTGTTGATCCTCCCCATCTTAAAAATGTTAGGAAAGGAAATTGTCTCTATGTAATTGTATTAATGTGGACGTATGTAAATATTCATGGTGGATTTTCCCCCTAAGCTTGCATCGAGAATCTCATCCATCGCTCTAGAATTTGGCATGGCTATGACCATCTCAGGCTAGTTCCCTACCTCCTTGCTTGATGTCATCTTGTTTTTTAAAAAGGGCAACACTACACAAGGCCATTTACCTTATCCTGATGCACATTCTATGAACCCACCTATATTTCTTGGGAATCCTTGATGTGTCGTCTTTTCTAGGTATGCTATATCAACTTCCAACTGAGAAATTTTTGTTCTATGATCCTTATCCAAGACCCCTCATTCTGTTGTTTCATTTGAAGTCAGTCAATATATGACTCATACTTATTCACAGATATCCCAAACAGATATTCCAATTTATCTTGGTAGTTTAAGCCGGTTTCTACTTGATTGCTACCCTAATTGTTCTGAGGTGGCTGCTAGCATTGTTGTTGAGGAGGTTGTTTCTATTGAGAGGAATGTTATTGGATATTTTTTGACCTTCTATAGGGATTTTGGGTGGTTGCGCCATGGGTATTGGTCATTTCTCCTATTGTTAGGCTATTCCATGTATATGCACTCCTCCTCTTCTAACTTAAACTTATAGGAGTTTAAGGCCTTCTATTATTTTTTCAATGTTCACACCTATGTCTTTAAATAAGTCTGTTATTTTGATTATGTGAAACTCTTTGTTGTTCCACTATTTTTGTCATCTTCATTATGAATATTGGTTCATTGCCATATTTTAAAGAATTTTCTAGCACTTGAATACATAATTGTCTAGTACCACCTCCGGTCGAGTTGAGCATAGTCCTCTCCCTCATGTGAAGACCATAATAGAAGATCTTTCCTTGATCAAAATTGTTGATTACTTGATGTGGCACTTTCTTGAGCATATCATGATATCTCTCGCATGCCTCCGAATAGGCTTCATAGGTGCCCTTTTTTAACATGGAGATCCTAGAAAACAACTTTATAGTCTTATAATCATGAAAATAACAATTTAAGAACTTATTAATCATCTCAATAGAATTAGGTGTTACACTTGGGAACCAAGTATTCACTCTATCTATTAGTGAGAATGGAAAGACTTTTAAATATATCAAGATTTTGGTATATACACATCACAACTCTCCACAAGGTTCTAAATATGGTGCATAGGGTCCTCTTGTGAATAATCATGGCTAGGATCAATTTTGTAGCTTCCCACATGTACTTTTTGTTTTTTATTAATCCATGTAATTTATAAATAAAAATTCCTTCATAGTTACTTAAATAGTCTACTCCTCTTGCTCTACATCAACCTCAGGAATTTCTTTTACCTCAGGATATTTTGGATATGTCATTTCACAAGGATCTACTTAATGTGTAGGAGGAAGAATCAAAATGAGTGTGAAGGAAGACTTAAAATCCTTAGCTTATTGACAAATATAATCTATGTCTAGAGAAGGTGGTGTATGATCACCATAATCCTTTGCATGTGTGTGGACTATACACTAGTATCTGAAAGAAACAAAAGAAAATTTGTAAGCCTCACATGATACTTAATCAACAAAAATATTTAGAATCAAAATAATTGCATCAGAAATAACATATAAAAATAATGGGAAATAGTAGTCGGTCTCGCACTAATAGTGTTGGTTGCTATAGTTCCCTGACAAAGGTACCAAAGCATTGACACGCTTAAACTGTGTGCAATATAAAAGTGTATGGTCGAACAAGTTCCACATTGTCAAACTTAGGGAATAAAGAGCACTGAGACTATTGGTTATTGATTCCGCAACTATATCAAAGAAAATATTTGGTTTTGTTGATTAATGAACTAACGGTTAAATAAAAATTAATTTAAATATTGATTTAAATCAGAGTGGATGATATATCTACATTCGATGATTTTATTATAGTGCTATCTATACTTGACTTTATCCACTTACAACAAAAAAATCAATTTTTAATGGGAATATTTATTTAGTACCACCTTCTTTTGAAGCCTAGTATCATGTTCAAATTAGTCAGGAAAAACTTCGACATCATTTTCTATTCTAACTTGAATTGATTAAGATCAATCTCTAGATTCTCAAAATTTCATGCCTACTATCATAGCTTATGTTAGTTACATATATGAGATCTATCCAACGATTAAATTTTCTTTCAAAGCCTCAAATTTTCTATGATATTAAACAACACGGAAGTTCCTAACCAGCACATCTAAATATAAATTTCCTAAAATTCAAGCAACAAATTTATATTAACAAAAATTAAAAATCTCATGAGGCTAATCCCAGGTATCAGAGAAAAGGGAGATTTTCCTACATGTTTGACATGGTATCATAGAAGAATTCATATCAAAGGAAAATTTCATGAAAATAATAGAAACTCCTGATAAAAACCAATAATGGATCACTCCATCAAGTTTTAGTTAGACCCATAATCATTTCCTCCATCAAATCGCTTTCCCGATGCCAATTAAAAAACAACTTTCTCATTTCCTATTCTCTTATATCCAAACCATGCGGTATGCAATCAAGAATCCCCTCTTGGTTTCTCTCAATATTAGATCTTGACTAGCCTAATTTTGGGGTTAAATGTGGACAATTGGATCATATTAATGAATTCATGCATACCAGTGTAATTATAGTGTCGGTGCCACAAATATGTAGGTTGGTGCCACCAAATCTGTAGACAAACTTTATTGAATGATTTTGGACAATATCTCAGTGCTACTGATAAGAGGTTGGTGATATCGACTTGAGTCAATATAGTGATTCTATCTAAAGAAAAGTTTGATCCCTCTGGCCTCTTTGAGCATTTGTGTAAATGGCACCAACTGGATTGTTGATTCACCATCTCTGTCACTTGAATCACAAATTTGCCTACAACTAAAATGGGCAATACATTAGGCTAAGCATTAAAATGGTCGAACATGCCTAATTACTTGCAAAATGGTAAACATTGATGCACAAAATGACTATATACTATTTGGTTGGTATTTGAATGAAAAAACATGCGATTATAATCAATTTCATCATTTATTCACCCTAAAGTAGAATATAAGATGCATGTAGTTAAGTGTGCATCATGTATCATAGACTCACTAAAAGTGTGACATCATGTAAATAGAAAGATCTTGAGGTTGGTGGAGAGGCATTATATGATCTTTCACTATCTCTTCCTATCATCATGGACGTGAAACACAAAAAATAGAGAATTCTCAAACATAATTGTATACCTACTTGCCCCCATTTAAGTTTGACAAACATTAATCCTTCTAATTCTCAAAAAATAATACATGAACCTGGTGAAAATTTTGCCTAAACTCTTCCTAGGTAAGAATATTCTATCCTAAATTCATGGAAGTACAAAAATTTACCCAACATAAATTGGCTTCCCTCCCAAATAGGTCTGCATAAATGATTTTATTAGCTTACAAAAACTTTTAGATAAAAAAAGCATGTTCTATGCTAGGACCCATGCATGAGAGTTCTATACCACTTCATACTTTACCTGAACCCCAAAACTTCACAAAGTTTCATTTCAAAATCAAGGATAGTGGCTTCCCTCTCAATTGGTTTGAGGCAATGATGATGCTAGTTTCACTATGGGATGTGTTTTTTTAAGTCCAAGTCATGCATAAAATATAGCATGGCCTTCTCTTTTCTTACCATTACCACTGGTAAAATAGTATTTGGTTTAGATTTACAAATACCCACTAAATGTATCCTCTTCCTTGGCTTGTAAATGGATTGAATATAGAGCTCATAGTGCGGTATCTAAATCCAAATCTGATAGAAAATTTTCAATATGATATACAATCTGATGCCTTATGGATATCACATGGTGAATCTAATATAAACATCACACATTTTGTGTTAATAGGTATATTATAAATGTAATACTAATACTACACTAGGTATGTATTTTATTATCTAAATAATATATAATATATTTTTATAATATAAGTATATATTTGGATTCATATTTAGACCGGATACATGAATAAACTTTATCCGATTCAAAATTTTAGATCTAAAGTCTGGTATTCAAAATTGTAAGCTATTGGGTATCATACTTATTAAAAAAAAGGATGTAAATCCAGATCAAATGTCTAGATTTTGGATGTCTAGAAATGGTAGCTTTCTTATCACGGTGCATAGGAATAGAGTCGGAGGCAGAATTCTAAAATTCCTTGATGAATCCTTGGACCCACATTAATTCATAAGCAGTATGGACCATTTCCCTATATTAAGCTTCAACACTTGACCAGGCAACCATGGTCTATTTTTTACTACATCATGTGACCAGATTTCCTACAATAAAGGAACAATATCCATAAGTAGATTTTTTGTTACATCGACTGTCAATGTAATCAGAGTTAGAATACCTAGTAAGTTTTTAGTGGTTGTCTATGAGATTTATTAAACCTTCTCCTGGGGAGGATTTTAGATATTTAAGAATTTGACACCCGATATCCCAATGAAAATATTGTCGAGATTTGTCCAGATACCTACTCACAAGTCCAACAACAATAGTTATATTGTCTCTTGTCACGGTGAGATAGATAAGTTTACCAACCTTTTGTTGGTATTGATGGTTATCAGCGTATGGAGGTGAAGATCATCATCCTAATTGGTTTTGGGCTTGACTTATAGCAGGTTTTGAACCAAGCATACATGATTCTTACATAAGGTCCAACACATAGTTTCGTTGTAAGAGGAAGATGCCAGAAGATGACCTGGGAACTTCAATTCCCAAGAAGTATATGAGTTTACCCAGATATTTAGTAATACAATGTTGTTCTAGATATTGTTTGGTAGTTGAAATACCTTTAGAATCATCACTAGACATAATGATATCATCCATATAAAGAATAAGGACAACAAGTTCAAAGCTAATTTTTCTGATAAAAATAGAATGATTAGAATGGGAATGCCGAGAGTGAAACTTGAGAAGTATTTGGCTTAATTTATCAAACAACACCCATGGGATTTGTTTTAGGCCATATATTGCCTAAGTTTGTAGATTTTGGTATACACCCCCTGGCTAGCCAAACCAGGTGATTGTTCCATATAAACTTCCTGATGTAGGTCACCATATAGGAAGGCATTTTTTACGTCAAGTTGATAAAGAGGTCAATATTTATTGATAGCTACAGAGATAAGAACTCTCACATAGTTTAGGCAGGCCACAACAGAGAAAGTTTCTAAGTAGTCCACTCCATAGGTCTGAGTGTAGCCTTTGGCTACAAGTCGAGCCTTCAGTCATTCAATAAAACCATCTGTTTGATATTTAATAGTAAAAGTCCAATGGAAGCCAACTGTCAGACTATTTTTAGGATGATCAACAAGACCCTAGGTCTTGAGATCTCGTAGGATAGTCATTTCAATTTTTGTAGCTTGACGTCAAGCAGAATGTTGAAGGGTTTTTGCAGCATTCTTTGGCACATAAATGGCATAAAGAGAAGTGGTAAAACATGCAAAGCTAGAATAAAGATTAGTGGAAGAGTAGAAATTACTAATCATATGCTAAGTACACGAATGAACACCTTTCCTTAGGCTGATAGTAATATGTAGGTCATAGAATCTTTGTGTTTACCTATGGAGATAAGAACTCTCATAGAGTTCAGGAGGGTCACATGAGAGAAGGTTTCTAAGTAGTCCACTCTATAGGCCTGAGTGTAGCTTTTGGCTACAAGTCAAGCCTTCAATCATTCAATAGAACCATCTGGTTGATATATAATAGTAAAATCCAACGACAGCCAAATGTCAGACAGTTTTCAGGACTATCAACAAGACCCCAGGTCTTGCAATCTCATAGGGCATTCATTTTAGTTTCCATAGCTTGACGTGAGGAAGAATGGGAATGGCTTGTGTAGCATTCTTTGGCATAGAAATAGCAGACAAAGTAGTGGTAAAACATGCAAAGTACACGAACAAACTGTTGGTGTGTATGCCCTGAGAGCCAGTCATGGGATGATTGGTGGGATACATTAAGATTGATTTGATAAACATCAAAGGCAAGCGTCCAATTCTTTCTGGTTCAGTCATATGAGATAGTGATAGAACAGATTGAATGTCTAGAGAATGACAGTACTCAATGATGTATGCTTTCAGGTTGAGGACCTGAACGATGAGATCATACGGATGCTAAGAGTTTGTACATTCTTGTTATGTCCCTAGTCGGATGTCATTGTGGAAGGTAGATAGATAGCAATGACACACAAGACTAGATTGTGGTGTTGGTTGATGATAGAATCTCATTAGTCATGATATAGAGATATCAAACCAAACACATAGGTACTTGTTAGAGAACAAGTGTATCGGACAGACCCACCGTGAGTTTGACACATGGAACCATGACATGGTAGTCACAGTCAGTACTCACACTGATGGTGGTGAATGTGATTCTTTGACCTGAAATCACTACACTCAACACATGTCGTTGTGTACACTTTGACATCATCAAACGCAGTCCTGAAACATGGGTTGTTGTAAATGTGATGATTGGGTGGCTTTGACACATGGGGCTTTTGAGGGGTGAGTGATAGATATGGGATTTGTCCCTCCTGAGGGAGTTTGATATCTAAGGCCACTTGATGAGTAGGATTGAGATAGGCGTGCGCACGCATGTGTGAATCAGTTTGTGATATTGATGTCATACATATCTCGTTCAATATACTCTGAGATCAAGAAAGTGAATGAACGTTGACAGGATGACTGTTCCATGCCTCGAGTTCATTCGGGATATCAGTGACAAAGGAATTATACATTTGTTGTAACACCATTCACGAATTGTAGGATTGAAGGTTGTTCTCCAACTTTCTACTTTCACTTGGGTAGCACTGATGTGTGACTAGGCACCACTCTTTGCTTGTGAAGTCATAAATGTTATGGACTTTCACTGCCAATGTGAAATGGACCTGTAGGGTCACACACCTAGGATTTAACCTGGAAGAGGAGTTTTGTCCACAAGCAATGTTTAGATTGATTACTAAAGGAGTTTAGTGGTTCAATTAAACACTCTGTCAATTGATAGCTCAATATCATAATGTTCAAGGTGTTGGACACATTGATTGGAGTATCAGATTGATTGAAATTGCAATTGACTGATTCTGCACAATCTGCACTCCCAACCGATCGGCTAAGCTTGGTGAACCAGTCGGCTCAAGTGTTGATTTGATCTGCTCAAGATCAGGGTGAACCGATTGCTTCAAGTATTGAAATGATCGATTCAACTGGTGCAACCGAGCAACTTGGGAAAATAGGATTGGTGAGAATTTTCCTTTCGTTTCAATTGCCCAATTTGAATGGGAAATAGGATTGGTATTCGATACCAATTAGAAACAAAAGAAGGAAAGTCAATCGGGAACTGACCAGGACCACCAACTGACCGGTTCACTTGTGAACTGATCGGTTGAGGTGTCCCAACCGATCGGTTGAGGTGTCAACCGACCAATTTAGGTCCCCAACTGATTTTTTCAGTTGTGAAACGATCGATTCAGGTTGCGAGTTGGTTGCTTTTGTGGAAAATCTCAAACCCTTCTACTCCTATTTTTAGTCCCGCATTGCCCGGGATGGAGAACCCTGTCCCATGACCCTCCTATATATAAAGGGGTATTGGGGGCTTCTCAAAGTACAACTCAGTGCAACTAGTTGCTCTGCAAAGTTTTCGTTCCCTCTGGTTTTGGTAACCGAGAGAGCCCGAGCAAGTGCTACCCGCAAAGGGAGGCACAACAAGGGAAAGATAACTGCAGTTGCAACTGGCAGCAGGAGAGTGTGTTGGCAACTAGTACGTCAACAGGAGGGTGCGACTCCTTCCAACTCCTTGTGGGACAAGGAGTGTGGAGTTCCAGGTGGTCCGTGTGGACTACTTCAGAGGTGGGAGGTTTCTGCCGCTCAGGAGGACAACTGTCAACCCCGACAGTCCCGGTGAGAGGAGGAGTCGTCAGTCCCGATGCGACCAGGAGCTGCACAGACACCGTCCAAGACCGGAGGTGAAGACCGCACAAGGCGTGAGGTATTGTCACTGATCAAGCCTCGGAACAAGGTATGATTCCACAAAACATCCTTTCCTATTATATAGACGTTGACGCGTTTCCTTGTTCTGGGTTTTGGGGAGAAAATTTTGTTTCTGCTTCCTTCTCTGCCTCCCCTAAAACCCAACAGTGGTATCAGAGCCACGTCAACTGTTCTATATTTTAGGAATATTGATATGATCGATTTTGGTTTGTCGCCTTTATTTATTGCATACGATGCAAATAATATTGGCTTTATGCATGTCCAATCCTAAATCCACGAATCCCAATTTACATATATGATATGTATTATTAATACACTTGATATGCGTCACCCTTAAACGAGTTTTGTGGTGGATGTATAGCGTGATTATGGCCAATAAACCCTATTTGTGTATGGTTGTATGTGGTTGCTTGCATCTCAGTCTGCGCACTGATCTTCCCTCTCCTATTCCTGATGTAACTCGAAATAATTCGAGATTCTTTCCTACCTTTGCTCCCCCCGAATGTAACTCGGGGTTTCCCTTTTAAGCAATGTAAAATTAGGATAGATTTTATTTCCTGTTATGTCAAAGACCGGAGGACATCCTGACGACAGCTGAGACGATCGGTTCAAGGCGTGAACCGATCGGTTGACATTACAGACGATCGGTTCAAGGAGTGAGCCGATCGGTTTATGACCGGTTCGAGGAGCGAGACGAGCGGGTGGCGGCCATGATGAGATGCATGACGACCAGGCGAACCGATCGGTTGGAGGAGCCAACCGATCGGCTGGTGGCACCCAGACGACCGGGCCAGATCGAGCAGGCTACTCATGTGATGAGTTGATCTACTCGGAAGGAAAGGCACAAAATTCATCTTGTATAGGTTGCATGTGATGTAGACCGAGATGACCGTGATTCCTCTTGGCTCGAGGAATCACATTAGGATGGCCATAATCATTGCTTTTATCGTTTTGCATGTTTTCTGTGGGATATAGCATGTATATGATACGTACTATGTATTGTGGTGATTGGATATGTATATGTATATAAAAACCAAATCCCTCATTAAATATTAAGTTTTAGATGCCTTCCAAATGCGACACACGTGAAAAGCTTGATCGACCAAGTGTGGGCACGCCCTAGCGTGGTGCACCATCTATCTCGTGGAAGCGTAAAGGAAGAATGTGTGGGTCTGCCCTAGCAAGGTCCATATTCATCGTGTTTGCTTTGGGTCGGACTTAACAAGGTGACCTAGATAGGATCTAGCACCTTGAGGCATGGAGATGCTCATGGCAAGGAGTTGCATATGACATCTTATCAAGAGTTGCATATGATGCAATTGGCAAGTGTTGCCTACCTGAGAGATCTAAGTTGTGGGTGACAGCCCAAGCTGGTCCATGACTTAGAGGATTTCAGGATCTTGCCCACTAGAAGGTTGTACGCTGTAATCTTCCAAATTGATGGTGAGGGATATCAATTTGAAGTAAAATGGTGGGAGCGATAATTAATTAAATACCTAATTATATCGTCAATTTTTCAAATCAATCAAATAAGTTAAAAGGAGTTTTGGACTAAAATTGCATATATTTCCTTTTGTTGAAATAAATGGTTAATCAACAAATCACTTTATTTGTGACTGGTCTTTAAGACCAACAAATTAAATGGGAATAATTCCACGACTGGTTAGGATGATGAGAAGTGTTCTCAAAGAGTGAAATCTCCAAGTCCTAGTTATACCATAACTAGATGAACTCGATCCCACCTCAACAATGGCTGAAAGTATGGTTATGGAAGCATACCGAGGATGACATTGATGAGGAGTGCTTGATGTTGTGTTCTCTGAACTATGAGTTGCAGAGACAACATGAGACATATGATGTCTCAAGGACACTGTCCTAGTATGTCATGACAGAAGGAGATCCAGTAAGGTATTCACACACTCAATATGATTGGGCATATGTGGAAAACCTGACTAAGAAGGATTCCCTCTGAGCCAAGAGTTGGCTATTGGTATGATACTGCAAATGTTGCGAAAATCATATAGTTCATGATAAACTACAACATGAACGATTTTGACAGGCGTTGACAAAGTTGTTGGACATGTTGAGAACAGTAGAGGCAAATATGAAGAAAGACTAACCCTAATCTTTGATGAGATCAAAGAAAAGGTAATTCTTAAGGGCAAGGACAAGGGCAAAGCAAAGAAGTGTTTTGATGCTAGCCAGCAATCCAAGCCGTCTTTAGCCTCAAGACACATGGGAAAAGGGTGTATGAGGGAATTGCCCTCTATATCTGGAAGAGCAAAAGAAGAAAGGAGGGGATGGAGATCTCCACCTAAGGTATCATGAAATGAACCGCTTCTTTATCTGAGGTATATGATACCAAGATATGGATCTATCATATATGATATACAAGATCTGCAAAGAAGTGATGGCCTTTGTAAAAGGACCAAGAAAGAAGTACCCATCATTGGAGCAAGTGTTGCTGCCATAGATAGGAGTATCTTTCAGTTTATTTCAGCCCAAAAGGGCACGAAATAGAGTTGAGAACTACTATTTCATATTTTCCAATAGATAGAAACACTTTATTTTTTCATATTGTATGACAATGATGGCAATTAATAAAGAGATGTTTCAATTTATAAAGATATGATCTTTGTGGCAATGCCTTGTTTATCTTGTGGTAGAATAGATTGAATGTCTAGAGAATGACAGTACTCAATGATGTATGCTTTCAGGTTAAGGACCTGAACGATGAGATCATACGGATGCTAAGAGTTTGTACATTCTTGTTATGTCCCTAGTCAGATGTCATTGTGGAAGGTAGATAGATAGCAATGACACACAGGACTAGATTGTGGTGTTGGTTGATGACAGAATCTCATTAGTCATGATATAGAGATATCAAACCAAACACATAAGTACTTGTTAGAGAACAAGTGTACCGGACAGACCCACCGTGAGTTTGACACATGGAACCATGAGATGGTAGTCACAGTCAGTACTCACAGTGATGGTGGTGAGTGTGATTCTTTGACCTGAAATCACTACACTCAACACATGTCGTTGGGCACACTTTGACATCATCAAATGCAGTCCTGAAACATGGGTTGTTATAAAGGTGATGATTGGGTGGCTTTGATACATGGGGCTTTTGAGGGGTGAGTGATAGATATGGGATTTGTCCCTCCTGAGGGAGTTTGATATCCAAGGCCACTTGATGAGTAGGATTGAGATAGGTGTGCGCACGCATGTGTGAATCAGTATGTGATATTGATGTCATACATATCTCGTTCAATCTGCTCTGAGATCAAGAAAGTGAATGAACGTTGACACGATGATTGTTCCATGCCTTGAGTTCATTCGGGATATCAGTGACAAAGGAATTATACATTCACTGTAACACCATTCACGGATTGTAGGATGAAAGTTGTTCTCCAACTTTCTACTTTCACTTGGGTAGCACTGATGTGTGACTAGGCACCGCTCTTTGCTTGTGAAGTCATAAGTGTTATGGACTTTCACTACCAACGTGAAATGGACCTGTAGGGTCACACACATAGGATTTAACCTGGAAGAGGAGTTTTTTCCACAAGCAATGTTTAGATTGATTACTAAAGGAGTTTAGTAGTTCAATTAAACACTCAATCAGTCGATGGCTCAATATCATATGGTTCAAGGTGTTGGACGCATTGATTGGAGTATCGGATTGATTGAAATCGCAATTGACTGGTTTTTCCCAACCTGTGCTCCCAACCGATTGGTTCATGTGATGAACCGGTCGGCTGAGGTTGCTGAACCGGTCGGTTGGAGTGTCCAGGACGATCGGCTCATGCCCAGGATGAAACGACTAGTTCAAGGGTTGAACCGATCGGCTCAACTGGTGCAACCGACCAGTTGGAAAAAGTCATGTCGGCAAGAATTTTCCTTTGGTTTCAAATTGCCCAATTCGATTGGGAATAACATTGGTATTCGATACCAATTGGGAACGAAACAAGGAAAGTCTTTTTGATCCGGATTAGGACTATGAACCGATCAGTTCAGGGCACCAACCGATCGGTTGGAGTGCCCCAAACGATCGGCTCAGGTCCAACCGATCGGCTCAATGGCCGAACCGATCGGTTCAGTTGTGAACCGATCATTTCAAGTTGCGAACCGGTTGATTTTTGTGGAAAATTCTCGAACCCTTCTACTCCTGCTTTAGTCCCATATTGTCGGACATAGAGAACCCTGTCCCATGACCCGCCTATATATATAGGGGTATTGGGGGCTTCTCAAAGTACAACTCAATGCAAGCTGGTTGCTTTGCGAAGTTGTCGTTCTCTCTGGTTTTGGTAACTGAGAGAGAGCCCGAGCAAGTGCTTCCCGCAAAAGGGAGGTGCAGCAAGGGAAGGACAACTGCAGTTGCAACTGGTAGCAGGAGAGTGTGTTGGCGACTAGTACATCAACAGGAGGGTGCGACTCCTTCCACTTCCTTGTGGGACAAGGAGTGTGGAGTTTCAAGTGGTCCGTGTGGACTACTACAGAGGCGGGAGGATACTGCCGCTTAGGAGGACAACTATCATCCGATAGTCCGGTAGGAGGAGGAGTCGTCATTCCCGGTGCGACCAGGAGCTGCACAGACGCCGTCCAAGACCGGAGTTGAAGACCGCACATTGCGCGAGGTATTGTCGCCGAGCAAGCCTCGGGACAAGGTATGATTCCACAAACCATCCTTTCCTATTATATAGACGTTGACGCATTTCCTCGGTATGGGTGGGGGAGAAATTTTTTTTTGTTTCCGCTGCCTTCTCTGTCTCCCCTAAAACCCAACAGCAAATCCTAGAGATTAACCACTTCTAGGTAGTGGACTGGCATTGCTCTTAGTTAGCACATGGAACCACTCTAAACCACTTGTCCAATTGCTTGCTCTTCCTTGTCTCTCATCCTTATTGTGCTTGCTAGTTAAGACATCAAATTTGCTGTTTGTTTAAGTTTATGTACTTAATATAATTTGGTGGTCTAATCTTTTTTGTGAGAATTGTGAAGCTCTATTCACCCCCTGTAGAGCCCTTGATCCAACAACCTTATCCAGGAGTACATCCACTACAACCACATCCACATCCTTAACCAGAATCAGAGGACTGGACCATAAAGATTGAGCCATCAGGAGAAGTAGCAGTCATAGAAGCAAAGCGTTGAACATGTTTGAGAACATCCCTTAGTGTAGGTAAGGGATCACTAGATAAGGTTTAGTCTACTAGACTTGCAAAGGAATGAGGAAAACCAGCCAAAAATTGAATTAGTTGAATTTCATTGTGTTGCCATAGAACTTCTTTGATATCAATAGAGAGTGGATGACATACTTCAAATCCAGCCCAAAGTTTTAAATATTGGTTGTAATGGTCTTAAACATAGTCATCAATGGTTTACTCCTTTTCACCCATGTTTCTGAAGATTTTGAAGACCTTTGGATTTTGTTGATGTGAGTACACATAAGATAGTTAATCCCACATATCTCTGGCATTAGGAAGGAAAAGAAGAGACTCACTAATCTTTAGTTCAGTACTATTTATTATTCATGTCCTGATGCCGGAATCCTCTTTGTCCCATTGGTCATAGGCCTGTTTAACTTTGTCATCTGTTGAGTCAATAGGAGGATCCTTAGAAGAAAAAGAGATATAAGAGTAATGCCCTTGAGCTATGATATATAGTTTGAATGATGTTGTCCACAGATGGTAATTTGATTCATCAAGTTTCATGGTCGTAATACACAAGATCCATAAAGGATTTTTAGTTTTCATTGAAGCCATAGATATGACACACCCAAAAAGAAGTAGAAGTAGTTCAAAAAGTCAGATTTCAATGACCAGATCGGAAAAACTCATAGTGGAGCAAAAGCAATAGAATAGAAGCAGCAGAGATCAACAATAGATAAGTAGATTTTAGACAACCCACATGGGGGCAGAGAAAGAAGTAGCCAGATCTAAAGAGATCCAAGGAACCCTCATAGGGGTAGTAGATAGAAGAAGATCTGGATCAACAGATCATAGACAATAGAGAGCAATAGCATATTAGATTTAATACATCCAAGAAACCCACATAGGGGTTGTAGGGAGAAGAAATGACATACACTACCACAGTAAGAGATTAAATCCACTAAGTGGTGTAGGCAAGAAAACAGAGGAGACCTTTTGCACCTCAACTTTCTATTATGGAAATAGCCAGAAGATGGGTCGATGGGTGATGTTCGATGGGTGGTGGTCGATGGGTGGTGGTCGATGAGTGGTGGGCGACGGGTGGTGGTCGACGGGTGGTGGTCAATAAGTGGTGGTCGTCAGGTGGTGATCTATGTGTGGAAGATGAATTGTTGATCAATGGATGGAGGTCGATGGGGTGGTTGTTGATGGGGTGGTGGTCGATAGGGTTATGGTCGATGGGAGGAGTGTGGCAGATGTAGGTAATGAAGGGAGAGGATGACTACATGGTGCGAATGGTGGATATGGTGGTAAAACATGGAGGTAGGGGGTGGTCGATGGTAGGAGGGAGGGGGAATTGGTGGTGGAGATGGTTTAGGGAGGATCGAACACATCTGATACCATATATGATGGGAAAAACCTTTATTTGATATATTGAAATTATTACAATGCACTCTCTTTTATATGATAAGAGAGGAAGCGAGATCTAGAACTAGATAATATGGGATAAAAGAAAATCTAAAGACAAAGATAAGTCTAAATCACATAGCACAACACACAACACAAGATAACACATAAAAAAGCACAATAACGCATAAAGTGTATACACTAATAGTTTTATATTGAAATGATCTGAGGTTTTTATGTAAACCCTTATATATAGGGCTCATACAATATCTAAAGTTTAGGAACATCACATGTATAGTTATATTACTATTTGATTTTGGGCCTAAGTTGCCACTATGTAAGATAAATAATAACTATTTTTTAGAACATGTGATCTATATGCCTTTTTGGTATTGAATACGGTTTTAATTGTATTTTCCTTTACTTTCATTATTAAGTCTGTATTATTACTGTATGTGAGTATCTTTGGGGTTTTTTCTTAGTTAATTGTTTAGATACTCCAATCACTAGTACAAAAATCACCTCTAATGTCAGTCAAAATAGACCTATAATGTCAGTTTCATACTGACACCTAAGTGGGCTCCACTAGACATGAGCACCTAAAACTTTAGCTTTTATGGACACACAAATTGATGACTCAGTCCAAACCTCAATTGCTATGACTAAAGAAACTGACACAACTAAGCAATTGTTTCGTCAGTTTTTGGTCCACCATCCGACATTGTACTACTAAACTAGGTCACATTTTTAATTGATAAAGGTTTCTACATCATCAATTATATGTACAAATGGACAATACTGATGAGCGGAGTCGTTAACTTTGTTCCTAAACTAACGTCGCAAGCTAGCTGGTAGCATGATCGTTTTAGTGTAGCTCGATAATGTCAGTTTTTTGCCAAAAACTGACGACTAAGACTCTATAGACTATGTTGTCCGACACGACCACTTTATAATAGTCCTATAATGTCATTTTTTGGCTTAAAATGGAAGATTAAGACCTACAATGTTAGTTTTTTTTGGAACAACCGACGATACATTTTTTTTAAATAGCAGGTCTGCACACCTATTGTTCGGCTATTTAGTAGGATGTAGAACCTGTAATTCTAATGAACTATAGGTTCCATCTTGTATTCAACTTAGAAATAGGCCAACCTACCTGCAATAACAAATACACAATCCACCCATATACAAGATCCATTCTCCAATTTCATTCTTATGATATGTACACATTTAATTCCCAATGCATTCATTCATCTTCACATTCTTTCACACACAAGTATGATTGCATCATTCATTTATGCACCAATTTCATTCTCATGATGTGTATAAGTGAAACTCTCATTGTATCCAATCATCTTAAAATTCATTCGACGGATATATATATTCATTGTTCAGATATGCACCAATAATTTACTAGCATCAAATTTAAAGTTGTAAGAAGTCACAAGCACCACATGTATATAGAACTAATGACACCAAAGTATAGAAAACTCATATTTAATCACAATCATATTCAAAGTTTACTTTCTTAATCAAGGTGTGTGCCCATTTTTCTTGTATCTCATCTAGTTGTTCTTTTGTATGGGGCTTTTTTGTGCCAAATATCTACAAAAATAATGTCATAATTAAAGAGTTTGAATGATACTTTCATATTATCAAATGAGACTTTAATTATGATGATTAAGACTATATATGTATGTATGTATGTATGTATGTATGTATGTATGTATGTATGTATGTATGCAGTTGATGTCTAGTGCCCTTTGTCTGATAATCATGTCCATATGCCTCCCAACTATCCATAGATAATGGCAAGGTACAAATCTAGTAGTAGTAGAGGACTTAGCAGTCCCAAGAGTAGGTTGCTGAGAAGGGGACATCTCTAAATGTTGGTGAAGCTTTGCATAGCCCCTTGGACCCATCTTGTGGTTGTGCACATTCTTTGAACGCTTTTCTTTTTTAGCATTGCTCAAAGTATGGTTAATCCAAAACATATGTTAAATACATAATACATAATACATAATACATAATGAGGAAGCTTAATACCTTAAATTCATGGCAATTTTCTCTTAGCAACAAATGCCTCCCACGCCTTTGGGTCTAGATAGTTCCATTACTCAATGGTTGATTTATTCTTCTTATTTTTTTTTAGTATGTATTCTCTTGTTAGATTTGTCCTATAATTCTTTAGTACCCTCCCACAGCATTGCAACACCTTTTTATGATGCAGTTTTTCATCCAACTCAAATATGCTCTTCAAAAGTTTCATATACTCAGTGGAAAATTAGTAAAACTAGAATTTTACATAAATTTTAAAAGCATGATTGTAGATAATAATATCTCACATATAGTTCCTTTCATATTAAGTCTTTTGAGCATTGAGAAATTTTAATGCCAAGACTCTACATTTATATCAAATCTTTTATGAGTAAGAACCCCTACATATTGCACCAAAGAACTGTGATTCTTTCCAATAGGATTTCCTTGATCATCAAATTCAACGACCAACTTTGGTCCTTTACCCCTTTTCTCTACTAACGTGTTCATCATGGGGATACCTCTTATTTGTGCATGATCACGATGCTTCTCATCAAGCTCAACAAGATCCCCAGGGCGCACATCCTTAGACCGTAGATTCTCAGGGTATACACCCTCATGATAAAATTGACAAGAAACACATATATGTCATAAAATGCAACTGATAAATGTGCTAGACATTATAAAATGCACATCTATGTTATAAAAAAAATACAACTTACACCAGTTTCATTTCCATGATGCACATCCTCATGGTAATCATCCTCATGGTCATCATACTCACAGTCGAACGCCATCTGGAAATTCCATAACATTTAGAAAAATAGTGAAACAATAAAATATAAGTGATAAAGAATGGTAAATGCACATAAAATTTAAAAAAATAAAAAGCATGTATCAAGTATTGATTGAATCTTAGATCAATTAACATTCCTTCTTTGTGATCTCCACACATATATAAGTCAATGTTAGCTTCAACATTTGGTGTTGGAAACCCAACTGATAATGGACTTGAGTCATCATACTTGTCATAGTACTCTTATTCATCCCTAGGATTTGCAATGAACTGCCTTTTACCATGAAGAACAACTGACTATTTTCATTTACAGGATCATCGATATAAAATATTTTCTTTGCTTGTGATGTCATTATGAATGGTTCATCCTCCTCACCAATCTTTTCAAAAATTCACCAATATGAAACCCAATTCATCCACTACAACTCCTTTGGTATTATCAACCCAATTACACCTAAAGACCATAACTCTAAAATCTACATAATCAAACTCTCATATGCCTTCAATGACATTGTAATATGAAATGTTAGCTTCATGCAGAATCTTATCCTTTGTACTAGAAAAATACAATGAAGATGCTTGAAGGGTAACTTCACTATTTTGGATGACATTCTTATCATTTTGAGGTTTTGTGTAATATGAAAATCCATTTGTGCCAAACCATTAATAAGACATAACATTCATTTTTGGTTCAAAGGTGAGGCATTTGATATTTTCAGCAACATCATTTGGTATTTGAGATATTTGAAGCAAGACTTTGTCTTCAAATCACCTAATAAATGTCTTATTATGTTCTCTAGCAAGCCACGTTAAATTGGCTCGAGGATTTTTATCTTTATGAAATTGGTATCTTTAGTGATATAAATTCTCACTTCGTCGATGTTGTGTAAAATATACAAGTGTCCTTGTTCCCAGAGCTCACGACTGATTAATTCCACTCGTGCTCCTAAAGTCCCTTTCCAGAATAGTCCTCAATATTCTTGTCATTTCCATGAGCTTCATTACAACTCAGAAATTCATTGCAAAAGTCCATAATCTCCCTAGCCACATTACCCTCAATAATACTCCCTTCAAGCAGATAATGGTTTCAAACATCACCTTTAAAAACACTCATGTACCAATCAAAAGGATACATCCCAATCCAGAAAACTGGTCTCAACATTTTCACGTCCCTATTCAAATGGACATTGAGATGTATCATGATATCAAAGAATTAAGGAGGAAAATATATCTCGAGCTATCACAAGGTAACAACAACTTCTCTTTGCAACTTATCGAGATTCTTAGGATCAATAACTTTGTTGCATATAGTGTTGAAGAAGAAACAAAGCATGTGATTGCAAACCTTACATGCTTTGGTAGTATAGATCAAAATTCCATGGGCAATATTTGCGGCATTAGAGTGTGACAATCATGAGATTTAAGACCTATCAGCTTTAGATCCTTCATTGATACCAATCTGTGGATATTGGAAGAGTATCCCTATGGTACCTTAACATTAAGCAAACAATCACAAAAAGATTTCTTCTCCTTTCTAGATAATGTGTAACAAGTAGGATGTAATTATTTTTTTATCACTACTAACTTCTATTGTTAATTATTTCCTTAAGCCCATTTCATGTAGATCTATTCTGTATTAGATTCCATGTTTGCCATTTTTCTCAACATGCATGACATGGATACAATACCTAACTACCAAAGAACTCCAAGAAGGAAGATCCCAGAATATTGACCTATTCTTGTATATAAATTTGTCACTCTAGTACATTGTGATCTCTTATGAATGTATTGACAAAGTCTTCTACTCTTTCATAAACAACCACCCCTAGTATGGGTTTAGGGGCACTCAATTCCTCATTCGATCCATTGAATGCTTTGTGCAACCTTAAGTAAGGATGAGATTTTGGAAGAAGCCTACAATGACTAAGATATACAGTCTTGTTGCCATGTTTTAGTCGCATCGAATCTGTGTCCCCCTCATATATAGGGCATTCTTTGGATCTTTCACTACTATAGAACAGGCCTTTAGTGTCAGTTAATTAAGGGCTTTAGTGTTGGTTTCAAAGCAACACCCAAGTGGGCGCCGCTAAAGGTGGACCCCTTCAGCGTTGGTTCCCAACCGACGCCAAAACGCTTCCCACCACTGAAAATGCACCAGCAAAGGGACTATAGGTGTCGGTTTTTTAGGGAAAGCAACACTATAGAATGGTTACAGACGTTGGTTATTAATAGAACCGACGTCACAATGCTTCCCGCCACCAAAACATGCACCAACAAAGGGCATATATGTGTCAATGTTGAAACATAACCGACGCCATATCAGCTGAACTGACGTCAGTTTTGTGCTAATAAGTGACGTCATATCCCCTTCCTGCCACCACGGTCGTGCTTCCCAGCACGGCCGTGGTTCCTGGCCACATAGACGTCGGTTTTTTATCAAAAACCATCGACGTATGTCTTTGGTGTCAGTTTTGTTCAAATAACTGACGCCTATGTTATGATTTTTTTTTCTTATCAGTTTGCAGGCCTGCTGTATGACTAGTCAGCAGGATGAGAACCTGTAGTTCAGTTTTGAACTACAGGTTTATGACATCCATTGATATCAGCCAACAACAAGCCACAAACCTGCAAAATTAACAAGATGGGCAATATTATATATATGTGATTCACACACATGTATAAGCACATTTAATTCATATTATTTATTCATCACACACATGTAGAAACTAGTAGCAACCTACAGTTCCATTCATTTCATCTCTTTTCACATTCAGACACATGTAGAAACATTTATGTATTGATCATCTTCACACACATATGACAATTCATAAAAATTCATTCACATTCACACAAAAATAATTATGAGAACAAAGTTATTCTTTATTCATCATTGTCAATAAAATTATATCTAAAAATTACCACTCTTTGTAGGGCTTTTGCCCATTCTTCTCTTACATCATCTAATTCATCTCTCGTATAGGGAGCATGTACATCAAAACGCTTTCCACCTATGCTTAAGTCAATATTTTGAAAGACCTGCAAAGAGAATGACGTATATATATAATTAATAATATATAATAAGATTGATATATTTCATATTATTTAATGAGACTATGTATAATACATGTTGTATCTTATCAATTTCCATTACGACATGTTTGATGATTAGGTCCATAAATAGCATCACATAGTAGGCACATGCCCAGTCGTTGTCTTGTGTAGCACACTATAAATTGAAACATACAAAATATTCAAAAATACAAATAACCACAGTTCACATAAATAATATATACATTGGAGTCAGGAAATTACTTTCACATTCTCCCAAATTAGTGACAGATCTTTTTTCCTAGGGACCTTTCCTCCATCTTTTTTGTACTCTTGTAAAACCCTACATATGTTAGTTAACCTATTAAATTGCATAATTAAATAGTAATGTAGTAACAGATTATAACAGATATAAATACATAAAATATTTCTCATGAGAATAATGGCCTTTTAATTGCATGTCCATATAATGTATCCATCTCATTCCCTATAGGATCTAGATAATAGACAATGAACGTCTTGGGGACAATAACTAGTAACTCCCAATGCCTACCACTACAAGTAAGAAAGTTAAAAATTAATAACTCAAAATCCACAATAAAAATGTAATTTTCATTAGTCCAAATTATAAGAAAAATAAACTTACTCGACATTGAATGGAGCTATTATCACTGTCTTCTTATTTTTACCAAAATATTCAAAAGCATCACAGCAGTATAAAGTAACTGAAGAAGGGTCTGTATCTACAAGACTAATCAAAGATGGAACCAAAAATCCCACATGGAAAAACCCAAAATGTGTACATATCTTGTGTAAGTGGCTGCAAACATGTATTACATATGCATTAATATATAAGAAACCAGATCACCGTATATAAAACAAGCTATATGGATGTATAAACAAGATCTCACCATATTCACAGCTCTATCATAGATGTGTTCAGCCATTCATAACTAAACAACTACAAAATATCTTGTATAAATATCTTGTTTTCATATGATTGACCTGCATTAATATGTATGTATCCAGAACTTGTATTACATATGCATTAATACATATGCTAAACTTGTATAAATAGATTCTTATCATATGATTTACCTACAGCATCCTCCGGAATAGTAACAATTATAGGGCAATGTAGATCATGTTCGCCTTTCCATACTACCACACCCCTACAATTAGGACCTATCAAGGCGTGTAGGTCCCTTGGAAGCCAACTTGGTAGTCGAGGAGGTGGAGGCTGAGATGTAGCGGGTCTCGTATTTTTGACCTGTATATATAATTTCAGATCAATTGACTCATATATACACACTAACAAATTAAAGTAATGGAAATTTATCATACAATATCATTATAGAGGACATCTGTTTCGGGCCACAGTATCACTCCACCTACTGCCTCACCAAGTGTTTTAGCATCTGGGTGTGCATGAGGAAGTGCAAGATCTGTCCAGTCAGGGAGTACATGTATCGGGCTCACACGTACCACACCATCTGGTACTGGATACCCATGAAACATGCACCCTTTAAGGGGTGGGTAAGCCGACGCCTGCAATGATATATTCTTGACTTTTTAGTCGGCATGGCTTCAACCCTTATAAATTTATGTAAAGAATGTTATATGCATATATACACAAACATATCATCTTGAATAGACTAGCTATTATGTCATAAAAATACTTACAGAGTACATGCTAGGTGGTGGGTCTATAGGATTACTCCCAACCTCTGCAGTACGAGCAGTAGGAGAAGAGTGGCCCGCCACATGTACTATCTGAGTGGTAGTTTGAGACGCCTGCTACTTGCTAATTGCTTCATGGAGTCTCTTATCAAGTACTTCCTCGACTCTCCTATCAATTAACGAATCTACCTATACATGGATAAAAGAAACGCTAGCTTCTGATTATTGAATTCCCTTTCGCAATAACATTCTAAAATAAGAATAGGTTACCTCAGCTTGTGAAAGTCCCGCTATTGGGACAGGTTTGTGCTGGGATGGCCCAAAGAACACTTTGATGCCCACACCAGTGCCTGCATCCCTAAAACGTCCAGGATGCTCTGGGTTACCCAGAGCAATTGTCAGTTCATCCCTTATGCCCTGAGGGATGAACTTACCTTCCTTCCTCTGCTCATGCAGCTCCCGCTAATCACCATCAATAAAAATTAGTAAGTAAACATAACAATAATCAATATCGATCAATTGCTCTAAGAGTTGATTTTTACCATTTTTGCAGTTGTCACAGCAGTTGCGGGCTTCGGTATGTCTCCCTTCTTGTTTTGCCTCCCGCTATCCACATAGCATGGCGAGGCAGAGGTGCGGGAGCAATAGTAGAGGACTCTGGAGTCTCCTGAGTAGCAGTAGGCTGAGCAGACTCAGCCTGCAGTAGTCTTTGGTGAACGCCTGCATATCCACTTGGACCCATTGTGTGGTCGTGCACATTCAGTACACGCCTTGCTCATTGAGCATCGCTTAATACCTAAAGGTTAATCTTGAATAGGTGAATATATAAAAATGTATATTAATTAAATTGGGAGTGGTGCTTAATACCTTGAATTCATCTATTTTTCTTTGGGTAACAAACGCCTCCCAGTCTTTGGGGTCCAGGTAGTTCCATTGCTGTGTGGCTTCCTTCTACCTAAATTTATTTTTTTAAGAGAATACAAACAAAATTATTAGTGTAGAGTTAGTGAAATAGTGATCAATGTCTAGAATAGGAAATCAATCAAGAACCTCTTCTCAGCATCACATATGTAATCTCGGGTGAGATTGGTCCTATAGTTCCTTGGGACCCTCCCACAGCGTTGCATCACACATTTACGATGCAGCTTTTCATCCAGATAAAATATACTCTACAAATTAAATAGAATTGTTATTAACTAGTATCCTAAAAATTAGTAATCTACACAAATAGAATTACAAATAATAATAACTCACGCATAGTTCCTTACATATGTGGTCTTTCTTCCCCTGAGGAACTTTATGCCAGGATTCTATGATAGGACCGCAATGGTTGCGAGTAAGAACCCCAAGATATGAAACAAATGAGTTGCGGTTCACTCCATATGGATTTCCTACATTATAAAAATCCACAGCCAATTTGGGTCCATTGCCCCTTTGCTGTATTAACTTGTTCATCATTGTGATGCCCCTCACTTTCTTAATTTTCTTTTGTTGCTCATCAAGTGCTGTAATTTCTTCAGGGGGTACATCACCAACCTAAAATTTGATAAAAAAAAACACACTTACATGATATAATTATAAATGAACATATAGATAGAAACCTCCGAGATATATTCTTAAAACTTACATTGCCAGGCGGTGCAAGCACGTCCTCACCCTCACGGTGATCATTAGCACGATCATCATGGGAATGCTCAACCATCTGAAAGATCACATTCAAATTATAAATTTCACATTGTAAAGTAACACTAATTGTAAAGTTCACATTGTAAAGTACACATTCACATTGTAAAGTAATTCACATTGTAAAGTTCACATTCACATTGTAAAGTAATTCACATTGTAAAGTCCACATTCACATTGTAAAGTTCACATTCAAAAAAATAAAACATATAAAAAATATAAACATTCATGCCTCTAATATTGTGATCTTTTATCAATTAACAATCCTTCATTGTGATCCCCATGAACATACAAGTCATTGTGATCCCCAACTTCAATGTTTGGTGGTGTTGGCAACCCAACTGAGAATGGACTGGAGTCATCATACTTATCATAGTACTCTTCTTCATCTATAGGATCTTCAATGAACTGTCTTTTACCATGAAGAACGACCGGCCATTTATCATTTGCAGGACCATTGATATAAAATACTTGTTTCGCATGTGATGCCAATATGAATGGTTCACCCTTCTCGCCAATCTTTTCAAAGTTCACTAACGTGAAACCCAATTCATCCACTATAACTCCTTTGTTGTTGTCAACCTAATTACATTTAAAGAGCATAATTCTGAAATCTACATAGTCAAACTCCCATATGTCTTCAATGACACCGTAATATGACATTTTAGCTTCATGTGGACTCTTATCCTTTGCACTTGCAAAAAACAATAAAGACGCTTGAAGGGTGACCCCACTGTTTTGGATGACACTCTTATCATCTTGACGCTTTGTGTAATATGAGAATCCATTTATGTCAAACCCTTCATAAGACATAACATTTAATTTTGGTTTAAAGGTGAGGCATTTGATGGTTTCAGTAAGATTATCTGGTGTTTGAGATAGTTGATGTAAGACTTTATCTTCAAACCACTTAATAAATGTCTTGTTATGTTCTCTAGCAAGCCACATTGAATTGGATCGAGGATATTGTCTCTTGATGAAATTGGTATGTTCCTCGATATAAACACTCACTTCGTCGATGTTGTGTAAAATATACAAGTGACCTTGCTCCAACTGCTCACGGCAGATTACTTTCACCCGTGATCCCAAAATTCCTTTGTCAAAATGCTCCTCAATATTCTTGTCATTCACAAGAGCGTCATTAGCACTCAGAAAGTCATTGCAAAAATCCATAACCTCTCTCGCCACATAACCCTCAATAATACTCCCTTCAAGCCGATAATGGTTTCGAACATCACCTTTAAAAATGCTCATGTATCGTTCAAAGGGATACATCCAATGCAAGAAAACTGGTCCCAACATTTTCACTTCCCTAGTCAAGTGGACAACAAGATGTACCATGATATCAAAGAACGAAGGAGGAAAATACATCTCAAGCTGACAAAGGGTAACAACCACTTCTGTTTGCAATTTATCAAGAGTATCATGGTCAATACCTTTGTTGCACAGACTGTTGAAAAAGAAACAAAGTCTGGTGATTGCAAACCGTACATGCTTTGGAAATATAGATCGAATTGCCATGGGCAATATTTGTTGCATTAGAGTGTGACAATCATGAGATTTAAGACCTATCAACTTCAGATCTTTCATTGATACCAATGTACAGATATTGGATGAGTAACCCTGTGGCACCTTAACATTTACAAAGCATTCACAAAAAGCTTTCTTCTCCTTTCTAGACAATGTGTAACAAGCGGGAGGTAAGTATGTTCTCCGATCGCTACTAACTACTTCTGTTAATTTTGTCCTTAGTCCCATTTCATGTAAGTCCATTCTGGATTTTATCCCATCTTTAGTCTTACCTGGTATATTCAACAGAGTACCAATGACGCTATCACATACATTTTTCTCAACGTACATGACATTGATACAATGCCTGACTGTCAAAGAACACCAATAAGGAAGATCCCAAAATATTGACTTCTTCTTGAATAAAGACTTGTCACTCCGTGTGGCCATCATACATTGTGATCTCTTACCAAATTCATTGGTGATTTCTTTTACTCTTTCATAAACATCCTCCCCTGATATAGGTTTTGGTGCACTTTGTTCCTCATTCCGTCCATTGAATGCTTTGCGCAACCTACGATACAAATGCAATTTTGGAAGAAACCTTCAATGACCAAGATATACAGTCTTGCCTCTGTGTTTTAGTCATATTGAATCAGTGTTCTCTTCACATATAGGACACACTTTAGATCCTTTTTTTAGGGCAAGTCAGGAGGTGTTCTTATTCATCCCGTCCTCCTCTTACGAGCAAATCAACAAAATTATTGCTACAAATAAAATCTTGAACAGAATTAAGCATGGCAGTACTACTGCCATTACAATCACTAACTAACCTGCCATACAGGCAGTCAGGAGGGTAGGTATAATACCTTCTTCCAAGGTTTTGTTTTTGGTGGTAGCTAGCTAACTCATCATCCAGCTGGTTGCGATCCCTCTTCACATGAACAAGCCTCCAATCCGACTTCATCATCCTCCTACACTCTGCTTGTGCTTCTATGAAATGTAGGGCTTCATCCTCTACACCTTGAAGCAACTGGACAGCAATCTTGCAGTCTGATTCCACGATCACCTTCTCCCACCCTAGCTTCTCTGCCTCCTTCATCGCAATGATGATGGCTTCCACTTCCGCTTCCAGAGCATCCCTCGCAGCTATTTTGGATCCCTTTCCCATCAACCACCTTCCTCTGCAGTCTCTCACGACAAAGGCACAGCTACTTCCTCTCTTCCGGCAAGCCGCATCTGTATTAATTTTTAACCAGCCTTCCATCGGAGCTTCCCATTGCTCCTGTTGTGCTACAGAAAATTCATCCTCCTCTCGATGCCATGCCAGCTGATTCAGGCGAAGCTCGAGATTTACCTTTCTGGTCATATGCTCTTGATTGGGCTGCTTGTTCTCCATTACCTGTCCATTCCTGCTCTTCCAAATATTCCAATAGTCGAACATGAAGCTGTCTTGAACTGGCTTGTTCCTCAGATTCCCACGTATCCAGGCTTGGAGGTTCGGTTCGGTAAAGAACTCTTGAGGTATCCCATTCCCCAGAATCTTCTTCCAGCATTCAGTAGCATGTGGACAATCTCGCACTACATGGAGGCTATCTTCTTCCTGAATCTTGCAAATGTCACACCTACTGTCCTCCGCCAGCATCCTCTCCTTTCTTCTTTTATTCGTCAGGATCGCATTGTGAGATAAGGTCCATATGAACATCTTCACCCGAGCTGGGATATGGGCGTTCCATATAGTCCTCCATTCTCTCTGGACCATTAGATCAGCCTCCTGTCGACAAGCTTTGTAAGCTGAACTAGTTGTAAACTTGCCCGTGGCAGTGTGATTCCAGACAATATTGTCTTTCCTAGCCTGCTTCATAGGAGGTAGAATACGTAAGATGTCTTTAACACAGTTCATAGGAAGCCACTCCTTCAAGAAATGCACATCCCAACCATTATTTTCAAGCACTACACTTCTCACCTGCAGGTCTTAGAGATCAGCCAAAATAACTTTAGTAGCTATGTTACGCAGCTTCCCATGACTCTTCACCCAAACATCATCCCAGAAGTTAGTGTCCATCCCCGTCACCAGTTGAATATACGAATTTTGGGTGATAAAACCTTTACCTTCCAACATAGCCTTTACTAGTCTGGACAGATTCAGCTTATCCCCCTCCTTGTAGGCCTCATATTTGCTTCTTATCAGCTGACACCAAATCGTGGGTCTGTTTCTCGCCACATCCCATGTGTTCTTCGCCAGTAAGACCCTATTCCATTCTCGCATGGTCTTGACTCCTAATCCTCCATTAGCTTTGCTACTGACAACCTTCTTCCAGGCTACTAAAGACATGGGTCGCTCCTTTCTTCCTCCCCCCTAGATAAATCTGTGGATGGTACCATCAATCCGATCACATAATCCTACCGGCACAGCAGCCGTTTGCATTAAGTAGGTAGGCATCGCCGTCAGCGTCGCTTTCGCCAGACAAATTCTCCCCGCCAAAGAGAGACACCGGGCCGACCAAGAAGCTATCATGTTGTTCACGTTAGTGAGCACTTCCCCGTATGTATCCTTATTAACTCGCTTATGTTATAATGGCACCCCGAGATATTTCCCTAGATCAGAGGTCTCAATGAATCCACTATATCTACAGATTGCACGACGCACTCTGTTTTTCACTTCTGCGGCGAAGTAGATTCTCGTTTTCTCAACTGAAATCTTCTGGCCTGAGGCAGCGCTAAAGTCTTTGAAGCAATCAATAATGGACTTTATGTTGGCCATAGATGCTTGCGCGAACAGAATGATATCATCCGCGAAGCACAAATGTGCTAGGGCAGGCCCCGTCTTGGATAGCTTCACAGGTTGCCAAACATTCTACCTCACCTTTTCCCGGATCATCTGACTTAATCTGTCTATGCAGAGCACAAATAAGTATGGAGACAGTGGGTCTCCTTGCCTGAAACCTCTTATCGCCTTGAACTCCGGTAGAGTGGTGTTCTTCCAAACAATGGAAGTTCTCTCGTATCTGATAGTATTCATAATGAACCTTTTAAGATTCTCAGGAATATCAGTATGATTCAGTGTGTCCTCCACAAAATCCCATGACATCATGTCGTAAGCTTTAGAGAGATCTACTTTTACAGCCATAACTTTAGCCCCCTTGGGTCTCCTCATTCTATGGATGACCTCCTACACAACAGCAATGTTGTCAGTAATTCTCCGTCCAGGAACAAAACTTGATTGTTATTTAGAAATCCGCTCCGGCATACACCGTTTCAAACGTTCCACCGCAACCCTGGAGCACATCTTCAAGCAGAGGTTGTTCAGCGAAATGGGCCTCAGTTGGTCGCATCTCTCCGGGTGATTGACCTTTGGGATTAAGACGATGGAAGAGTTGTAAAAAATCATCAGGCAGAACCTCCCCCTGATCGCCTTGGTAATAGTTAACATAGCAGATCTACCGATAATCTTCCAGTATCTCCTCATGAAGCTCCCTGTGATTCCGTGCGGGCCTGCCGCTTTGTTGGGGTCGGTTTTCTTGAGCACTTGTAACACCTCATCTTCTGTCGGGTCAGCAGCCATCATCCTCGTCTCACTTTCAGTAAGTCGCCAGAAATTCCCTAGAATACCGATGCACCTCGTGGCCATCTCCGCCATAGGAGCCGTAAAGATGGTTCTAAAGTGATTTTGAACCAACATTCTAACCTCCTCCTCCGTCGTGGTCCAGATGTTATTATGATCTTTAAGAGCATCAACACAATTTCTTCTCTTTCTCTATTTAACGAAAGCTTGATAGAACTTAGTGTTATCATCTCCATGTTTCAGCCACGAGATGTGGCTCTTTCTTTTCCACTCTTCCTCTTCCTGCCTGAGAATTTGTGCCATATCTCCCTGCATAGTTGTAAGAAGCTCGTCAGTCCAAGGATCATACCTTCTCTCATGCATTTCTTGAAGCTTGTTTATGTTATTGAACAATCTTTCTTTCTTCTCTCGCCTTTGTTTTCTGTATTTTCTGTCCCAAGTTGTTATGTTCTTCTTTGCGTTGCCCAGAACCATATAGAATTCCTGCTCTCCTTGCCAGTTATGTGTAAGAATCTCCTGAAACTCCTCGTTTCCTTCCCAATAGGACTTAGTACTGAACCGTTCCTTCCCCCCTTTTCTTCTTGTATCTTTGATCTGGATGGGGCAGTGGTCTGAGAAAACCCGAGGCAGATGTGTGACCGAGAAATGTGCTTTCTCCTGGATGAACTCCACATTAGCTACTGCTTTGTCAAGCCGTTCATACAGGCCACCGTGTTTGTAAGTGAACTTCAGACCTGAAAAACCAATATCAGAAAGCCCAGCTGCCATAAGCGTATCACTGAACAACTTAGCTTTGCCGAAATTATAGTGCTTTCCTCCCTTCTTCTCAGCAGGATTCATAGTGGTATTAAAATCGCCCACAACGATCCATGGACCATTAAACTTGTGTCCCATATCCACGATATGTTTCCAGATCAGTCGTCGGACACTAATATGAGAATTGGCATACACAAAAGTAACATATGTTCCCCCATCCACCTTGCATGTCACAAATTGTCTATGGCAGTTAATAATATCCACTCTACAATCCGTCGCTTTCCAGCAGACCCAGATTCCTCCCTTGAAGCCTCTCGCCTCAACTCTATATGAATTAGTGAACCCAAGCGATTTGATAGCTTTTTGAGCCGCCTCCCCACTGATCCGTGGTTCAGCGATGGCTACTAACTTCAGTTTATGAGTTACCATGATATCCTTAAGCACTCGCACAGTGTCATCGTTCCCAATTCCTCTAACGTTCCAATAGATTGTATCTAGCATTAAACAGTTGTTGGAAGTTGGGGATATCTGCAGAGGGACCTTCAGCTGGTTGGGTTAGATTCCCCGCCCTCATTATTCACCTCCATCGCTTCTGGATTCAACCTTGGACTCCTTCTTCTCTGTATGTACGACGGCTTCACCTTTGCAGGCTTCATTTTGGTGCTTCTTTTGATTTTTCGGCTGGACGAGACACCCCAATTAGGATGGTCTTCATCATACTAGTTGTCCACAGTAGTGTCTCCTTCCTCACCTTATTTCCCTGGTTTCTCCATCTCCATCTCCACGTCCTTCTCGTTCTCTATAACCTCATCAATGCCTGGCTCTGTAATGGTATGTATTTCTTGAATGTCATCATCCTTTCCCTTATCGGTTTTCTTGTGTGCGTCCTTCCCTTCATTGTCAGTCTGTATCATCTTATTCGATATATCCTTTAAGGCCTCACGCTTGTCATCCGCTGAGTTGGTTCTCTTTTGAACAACTTTCTTCTTCTTTTGCTAGACTTTCCCTTGTTGTCTTGGGTCCGGGTTCATGGTAGGTTCATCGTTTGTATCATTTACAGTTCTGTCTTCATCCTCCCCTTCCTCTTCTTCACTGAGACTATCGAACCTGTTATTGTTGTTCGATTTTATGGGACCTCGATCATTCTGTTGGTTTCCTCTCTTGCCGCTCCCTCTTCTTCTTTGCATCTGCCAATCATCTCTACCATCATTCTCCTTCTGCCTATTGTCGCTTCTCCTTCCTTGCTCATCCTGCTGCTGTTTTTGTGGGCAACGTGTGCTGTGATGTCCGAGCTCCTTGCACTCGTTGCACGTGTATGGATACGCTTCATACAGGACCTCGTACTCCTGGTCATTAATTATAATGGACCTGATCAGCTCCTTCCTGGTATCAACCTCTACCGCCAGCCTGGTGAATTTTCTCCTTGAGCGCCTTTGAGTGTGCTCATCTACTTTGAATAGCCCACCAAGCGCCAGTCCAATGTACTCGAATACGGTTTCGACATACAGGTGTAATGGCAGATTCATTATCCTTGCTTAGGTGACAAGGTACTGCGGCATCTCCTTGGATGGTATGAACCTAGGGTTCCAATCCCATATGACTAGACAACAGCCGAAAATCTTCCAGGGACCTCCTGCCATAGCCATCTCATAATCCTTCCTGCATGAAAGTTGGACGACAAAGTGGCCCATGTCCAGTTCAAACATGTTAAACCTTCCAGTGATGTTCCACATCATTTTGATCCTTTCTCGCAAGGTCATATACCCTATGCTTCCTCCTATCAATCTGACGACTACTGCATATTGCCATGGTTTGGCAAGCTTCTCTTCTGCCTCCTCGTTGATCGTAAGAATAGGTGTTCCGGCACTGCTACTAAGAGAGATCTCATGATCATGCAGATGTGATTCGAACAACGTCTCTAGCATCATAGAATTAGGGTCCACTTCCACGTAGTCCTCCCCCGCTACAACTTTACTAAATGAAGGTTTAGCGTTGGCTCCTCCAGCCCAAGCTTTGCCTCCGTTCGCCCCTGTGGTATCCGTGTTTTCTACAGGATCCCGTCGGGAGGTACCTTCAGTAGATCTAGGTCTTTTGCTTCCAGCCACCGATCCACCCTTGGCGCCGACGAAGTTGTCCTCATCCATGGACTCAGGTCCTTGTCCTCCCCTCATGCCTTTATACTGGAATTGTAATCCGATCTCTAGGATCGAAACCCTAACGCCTGTGTTACCTCTAGATTCCATCTCGGAATGGACTTCCTTATTCATATGGGACTTCGTTGTCCGATGCTCCCCTTTAGAGATAGACGTATTTGGCCCTCTTCCATATCCCCCCCCAGTTGTGCCGCCATCGCCATCGCCGCCTCTCCCCCTGAGTTCCCCCTCAGCCGCCATTACACTTTAGATCCTTTGACACTATATCCAGACAAATTCCCATAAGTTGGAAAGTCATTCACAGTGCAAAACAACATAGCATGCAAACGAAATGTCTCTCTTCGTGAAGCATCATAGGTCATCACACCTTCACCCCAAAGCTTCTTCAAGTCATCAATCATAGGTTCAAGATAAATGTCGAAATCATTTCCAGGTTGTTTAGGGCCCGATATCAAAGACGACAACATAACGTACTTATTTTTCATACACAACCAGGGAGGAAGATTGTATATAACAAGCATAACCGGCCAAGTTCTATGTTGGCTGCTCAATGTCCCATATAGATTCATCTCATATGTACAAAGCCCAAGTCTTAGATTCCTATCTTCTTCACCGAATTCAGGGTATAATAAATCAATCTTCTTCCACTGTGGGGAATCAGACGCATGTCGTAGGATCCCATCATTATTTTTCTTAACAGCTGCATTCCACCTCAAATTCTTCGCATCTATAGGATTGGCAAACAAGTGTTGAAACTGTGGTATTATAGGTAGATACCACATCACCTTGGCGGGATAACCAGTTTTGGACTCCTCCGAAGTCGTCAATTTATACCTTGACGCACCACATTTCGGACAATCTTTCAAATCCACATAGTACTTCTAAAATAATACACAATCATTCGGGCATGCGTGTATCTTCTTGGCCTCCATTCCCATTGGGCACAACAATTTATTTAACCGGTATGTTGAGATTGGCAGCTCATTTCCTTCAGAAAGAATTTCTTTCAACAAAGACAACAATGATGTGAAGCTTTTAATGCTCCATCGATTGTTAGCTTTTAGTTTATACAATCTCAACACAACGCTAAGCTTCGTAAACTTACAATCTGTGTATAACGGTATCTCAACATCATGCACAATGTTTCTAAACATGGGAGGTGGATCAGTGTGCTCTACCCCACAACTATCCAGCATCGCATCAACGATGTCTACTGGAACTGGTTCGTTCACATCTACATCATTGAAGGCAATTTCTTCTTCCACACAAGCACTGCTCTCGACATCCGTTGATTTCAGGTTTGAAATCTCTCCATGCCAGTGCCATTCTGTATAGCCTTGTACAATCCCGTTGCACATGACATGACTTTTGATTTCGTCACCAGTGCTGACTTTCAAGTTGTTACCGCAATTCCTACATGGACAGTAGAACATATCTCCAGGTTGTTTCCTATGTTCCTCGGCAAATCTAATAAACTGGTCAATACCAAAAATAAACTTGGGGGTGCAGCAATTTGGAATGGACATCCATGATCTATCCATTTTATGATCAAAGAAACAACAAGTATATATTAGAACAAGATTAGGGTCTAGGGTTAAAATATTAGGGTTTATGGTTAAAACTTTATGGTTTAAGGTCTTATATATAATTAATGGTTAAAACATCCTAAGTGAGATTAGGTGTTCAAGAACAGTCCCAAACCGAGGACTATCCAAGATTTACTCCTAATGAGTAAATCTTGGACGGGTTTCTAGGCCAACAAATGCATGTGTTGTCATTCTTATATATAATAAATGTGTACCACCTATCCCATTCTTGAATACCTAATCTCACTAGTAAGTGTATAATGTGTATTGGGTTTTCAAGAAAATTTTGGCACCATTTCCCCACTGTTCTCCAAGTACATATGTACTTAGAGAACAAACGGGGAAATGTTGCCGAAATTTTCTTTAAAACCCAATACACATTATACACTTACATCCTAAGTGAGATTAGGTGTTCAAGAACAGTACCAAACCGGGGACTATCCAAGATTTACTCCTAATGAGTAAATCTTGGATGGGTTTCTAGGCCAAGAAATACATGTGTTGTCATTCTATAACATTGATATCAACATTTCGAGTGTCCATGCATGTTCATCATCAAGATAAAGATTACACATAAATTAGTATGACCTAGGGATGGAGAGATTCATAATTGATTTCAAAATTTCAAACTAGATCATGCATTATCATCAATCTACATCATACAATAGGGATTCATGTAGATGTTAGGGTGACACATCACTACAAAATTAGAGATTTAACATTAGGGTTTTAATATCTTAGATAGATTGATCACAAGATTTCAGCAATATAGTAAATTCAAGATTATGGTGAAATGTGTATTAGGGTTTTAATATCTTAATTCAACATGCATCAAAATTTACAGAATTAGGTCAAGAATTAGTATTCAATTGCAACTGTATCTTCTTCTTCCTGCTCCCTCCTTACCAAATGGATAAAAGCAAGGCCACAACTGTGTGGGCTGGCCACGGCTGTGGTTTTATTGGCTGACCACAGTCATGCCGGCCAGCACGGCTGTGGTCGGCCAACATAGCCATGGTCGTGTCCAGCCCATAGGTCGTTCCTTGCTTTTATCCATTTGGTAAGGCGGGAGCAGGAAGAATAAGAGGTGGAGGAAGAAGAAGGGGTGGAGGAAGAAGAAGAGGCAGCAGCCTACCTGTCAGTGGCATGGAGGAAGAAGAGAGAAGCTAGGCATCCCTGTCGTCGGCGGAGGCGGTGTGAGGAGCTAGTAGGTGGGAGGAAGAAGACAGAAGGGGGTGACGGCGGCGACAGTGTGAGGAGCAGTAGGCGGCGGCTTGATCAGGCGGCGGCGATGAGCAGGGAGCAGCAACTTCAGGTGGGGGCTAGCTATTTCATGATGAAACAGAGAGAAGGAAGAGTGTGTTTCATCGATCGGGGGTTATTAAGTTAACAAAGGCATCGGTTATTTAAAAAACCGACACCTAATATCCATCAGCGTCAGTTGCTAGAAAAAAATGTCATCCATTGGACAATCTTAACCCTAAAAATTTTCACGGGGACGGCGCGCGAAACCTTATTAGCATCGGTTTTTCCAGAAATATCGACGATCTTTGGAGGTAATTTTTTCGTCTTTAGGTGTCGGTTATTAGGTCAAAAACCTGACGTCGTATGTGAAACTTTGGGGGTAATTTTGTTTTGCTAAAAAAATTGGATTTGACGGGCTATTTTAGGCGTCGATTCATTATAGGGAGTCGTTGCTAAATAAAAAGTGATGCATGTGTATGGCGATCTTCAAATATAGATGTCGGTCTCTGTAATTAGCTGACTTTGTAGGGTTTAGGCGTCAGTTTTTGGTAATAATCGACGCCTCTAAATGTGACGTTATAAGCTATTTTTGTAGTAGTGATTTAACACTATATCTAGACAAATTCCCATATGCTGGAAAGTCATTAATAGTGCAAAACAACATAGAATGCAAATGAAATATCTATCTATGCAAAGCATCGTAGGTCATCACACCTTCTCCCTAGAGTTTCTTTAAGTCACCAATCAGAGGTTCAAGATAACATCAATATCATTACTAGGTTGTTTAGGGCCTAATATCAACAATGACAACATGATGTACTTATTTTTCATAAAGAGGAAGATTATAAATAACAATCATAACAGACCAAGTGCTATGTTGGCTGCTCAATGTGCTGTATGGATTTATCCCATCGTTACAAATCCCAAATCTTAGATTCCTGACTTCTTCAGCAAATTCAAGGTACAATAAATTGATCTTTTTCCATTTTGGGGAATCAGATGCATGTCTAAGATCCCATCATTCTTTTTATTTGCCTCTACACACCACCTTAAATTCTCTGCATCCATGATATTAGCAAACAAGCATTAAAACTGTGGTATTATAGGTAGATACCACATCACCTTGGCAAGAGAGCCCACATTTTGGACAATCTTTCAAATTGGCATAGTCCTTTTTCAAATAACACACAATCATTTGGGCATGCATGTATTTTCTTAACCTTCATTACCATTGAGCATAACATTTTCTTTAATTTGTATGTTGAAATTGGAAGCTCATTGCCTTTAGAAATAATTTCTTTCAACAAATACAATAATGATGTGAAGCTTTTGTCGCTCCATCCACAAATTGTTACTATTTTTTATTTCATCAACAATGTCGACTTCAAGTTGTTATTACAATTCTTGCATGGATAATAGAACCTATCTCCAGGTCATTTCCTATGTTCCTCCACAAATCTTATAAATTGATCAAGACCAGTAATAAAGTTTGGGGTGCAACGATTTGGAATGGACATACATGATTTATCCATTCTATGTTCAAAGAGAAAACAAGTATTGAATTAGTTGTTTAGATATTAGGGTTTATTGATTAGGGTTTATCATTTAAGATTTATATATTAGGATTTAAAGTTTACATATTAGGATTTAGAGTTTATGGTTTACAAATTAGGGTTTAGGCTTTGCATATTAGTATTTAGGGTTTCTGATTTACAAATTAGGGTTTAGGGTTCAATAATGAATGTGTGTAACACCTATTCCATTCTTGAACACCTAATCTCAATAGTAAGTGTTATAATGTATATTCATTTTTAAGAAAAATTTGGAGGCATTTCCCCACAGTTCTCCAAGTACACCGATGTATATGGAAAACTATCCACCTACATATGTACTTAGAGAAAAAATAGAGAAGTGCTGACAAAACATCTTGAAAATCGGTTACACATTATACACTTACATACTAAGTGAGATTAAGTGTTAAACAAAAGTCCCAAAACCTGGGACTATCCAAGAATTACTCTTAATTAGTAAATCTCAGGCGGGTTTCTAGGCCAACAATTATATGTATAAAATTAAGGTTTACGATTCATATCACTTCAGTGTAAATGCAAACCTAGTAAAACAAGATATAATTCTAAATTAACATTTATAAATTAGAATTTAGGTAAATACATAACTATTTTACTCTAAATCAATAATTTAGGTCATCTATATAAATTCAATGTAATTAATTCTCAGGTGTGATTATGTATCCATACAACATTAAAATTGAACAATGCAACCAAATATACAAGCACTTAATACATGAATTTCAATTATAAAAGAAATTAGTTATTTCATCAAACTAGAACCCTAATTACATTTCAATAAATTAAAGTCCTAATTATAGTTATTTTTAAAACCCTAGTTACAATAAATAAAATTCCAAAAAGAATGTAGCTAGATTTTTTTTCTTTCAAAAAGTGTACCTTGATCAGCTGGCGACAATGATCAACACAGGAACCAGAAGCAATAGTAGTAAGTAGCAACAATGATAATGGGAGCAGCAGTGGCAGTGGAGGCGACATAAGTGAACAACAGTGACATGATCAACAAGGTGGCAGTTAGTGGAGGAAGCATGAGTGGCGGCAGCAGGAATGAGCAGCGGAATCACCAGAGCTCAGTAAAATCTCATGATGAAATAGGGAAGTGGGAAAGGAAAATCTCATGGGTGATGTTAAGTGGCACATAGTCATTAGTTGCAAGAGAATCTGATGAATAACTCTAAACATAATTGTTAGTTTTACTAATAGGAAATAACGACTAGCTTCTTATCTAAAAAAAATCCAACCTCGGTAAGGGGACTAAGTCATCGATTTTTATTATGAAATGAAATGACTAAGTAAGTACTTAGATGTCAGTTTTGAACTAAAATCTAATGATGGAGACCATTCTCCAAACAAAAAAAAGTCAACCTCAGCAATGACTTAGTTGTTGGTTATATTGTGAAATCGACGACTAAGTAAGTTCTTAGATGTCAGTTCTAAATAAAAACCAATGACAAAGATCCTTCTCCAAACAAAACAAAAAAAGTCAACCTCAACAAGGACTTAGTCATCATTTTTTATAAGCAAACTAACACTAGAGAGAAATTTGGGGGAACAATATTTTCATGGGGACATGGAATCCTTAATAGTCAGTTTGTTGACATCAAACTGACACCAATTGTATGACATTTTGTGGTTTTTTTTTAGCATCAACGTCATTTTTTCTGATTCAAACCAACGTCAAAACTATTTTGGAGTCAAAATTTAATTCACGCGTGAAGGTGTTTGTCTTGGTTCCTAGAAAACTGATGCTAATCTCAAATTTTTTGAGGCAACTTTTTCCCTGATGTATTTTCACGAGTTATTTTAAACATCCATTTTTGTAATATAAAATTGACAATGTTGAAAAAGAGGTACTTGTGTCTTTTCTAAATTGATAGGACTTGATTGATGGCAATGTTTATGCTCAAGAATCTATGTTTTTTGGTCTATAGCATCATTTTTTATTAGGAAATTACGTTAGGAATAGTGACATTAGAGGTCAAAAATATACTAGTGAACATTAATGCATAATATGATTATTTAGTTCATTTGGATATATCAATATACAGATTCCATAGTATGTGACTCTAGTATTAATTTAATAGTTTAGCAATAAAGGTGGTTCTTTGTCAGAGTTATTATAAGTACAAGTGATAATACTAATTGTCTAATGTTAAGGGTATGAGTTAGGGTTTTATATATGTAAATAAGGAATACACATAGACTTATAAAATTTTGATGGTTTCCTAGTTATTAGGTTAGGGAACAAGGAATCAAGACTAGATTAAGGATGCCCTCAGTACCAAAGGTATGTGGACTGTGTCAGCTGAACTTCATAATTATATGATTTGGATCTCATATTCTATCCCACAACTTAGATCTTAAGTTATTTTTAGATAATAACTATTTTAATATAAAGTTCTTATCATGTCAAACTTCAAATTATATTTCATTTGTAGTTGATTTTTGTTATTTGATCTTCATATTTCAGATATTTAAGATTTAACTTACTTTCATGTGCATATTATTTTTCTATTCATTTTAGTACGGTTGAATTTCATAATGAGTTGATTCAAATATCATATTCTATCCCACAAGTAACTTAGACCATAAGTTACTTTCATATACTAACTATTTCAATATATAGTTCTTATCATGTCGTACTTCAAATTATATTTCATTTGTAGCTTATTTATGTTATATGATCTTCGTATTTTAGATATTTGAGATTTTAGTTACTTTCATATGCATAGTATTTTTTATTCATTTTAGTTTATTTCCTCAAGCTATTATACTTAGACAACATATATCATATATCTAATATCAGAATCAAATTAATTCATCTCGTTATATCCAAAATGCAGATTAGATTCATCCAGATAATGATAATATCAGATTTCAAATTCATATTTGGATTACTCATTTCATGACTATTCAGATATTAGATATACACACATATCAAAAATTTCATATCCAATCTCAATCATCTAATAATTGAGACTCAAATTATGATTCATTTATTGTTTCATTTCAGACAAGAATTAAAAAAAATATAGATGATAAGTACGCAATAGAGGTCTCTAGACATACATAGGGAGAATCACACCATTATAGGACACTTTAGTGTCGGTTGAGGTCATTAAGTGCCAATATATGGTGTATTGCACTAATAGAGGACACTTTGGAGTCAACATACGGCACTACATGCCAACAGAGGTGCATCACACCAATTGAGGACACTTTAGTGTCAACATAGTAGGACTTACCATATCATGGTGGCCACAAATTAGATAAAACACATAAGTAAAAGATCTATTAATTTATGATGAGTTTACACATTTCGGTTTCAATTCATCTTTCATAATCTAGTTATATTAAATGCATTTTCTTCTTAGTAGAAATTCAAAGCCACTTACTCTAACACATATTCCTATGTTTGCATAGTTGGGACAAGATGTCCACATGTGTTGAGATTTAGAAAAAATAGATAAGATATAGTATGCATATGAAGATTTAGGAGTACTTCTTGGTGGGGCGCCATCTACACAGTCTAAGAGACAAGTTACAGTGACATGTTCTTATATCATATATCAATTTTTCAATGAATAAAATGATGTAGTAGAGTCTTTCCAAGAACTAATTAGGACTTATATTATACAATACTTTGTGTTGGTTTTTTTCTATTATTATTGCAATGAATATCATGTTTGTGACACTCCTAAACAAGATGTATAGTTGTCTATGATTTCACTACAGAAATTAAGGTGTCACAATATGGTATCATACAAATTATGTAGATAACCACCAAACAAATTATCATACTCTTAGGTTAGATTATCCCACTAGAAGCCTGGTTAAATTAGGATGCAAATTTAGATGGTAGTTAGTAACCTTTTATTATATGAGATATGGGTGAATGATATTAGAGATCGACTTATAAGTATGGTCAGGTCGTATAAGTTTTCTATGAACTAGAGTTAGGTGTCTCTCCGCCTTACACTTTATTTGTTATCTCTAGATATTGTATATCATGACCCCTTACCAATGGTTTATGGTCTGAAACACATATCAAATGGGATTTAGAGGGACTTTTATGAGCATTGAAGTTATTTATGGTGCTTGTCACATCCCTTTGAGTGCATGTGGTAATGGAAATGTGTGTTATTGAGGCTTGGGATAAGCATGATAATACAAGTTGTCCTCATATATATATATATATATATATATATATATATATATATATATATATATATATGCACACACATGTGTATGTGTGTGTGTGTGGCTGGTATGAATTAGAAAATGCAATGGGAAAGAGATGATACTAAGAGCCCGAGATAGATAGTCACATGAATCTATTACATTATAAGTGTCTAGACTCATCAACATATGATAGAGTTATGTGTCTTATTGTGACCACATCGTGGCAAACATGGAACTAAACTCATTCTTTTAGAAAATTATAAATACAATTAATGGCAAAAAAATATTCCCTAGAAAACTCTTCCTCCTTACATCTCGTAAGCCCAAATTAGGAAAGGATGAGGTTAACATAGTATGAGCAAGTAGGATTAGGGTTATATTTCATATTCATACAAATTTAAGGAAATCAGGATGCTACAACCCTAGAGGATAAGTGGTATATAGATACCATATTTCTATGACAGGTCATTGTGACCTAAATAGCATAGTACATGACCAGAAGCAGAAAAATACTAATGTTTTGATCATAGAAAACCTTAAACATGACTAGGGTTTTATTTATAAATAAAAAATAGTGTAAATAACATTCAAATACTTATATGAGTCATGTGAGATAAGTTAGAGAATTTGAAAAATTAATGACATATGATATGTTAAAATTGAAGGCTAGGTGATGGCCTTGATAGGAACCATAAATTATGATCTTGAAGATTTAAGAATAGAATAAGTGTGTTGGATTTCTGAGATCTTTGTATCAAGAAGCATGCAAAGATATTAGTGCAAACCTCAACTATTATGATGCATTTTACTAGTTATAGGGAGAACATGATAGTTGGTTCAAATTACCTTGATTGATAATCTCCATTGAATTGAAGAAATCAACTACATGACAATAGAACACCCCCCCCCCCCAATGAGATATATTATGAAAACTAGATGAGTTTAAAAATTATTCATTTGATGCACATGTATCTGTTAAGATGCATTGAGATTCGGATGACTAGTTTTCCTTTTCTCTTTTGATTGACCAAAAAAAGCCTCTAATCATATAATGAATAACTACAAAAGAAAATGACATGATGAGAACTATCTAATATATTGTGATGATGAGAATGTTGTAAGAAATGTGCTCATTGAAGTATGAATTGGAATATTAGCATGATGGTAAGGTGGGTAGAATCTTTGAGTTAAATCGAATTTTGAGTATGAAATTCCCAATAAGTGGGTAGAATTTTTACACCCCAAGCTTTTAGAACTGCCTATGTGGTTGTTAGTTTGACAGAGCCCCAACAAGGTAAGATATGGGCAAATAGGTTGAGTTTTGCGGTCTTAGCCCATTTTTGGATCCCTTTTGTGCATGTATAGGACCTAAGGGCATTTTAGTAAATTGTCCATAAAGGTATTCTTTGCAAGTATTAACAAAATTTAGGGTTTATTAATATGATGAGACTAAGGCTCTTCCAGAATTTGATAAAAATCTGACAATTAGATGACAAGATAGCTATCAAAGGGTATTTAGGCATCTATCTAAATTAGGCACTTTAATGCATGAACTAGTGAAACTATTGTTTGTTTTATGTTCCTTACAATATGATGAGTTAGTGTTTCAATTTTCTATATGTTTAAAGTAGTTGTTATAGTAAAGACAGGAAGACATAATATGAAAATAATGGGAAGCAAATTTTTTTATTTAAGGGTAATTAGAAACAACATATTTTATTCATAATTGGATATATAGAAGTGGTGTGGATGCAAATTTGGAAGGTTTACACATAACCATGGGATGTTATTTTGAGACGTTATTGGGAATTTATATGAGAACATTTATTAATATTTTTAATGAAGATGATGTTGATAATTATTTGACAAGTGTACATAATTATCATTACTGTTTGGATAATAATTTTTGTATATTAAAGATTATATGAAGTAAGTAGAATATAATTCAAGGGAAAAATTTCCACGATTTTGTGGTAATCTTTTGTGGTCCAAATATTTAGTTAAAGAAGGGTCATCTACATGTTTTGATAATATAAAGAAAAAAGAAGACTTCTCATTGAGTTCATATGACCTAGGACTAAATTATCTAATGAAGACTAAGAGAGGTATCTTGACACTATAACATCCCCATGGGACTTGAGCATGGGGTCCTTCAGACCAAATCCAGTGTTTTGGCAAGATATCATGAGAAAGAGAAGCAAAATCAAGGGACAAGAGATGTGGCAGCACAGAGAGCAGACATATTGGGGATTTTTAGTCTCTGTTCCCTAGGAATGTGATGGTGTTTCCCACAGTGAAGAGGCCCAGATGAAGATGGTCAAGGAGGTGAGATCCAGCTCACCATATCAAATCTATGGTGACCAACTAGGAGCATAGTCACACAGACAAGATGGGGTCAGACACCTTGGGTTGGCAGACAAAGAAGAGACAAATTTCATTGTGGATATGTGGCCAAGGAAGGAATAGAAGAGGATAAATGTCACAGACCAGGCCCTGTGATCTAGAACTGGAGCCAGGGATCAGTCCAAACTAAGGAAAGTATACAATTTCATATCTTAAGATAGGAAACTCCAAATCTAGTAAATGAAATATGTTGATGCCTTATCTCTTTCAAAAATTAATTAGAATATTTTTTTGGATGTCTAATAATAAATGCACTTCAGTTACTAAGGATGTGATATTTAAATCTTGTGTCGACTAAAAATAGAAAACGACTACAAAAATTAGCACATATATTATACAATAGATGTATTTTAGTATGTTTGATATGATTCCAAAGCCTAATAATTTTGATTAGATTATTTACCTGGATTTTTATGTAGGACATGATAAGCTTATTATCGATATTTCATTTGTTGTTTAATAATGAAATGATCTAAGGGTTTTATCTAAACCCTAATATGTAGTGTGCTTAATGGTTTTCATGATGTTGTCAAAGCTACATGTATAATTATACTAGGAATTGATTTTAAAGCCTACGTGCTAATTTTGTAAATTAAATAATGATTATTTGTGAGATAACATGTGATTTATATGCATTTTTAGTATGGAATATGATTTTCATCATATTTTGCATTATTTCATAATTAAATCACTAATTTTATTATGTGTGAGTATGTTTGAGGTTGTCTCTCAATTAATGATATATATGGCATAAGATGACTAATTGAGCTCATAAGGAAATAATAACAATATATTTTTTTAGTTCTGTTCTATTTTAATAGTTAGTAGTAAAAGTGGTTTACATCAGAGTTCTTATGAGTCTAAGAGATAATACTAGTTTTCCTATGTTAGGGGTATGGAGTTAGGATTTCATATATGTGTAGAAGGAATACACATTGAATAATACAACTTTGATGATGTCCAAGTGATTAGGTTATGAAAAATCAAGAATTTGCTAAGGATATTATCTATACCAAAGGTAAGTGGACCATGCCCATTTACTTCAATAATAATATGATCCAGATTTTATGTTAACCTACAAGTAACACAGATGTCAAGTTACTTTCAAATAATTATTTCAGATATATAGCTCTTATCCAATCATACTATAAAATAGATTTTATTCACATCTAATTTATGTTATCTGGAATTCTTATTTTAGATGTTTGAGATTTAAGTTATTTCCAAATATATAGAAATTCTCTTCAATTTGATTTATTCCCTCAAACCTTATACCCATGCATCAAGTATCGTATATATGATATCCAAATTGTATTTATTCATGATGTTAAATTAGAACTTTAGATTTATATTTATTCATGTAATATGAATATCATATTTCAAATCTGGACTTACATATTTCATTGTGACAATAGTTAGATTTGATATTAAGATATACTATAAGATCCAATGTCAATCATTTGATAATTGAGATTCAGATTCAGATTCAGATACAGTTATAGTTTTAGTTTAGATGAATAATTAAGAACATTAATGGGCATGGAACAGAGGTCACTTGCTCATGTGTGTCTGGTCCCATGATTTACTCTACTGGGTGGGTCCAATGTGGCCCTACCCAGGAGGGTTTCCCTGACATAAAAAAATTAGAAAACTAGCACTAAAATTATATGATTAGTCCTCACCAAAGGTCATGGGACATATAGAGGGTGCATAATGCCAATAAGGACACTTCAGTGTTAATAGAGAGTGCATCACACCAGCAAAGGACACTTCAGCGTTAACAGAGGGTATTGTTTGCCAACCGAGGGTGCATCACACCAACAAAGAATACTTCGATGTCAACATAGGATGACTTATTATAATGGTGGCCACAAATAGATAAAAGATATAAACATAATGTATATGTGAATTTTGATAATTTTACAAATTTTACTTTTAGTTTAATGTTTTGATTTTTAGATATAGTATATGTATATTTTTCTTAGTGGAAATTCAACACACTTACTCTAACACATTTTCCTATTTGTCCATGACTGGGGATGGTATTTCCACAGGAACTGAGCGTAAGAAAGAGTACACAAGATAGAGTGTGCATATGAAGATTCAAGAGGATTTCTTGGTGGGGATCCATCTACCCGCTCTAAGAGGTTGAGTCATAGTGATGTCATGATGTCATGTATTACAAATTCTTTATTTTTAAGTGATGACATACTTTTTTTAATAACTAGTGAGATTTTATTTTTACATGAGTCTAAGTTGGTTTCTTTCTATCATTAAACTGACGAGTATCATTTTTGTGAGACTTAAAAAATGAATAGTTATTTTTATGCTTCTTCTATAGAAATTAGGGTTTTACAATCTACATGTCCATATATGGTTTACTATGTTGACAATTTGAAATCTGTAATCAATTTTTATCTCTTGTTGAATATTTTATCACTAATTGGGACTATAAGGCTCATACGAGTTATTTAAAATATTGTTAAAATCACATCAATGGTTGTTGTGTTACCTAGAGATAAATCACCTCAGCAACACACCCAACAACTCTAGAAGACACAGTTTATAGGTGGGATTGTTAGTTAGGAGTTTTTCGAGATTCATTCATGTCACTCAAATGGTGTATGACATATCACTCAAATTGTTGGGTTATAGGGGAGACAGAGAAGGCAGCGGAAACAAAACTTTTCTTCTCCCTGAACCCAGTATAAAGGAATCACGTCAATGTCTATACAGTAGGAAGGATTGTTTGTAGAGACATACCTTGTCCCAAGGCTTTCTCAGCGACGTTACCTCGCGGCTTGCGCGGTCTTCACCTCCGGTCTTGGACGGTGTCTGTGGAGCTCTTGGTCTCACCGGGACTGTCGGGATTGACAACTGTCCTCTGAGTGGCAGAAGTCTCCTACCTCTGAAGTAGTCAGCACGGACCACCTGGAACTCTGATCGCCTTGTCGCACAAGGAACCAGAAGGATTTGTACCCTCCTGTCAGCGTACTAGTCACCGACACACTCTCCTGACACCAGTCACTTTTATGCAGTTGTCTTTCCCTTATTGTGCCTCCCTAATCGGGTAGCACTTGCTCGGGCTCTCCTGGTTACCACAACTAGAGAGAACGACAACTTTGCAGAGCAACTGGTGTTCTGAGTTGTACTATCTGAGAATCCCCCAATACCCCTATATATAGGAGGGTCATGGGACAGGGTTCTCTACCCCAGACAATGCGGGATTAAAGCAGGAGTAGAAGGGTTCGAGATTTTCTACAAAATCTGACAAATTGTGCTAGTTGAACCGATCGGTTCAGCCCTGAACCGATCGGTTCAGCCCTGAACCGATCGTCTGGGCCCTTGAGCTGATCGGTTCAAGCATGAGTCGATCGGTTCGTGGTCCTGGTCCAACTCAAATTGACTTTCCATGTTTGTTTCCAACTAATCAACTATTAGTCCTTGTCCAAATCAAATTTGAACAAGTGAAACAAACTCGGTTGGTCACCTGACCAGTTCAATCAATGTGAACCGATCGATTCATTGACCTGAGCCCATCGGTTGGGATAGCAGATCAGTCAATTGTAGTTTCAATCAATCTAATAATCTAATCATCTGATCAAATACCATGAACACTATGATTTTGAGCTATCAATTGATTGGGTGTTTAATTGAACTACTAAACTTATTTAGTTATCAATCCAAACAAGATTTATGGAGAAACTCCTCTTCCAAGAACATGTCCTAGTGTGTGTGACCCTACAGGTCTATTTCACGTTGGTAGTAAAAGTCCATAACATTTATGACTTCACAAGCAAAGAGTGGTGCCTAATCACACATCAGTGCTACCCAAGTGAAATAGAAAGTTGGAGAACAACTTTCAATCCTATAATCCGTGAATGGTATTATAGTGGATGTATAATTTCTTTGTCACTAATGTCCTGTATGAACTCAAGGCATGGTATAGTCATCCTTTTAACATTCATCCATTTCCTTGATCTCAGAGCAGACTGGGTGAGATGTGTGTGACATCAATATCACATATTGATTCACACATGCATGTGCATGCCTTTCTCAATCCTACTCATCAAGTGGCCATGGACATCAAACTCCCTTAGGAGGGACAAATCCCATATCTATCACTCACCCCTCAAAAGCCCCATGTGTGAAAGTCACCCAATCATTACCTTTATAACAACCCATGTTTCAGGAATGCGTTTGATGATGTCAAAGTGCACCCAACGACATGTGTTGAGTGTAGTGATTTTAGGTTGAAGAATCACACTCACCACCATCACTATGAGATCTGACTGTGACTACCAAATCATGGTTCCATGTGTCACTCTAACGGTGGGTCTGTTCGGTACACTTATTCTCTAACAAGTACCTATGTGTTTGGTTTGATATCACTATATCATGACTAATGAGACTTTGTCATCAACCAAAACACAATCTAGTCTTTAGTGTTATTGATGTCTATGGTTATTTCCACAATAACAACCGACTAGGGACTAAACAAGAATGTATACTCTTAACTTCTGTATGATCTCATCGTTTAGGTCTTGAACCTAAAAGCATACGTTATTGAGTAAAACAATTCTTTAGACATCTATCATGTTACACTATCATCTCAGAAATAGTTAAAACATATAGATCGGAAATTGTCTTTATTATTATTCAAATCATTTACAAAGTATCCCATTGCAATCATCACATGACTTGCTCTATGGGCATACATACCAGCAGACTCCCACTTGCACTTAGAGCCAGTCACCTAGGAACCTCAGTCCTTGTGACCTAGCATGACCATCATGCTTCTACTGAGAAAGGGCCTTTGTCAGTGGGTCAGCTATGTTGTCTTCAGTTGGTACTTTGTAAATCTTCACATCTCCTCGTTGTACGATCTCTCATATGAGATGAAAGTGCCACAGTATGTGCTTGGACCACTTATGTGATCTGGGCTCCTTAGCTTGAGCAATAGCTCCATTATTGTCACAATAAAGCTCAATTGCATCAAAACTACTGAGAATTACACCAAGTTCAGTGATGAACTTCCTGATCCACACAGCCTCCTTTACTGCATGTGAAGCAGTGATATACTCGGCCTCTGTAGTAGAATCAGCAATTGTTTCTTGCTTGGAACTCTTCCAGCTCACAGCTCCATTGTTTAGGCAAAATACAAATCCTGATTGTGATCTGTAATCACCTTTGTCGGTTTGGAAGCTTGCATCGGTGTAACCCCTTACTACCAATTCTTCCTCACCGCTGTATATAAGGAACTGATCCTTAGTCCTTCACAAGTACTTGAGGATGTTCTTTACAGTTGTCTAGTGAGCATCCTCGGGATCTGACTGGTACCTGCTCGTCATGCTGAGGGCATATGAGACATCTGGGTGTGTGCACAACATAGCGTACATGATGGATCCGATGGCTGATACATATGGGATCCCATTCATGCTCTCCCTCTCTTCACAAGATTGGGGACATTGAGCTCTAGAGATGGTAACTCCATATAGCATGGGGATGATGCCTCTCTTTGAGTTCTCCATGCTGAACTGCTCTAGCACTTTGTCAATATACGTGCTTTGACTTAGTCCAAGAAGTTTTTTAGATCTATCTCTATAGATCTTAATACCTAGAATGTAGGGTGCTTCTCCTAAGTCCTTCATTGAGAAAGTATTCCCAAGCCAAGTCTTTACCTTCTCTAAGGTTGTAACATCATTCCCCATTAATAGTATGTCATCCACATACAATATGAGGAATAAGGTCGTGCTCCCACTAACATTCTTGTACACACAAGGTTCATCTTTATTTTGAATAAAGCCAAACACTTTGACTTCCTCATCAAATTGAAGATTCCAACTCCGAGACGCTTGCTTCAATCCATAGATTGACCTTTGTAGATTACAGACTTTATTGGCATTCTTTGGATCTACAAAACCTTCAGGTTGTGTCATGTACACATCCTCATTCATATTCCCATTAAGGAATGTGGTTTTAACATCCATTTGCCAAATCTCATAGTCATAGTAAGCCACAATAGCAAACATGATCCTGATGGACTTAATCATGGCAACTGGAGAAAAAGTTTCGTCAAAGTCAACACCTTGAACTTGTCAGAAACCCTTCGCAACCAATTTGCCTTTATAAGTCTGCACATTGCCATCCATGTCGGTCTTCTTCTTGAAGACCCACTTGCACCCTATGGGTTTTACCCCCTCGGGTGGTTCCACTAAAGTCCATACTTTGTTGGAATACATGGATTCCATCTCAGATTTCATGGCCTCAAGCCATTTCTCAGAATCTGGTCCTTCATAGCCTCTAGATAGGTAGTTGGACCATCGTCTATGATCAACTCACCGCCTTCTTGAGTCACAAGGTATCCAAACCTCTCAGGTTCAAGGCAGGTCCTACTAGATCTACGAGGTCCTTGTATTACTTGAGGAGACTGAGATTCCACAACACCTTGTGAATCTCTATGTTCCTCTTATACATCTACTGGTTCAATGTTTTCTTCTTGAGCTTGAACCTCTTCAAGCTCTATTTTCCTCCCACTATTTCCTTTGAAAATAAATTCCTTTTCTAGGAACACAGCATCCCTGGCAACAAACACTTTGTTGTCAGTTGGGTGGAATAAGTAATATCCCTTGGTCTCCTTAGGATATCCTACAAAATAACATTTATCAGATCTAGGGCCTAGCTTGTCAAGAAACATTTTCTTAACATATGCCTCACATCCCCAAATCCTCATAAAAGACATATTGGGACGCTTCCCAGTCCATATCTCATATGGTGCCTTTTGAACCGATCTAGATGGTACTCGGTTAAGTGTAAATGCAGCAGTTTCAAGAGCATGACCCCAAAAGGAAATCAAAAGATCAGAAAAAATCATCGTTGATCGCACCATATCTAGTAAAGTGTGATTCCTTCTTTCAAACACACTGTTATGTTGTGGTGTTCCAGGCGGAGTCCATTGTGATACAATACCACGGGCTCGCAGAAGGTCCTCAAACTCCTAGCTTAAGTATTCTCTACCTCAATCAAATCGAAGTGCTTTAATAACTTTTATCAAGTTGGTTATGTACTTCATTCATAAAATCCTTGAACCTTCCAAGGTTTTCTGACTTATGTTTCATCAGGTATACATAGTCATACCTACTGAAGTCATCAGTGAAGGTAATGAAGTACTGACACCCATTTCTGGAATTAGTTCTAAAAGGCCCACATACATCAGTATGTATGAGTCCTAATAGATCACTAGCTCTCTCACCTTTACCTAAAAAGGGAGTCTTGGTCATCTTGCCCAACAAACAAGATTCACATGTCTCTATTGATTCATAATCAAAAGAGTCTAGATAACCATCTTTATGGAGTCTAGAAATACGCTTCTCATTTATGTGCCCTAGACGACAATGCCAAAGATACGTTTTGTTTGAGTTGTTGAGTTTTTGCCTTTTGATATTTACGTTGTATACACTTGTTACTAGATCTATCAAGTATAGACCATAAGACATCGGGGCACTGCCATAAAGGATCCCATCTTTTGAAATGGAACATTTTCCATTCTTAATGAGAAATTCAAAACCATCCTTGTCTAAATAAGAAACAGAAATGATATTCCTATTTATGGCAGGTACATAATAGCAGTTCTTCAACTCTATTATTAGCCCACTAGGTAGAGTTAACTCATAGGTTCCTACAGCACTGGCGGCAACCCTTGCCCCATTGGAAACACATAGTTCAACCTTGCCTTTCCCCAAAGGCCTACTTCTCTTAAGATCCTTCACGTTTGAACAAATGTGAGATCCACATCCGGTATCAAGTACCCATGATAAAGAAGTAGTAAACTTAATCTCTATCACGTATATACCAGAAGTAGAGATCTTTATCTCTCGCTTCTTCTTCCATTGTTCCCTCCATCCTCTCCATGTTTTGAGCGCAGAAGACTTTGATGTTGGTTTGGCGAGAGAACCCTTCTCTCCCTCACCTTTATCCTTAGACTTTATTCCATTGATCTTCATCAATAAAATATCCTTCTTCTTATTTGTCTCAAACAATGCATTAAGCATACATAGAGTGGATTCAAAGGCTAGCGGTATATCTGGATTGTGCAGAACACTTCTTACAATCCTCAACCAGTTATGGAATTTATTCTCAATTAACTTGCTCATTTTAAAAGATGATTCTTTTTCCATTCTACAAGAGAAATTGCATTTGTCAAAACTCCTTTTGATTTGATTTGATTTGAATAACATTTGACAGTAGTTAATTAGGCATTTAATTAATTACTCCTCCCACTATTTTGCTTCAAATTGACAGCCCTCACCATCAATTTGGAAGATTACAATGTACAATCTTCTAGTGGGTCCAAGATCCATATTTCATCCAATCATGAGTCAGCTTTGGCTGATTGCCCATAATATAGATTATTTAGGTAGGCAACACTTGCCAATTGCATCCTATGCAACTCTCGGATGGATGAAATGTACAACTCCTTACCATTCATCTTGTGCCTCTGGGCTTAGACGCTCTAAGAATCACCAGTTAAGTCTAACCCAAAAGCCGACACGGTAAATATGAATCCTGCTTTGGCAGATCCTACATGTCTACCCTTCTCACTTCCGCAAGATGGACGACGCACCACGCTTTGGCATAACCTACGCTTGGTCGATCGAGTTTTTCATGTGTGTCGCTAATGGAAGGTGTATAAGACTTAATATTTAATGAGGGATTTGGTTTTTATAGGTACATATACATATCCAATCACCACAATATATACTACATATCATATACATGCTATATCCCACAGAAAACATGTGAAATGATAAAAGCGATGATTATGGCCATCCTAATGTGATTCCTCGAGCCAAGAGGAATCACGGTCATCTAGGTCTACATCACATGCAACCTGTACAAGATGAACTATGTGCTTTGCCTTTCTGGGTTTGATCAACTCATCTCCATGATTGATCGGCTCGCCATCAGGCCGGTCTGTTTGGTGCCACCGGCCGATCAAATGGCGCCTCCATCCGATCGGTTCACTGGACGTCGTTCCTCAGGTCGCCACCCGCTCGTCTCCCTCCTCGACCCAGTCATTTGGATCGCCAACTGATCGGTTCATGCCTTGAACCGATCATCTCAGTTGTCGTCAGGTTGTCCGTCGTTCTTTGACATAACATGAAATAAAAGTTCTCTCCTATTTACATTTGAATTAAGAAACCCCAAGTTACATTTGGGGGGAGCAAAGGTAGGAAAGAAATCTCAAGTTATCTTAAGTTACATCAGGAATAAGGAGGTAGGGAATCGGTACGCAGACCGAGATACAAGCAACCACATACAACCATACACAGACATAGGGTTTATTGGCCATAACCACGCTATACATCCACCACAAAACTCATTTAAGGGCGACGCGTATCGAGTGTATTCATATTACATATCATATATGTATATTGGAATTTGTGGATTTAGGATTGGACATGCATAAAGCCAATTTTATTCGCATCGTATGCAATAAATAAAGGCGACAGACCAAAATCGATCACATCGATAATCCTAAAATATAGAGCAGTTGACGTAGCTCTGATACCACTATTGGGTTATAGGGGAGACAGAGAAGGCAGTGGAAACAAAAATTTTCTTCTCCTCGAACCCATTATAAAGGAATCGTGTCAACATTTATACAGTAGGAAGGATAGTTTGTAGAGACATACCTTTCCCGAGGCTTGCTCGACGACGTTGCCTCGCGGCTTGCGCGGTCTTCACCTCTGGTCTTGGATGGTGTCTTTGCAGCTCATGGTCTCACTGGGACCGTCGGGATTGACAGCTATCCTCCGAGCGGCAGAAGTCTCCCACCTCTGAAGTAGTCCATATGGACCACCTAGAACTCTGATCGCCTTGTCACACAAGGCACTGGAAGGAGTCGTACCCTCCTGTCAGCGTACTAGTCACCGACACACTTTCCTGACACCAGTCGCTTTTTTACAGTTGTCTTTCCCTTGTTGTGCCTCCTTGATCAGGTAGCACTTGCTCGGGCTCTCCTGGTTACCACAACCAGAGAGAACGACAACTTTGAAGAGCAACTGGTGTTCTGAGTTGTACTGTCTGAGAAGCTCCCAATACCCCTATATATATATATATATATATATATATATATATATATATATATATATATATATATATATATATATATATAGGAGGGTCATGAGACAGGGTTCTCTACCCCGGGCAATGCGGGATTAAAGCAGGAGTAGAAGGGTTTGAGATTTTCCACAAAATCTGACAAACTATGCCAGTTGAACTGATCGGTTCAGCCCTGAACCGATCGTCTGGTCCCTTGAGCCGATCAGTTCAAGCATGAGTCGATCGGTTCGTGGTCCTAGTCCAACTCAAATTGATTTTCCATGTTTGTTTCCAACTAATCAACTATTAGTCCTTGTCCAAATCGAATTTGAACAAGTGAAACAAACTCGGTTGGTCACCTGACTAGTTCAATCAATGTGAACCGATCGGTTCATTGACTTGAGTTGGTTGGCTCACCAACCTGAGCCGATCAGTTCATGTCTATGAGCTGATCGGTTGGGACAACAGATAAGTCAATTACAGTTTCAATCAATCCGATAATCTAATCATCTGCTCCAATACCTTGAACACTATGATTTTGAGCTATCAATCGATTGGGTGTTTAATTGAACTACTAAACTCCTTTAGTTATCAATCCAAACAAGATTTATGGAGAAACTCCTCTTCTAGGAACATGTCCTAGTGTGTGTGACCCTATATGTCCATTTCACGTTGGTAGTGAAAGTCCATAACATTTATGACTTCACAAGCAAAGAGCGGTGCCTAGTCACACATCAGTGCTACCCAAGTGAAATAGAAATTTGGAGAACAACTTTCAATCCTACAATCTGTGAATGGTGTTACAGTGAATGTATAATTCTTTTGTCACTAATGTCCTGAATGAACTCAAGGCATGGTACAATCATCCTTTCAACATTCATCCATTTCCTTGATCTCAGAGCAGACTGGGTGAGATGTGTGTGACATCAATATCACATATTGATTCACACATGCATGTGCATGCCTTTCTCAATCCTACTCATCAAGTGGACATGGACATCAAACTCCCTTAGGAGGGACAAAGCCCATATCTATCACTCACCCATCAAAAGCCCCATGTGTCAAAGTCACCCAATCATCACCTTTATAACAACCCATGTTTCAGGACTGCGTTTGATGATGTCAAAGTGCACCCAACGACATGTGTTGAGTGTAGTGATTTCAGGTTGAAGAATCACAATCACCACTATCACTGTGAGAGTTGACTGTGACTACCAAACCATGGTTCCATGTGTCACTCTCATGGTGGGTATGTCTGGTATACTTGTTCTCTAACAAGCACCTATGTGCTTGGTTTGATATCACTATATCATGACTAATGAGATTTTGTCATCAACCAAAACACAATCTAGTCTTTAGTGTTATTGATGTCTATGGTTATTTCCACAATAACAACCGACTAGGGACTAAACAAGAATGTATACTCTTAACTTCCGTATGATCTCATCGTTTAGGTCCTAAACCTAAAAGCATACGTTATTGAGTAAAACAATTCTTTAGACATCTATCATGTTACACTATCATCTTAGAAATAGTTAAAACATATAGATCGAAAATTGCCTTTATTATTATTCAAATCATTTACAAAGTATCCCATTGCAATCATCACATGACTTGCTCTATGGGCATACATACCAACACAAATTTGGTGCATTAGAATTATATATTTTGGAACATGTGAAATTGTAACTATGTAAATATGTGACCATTTGGATTAGTAGATATTTGTTTACAGATAATGTGTAGTATTTTTCAAAGTTTGACTTGAGATGTGAATATTGAGTGCTTAAGTTGATGATGGATATGTAAATTGGTTTATCTTAAAATGTAATAACTAACATATGGTTTTCTCATTACATCTTTTCATTGAAAATAAATCTCAATTTGAGGTGGTTTGCTTTAATAGTGTGCTTACGCATGACCCTGATTACCGGACATCATTAGTCACGATCCAAGGATCGGGTGTCATATACCCTTTTTCACTGTACATGCTCAACTATTTTGTTTAGAAACGCGTTATTTAGAAAACTTTTCGTATGCTTGCATCCTGGAAATCAAGTTTGTTAGCTTATCGGGAAGAACCATACTATTCCTTAACAAGTTTCGATCATATCAGGTCAGCCATAAAACTTTCCCATCAAAAGTTAAAAATGAATTGACAAGATGCATAGAAAATTTCAACATGATGGTGGTGGTAACATGAAGAAATTTACTTATACCAATGGAATGATATCTCCCGACCCAAAGATCTTGGTGGATGAGTTGTTATCAATCTTAGACTACATGCAATGGCACACACTGCACCAGATTTGCATAAATACTACAAATGCAAGGCTCCCAGAGATTATATCCTCATTTTAGAATATATATATATATATATATATATATATATATATATATATATAGAGAGAGAGAGAGAGAGAGAGAGATACAATTATTACCCTGTACGGATCACTCAATTACATTAAGTTCTGATCTGACCCTTGAAGTTCTAATACCTATTTGAAAGTAGCAAGTATCTCCCCACGAAATGTACAACTCCCTCGTGATTGTACAAGATGCACACAATTTTCTTTTATTATCAAGAACAAATCATCTAAATAGATCTCTCACATCCTTAGGTTTCACCAATTGCACCTTCATGATCTTAGCACACAACTCACACACCCACAAGCACAACACGGCATTATGTGGATTTGGGGTGACATTTCTCAGTCACTATAGCTTACCACTTCTTTAGCTTCTTAGGAATCAACACACCATGCAACAAAAATTTTGAATGTTATATTTCTTGCTAAAGCTATCAACAACATATGTTGTATTTGACATGAGAAACTTCTCTTGGGTATCGATACAAATAAAAGTGGACAATATGGACCTCACATATGTCTCCTCTATCATCACCACTCAAAGAGATACAAAACATACCTTCTTCACTTGCCCGTGGGAGCACTTTAACCTCTCAACCTCGTAAATTAGAAAGTCATATATTGTATCCTTGACAATAAAGGATGTAGGTTTGCCAAACTAATGCGAGAAATGCCCCAGCCTAGGTGCTTGCATCTTTTGGAATGTTTGGTGCGGACGAACTAATATATATTGTTTGATACAATGTAAAAATAGCTGGATTTTTCAGACATGTTTCCTTTTCACCATATGGTCCTCCATTTTTTTTATTGGTCACTCCAATCAACTCATAAGAGAAAATGCATTGCTTAAGCGTTCTAGGTCATGGGCAGGGGCAACGCTCTTGCGGATGCTAACCACGGTCCTGCTGCACTCTCATTTATAGGGATGGCGGTCAGATAGGAAGAACTCTAGACAATGCATGAACCTCCGTTTTTCAGATGTTGTTTCAGGAAGTCCACCCCCACCCCTGAACATTTTATAGTAGGATGTTTTAAGGGGCCCACAAAATTATCACCTTCTTGTTAGATGGGTTGACTATGCGGAGCCCAACACCCACACTCGTGTTCCTTTTTTTTCCTCCCTCTCTGTCGTAGGATATTGTGTCTAACGGCTTTACTGGATTACCTCTAGTGCCCCATAGCCATACTGGATACAATGATACATCTCTTCCGGTTTTTGCATGTGGTTACCTGCTCTTCATTGTGATACAAAATGTTCTTCGTGGAGAGTTTGCAATGTGTTTACATTGCGAAATCACACATTGCAACCCTACACGCATACAAACCCATAGCTAGAGAAATTTACGGTTATTATTCATTGAATGAATAGCTTCGTCACATGTGAAAAATTACGATTATATAGTACTCCAGCACCTTAACAGGATCAGGAATCACAAACGAATCAAGCGAACCATGACATATCCGTGGTTATTTATTTAGTTGAAATCAAAGAAGATTCTTCCATGGTATTAGAGAACAATTAATACTTCTTTGCTCAGTAGACCTACTTCTTCAAAAGAATTACATATGGCCAGCCCTTGTTTGTCACAAGTTCTTGGCGATTGTGTGATTATAAACAACTTTTTGTTCTTTGTAGTTATCGGGTGAGTTCTTAGTTTACAAGTCCTAACTCCATTTACAGGTTAATAGATATTGCACAGTTGATAGTGGCTTTGCTGGCATTCATTTTCTCTAATGTTGAGAAATAATGGCAACACACTAAAGAACTAGATTAAAGCATCCTGAGTGATTTAGAAGGAAATCATAATCCATTATATCTGTTGTTTTAAAACAGGCCATAAAACTTGTGCTGGCAGCAGAATCCAGCAAGCCAGATACTCTAAATATCAGATGCATGCAGCAGATCTTTTTTTATTTGAAGGCGCATGCAGCACATCTAACTGTATGTTTTATTAGTAAATTTCTCTTTTCAAACCATATTTCTACAGCACATGTGCGCCCTGCCTAAAATAGGAAAAAGAAATAAGAAATATAAAAATCACAGCTTTACTCGCTCGTACATTTCACAAGGCAATTAAAAATCAGTAGTTTCTATCTAGAACTTGAAAACTTTCAAGTATCTCATGTTAGTAGGAAACTTAGAAGGCCTGTACCGTGTTTACTGTACATTGTCAGATGAGTATGTTGTCTGTTGAAGTATATTGCAAGTTTGGTAAAACTAATGTACAGCAGGGGCATCCTACAATTGCATCTTCTCTACATCTTTGAATGGAAACATAAATCATTGTTACCAGCTGAACTGAGAATTTTAAAGACATTTGGAACTGGATATCACGCAGCCATGCCAAAGAAACCCACTAGGATTTGCTCTCGTGTATATTTTACTACAGACTGAACTCAGCAACAACTGCAATCACACTCAAGAGTGAGGGATTTTAGCCTCAAATTTTGGACGTGGGCACTTGCTCTAGGAGTCACACCATGAACTAAAACTTTAATTCAACCAAAGATAAGCAGATTCAAAGCCTGATACCACCGAGAAAATCTGTAGTTTCTGAATACCTTTCTAGTAACGTCGATGGTCAGAAGGTATAGAAGAAAATTAAGTCACGAACCATAATTGTATTTACATTCAAGCACCTGTAAAACATCAAAAATATATGATGGTTTGCATTATATTTTGACAAACGATATTTTTGTATAAGAAACATGTTCATTACTGCATGTTGAAAACCTATTTACCAAATGACCAATGCTATAAAATCTAACCAAAATCCTTTTTAGAGCATCACAGATTAGCCATTTCTGCCTACGCAATGAGCTAACGGGTTTTGAAAGCATAAGACATATTTATAAGCACGAGGGGCAACTAGTTACCTGGATCCTATATTGCATTAGCCTGCCAACTTTTTGCCAAAGGGAATGTTTTGGCCATCAATGCATACAGATAAGTGGCAAGCCAATTTACTCCAATCCTCACTATTGCCGCTTTCGAACTGTTTGCTCAGAAAAGGACAGCAAGAGATGCTTAAAAATTGAAGACCTGAGGGCAGCCCGCAGTTTGGCAATGTCTGCAGCTGAGAGCAGCCTGATATTTCAAGGCATTCCAAGGAAGTCATTCGGTGCAGCTCACCGGGAAGTGAACAAAGCTGTTTGCAATCATGGATGACGAAATCTTGGAGCTTGCTTAAACATTTTAGATCTATAGGCAGGGAAGATAGTTCAGGGCAGTTCTTAATTTCCAGATGATGAAGGCATGTAAGCTTAGATATATATCCAAGCAGTGATCTTGTTGGGCCACGCAAAACTAAACTATGAATGGATGGAAGCTTAGGAATAGACGTCAGATCAAAACAATTCCATATCTCCAACTTCTTCAATGCGGCGAATTGATTAGGAAGCCGTTTCACTTTGGGGCATCCACTGAGAAAAAGCTCCCTGAGGGACGGCATATCGACTTCACCTATACCAGACCAATCCTCCCATTGCGATAGATTCTCGAATTTCAAAGTTTCAAGTAATGGAAAGCCTGTAACCTTGCCATTGCTGCAAAATTCAGTACCAATACGCTTCACAGCCACCCTTTCAAAAGCAAGGTGTTTGAGGGACAGAAGCTGGCCGAGTGCAGGAAGGAACTCACACTGTAAGCAGTCTGAGATGGTTACTGTGATCAGGTTGATGAAACGAGGATCCTCAATCCAATTCGGAAATACTGCTCCACCATACCCCCTAACCACAAGTTCTTTCAAGTTAAAATGAGGTTGTAGATTTTCTAGCACCTTTTCATTTAGCCCAACATCTTCTCTTTTAGCAGAATGCCATTGCAATTCCAGCTTCATGATGTGCCTTTTGTTTCTTAAAGAAGATCTTCTGGCTTCATCTTCAGAAGCCACTTTATCAAGTTTGGAAATGCAAAGCCGTCCATGAACATCGAGATCCTTCAACTCCCATATCTGACATTCGCCAGTGCTGCCAACAACGAAACTGGACAACGTCTGGAGACTAGTCAAGTGCCCAAAGCCAGATGGGAATGATGACAGGCCAGATATCCTGCACTGATGAAGCTCCAAATTAAGATGCCTCAGATTGGTGAGTTTTGTGATCCCCTGGGGCAAAGCCTGGAGTTCGAAACAATCACCTAGGTCTAATGTCTGAAGAGCAAAGAGCTGACCCAGTGATTCAGGAAGCTTCTCGACCTTTGTGCTGAAAAGGCGCAAGTACCTCAGCAACACCAACTCATTGATGAACTCTGGTAAGACATGGAGAGACGTATTGCTTAAATCCAATACCCTCAAACACCTCAAGTTCAAAATGAATTTTTGAGGCAGTTGCAATTCGCGGGCTTTGCATTCCCCATCCAGAAGAAAGGTGCGTAAGCCTTGAGATTCATTAGAATCCTCTTTGGAGAAGCTATCAATTTGGTTTGCATCCATTAACATGTGCCGCATTCCACCAGGAATTTCACGAGGATCGCCAGGATCAATCCAACAGCACTCTTCACCTGACATAGATTTCAAGAATTCATGGATTACCTCATGCACAGAAAATTTGGGCTCACCCTCTTCTTTATCAAAATGAGAGAACTGCAGGAATGATCTACCGAGTAGCTCTTCAAAAAAGCCCATGCCAATATCTTCCATTCTTTCATTTCCTTTGGGAAGAATAAAACCCTGAGCCATCCATAGTCTGACTAAAAGATCCTTGCCAAAGTACAGTTTTTTGGACAACACTGAGCAGTATAGAAGACACCGCTTCAGATGCAAAGGCAGAAAGATATAGCTCAACCTTAGAGCAGGATAAGAACCAGTCTTGTTTCCTGGCACGTTCCATAGTTGGCTTTTGAGGACATGTCTCCACTTGCTCTCATCTGTTTCGTTGAGCAGCAGACTCCCTAGTGCTTTCACATACAGAGGTGAGCCCTTGCACTTCTTGACAATCTCCTTGCCAATGTAAACCAAGTCTGGATTTGCTTCCCTGGCATCATTCCCACCAAAGGCACAGAGGCTAAACAACGACCAGCAATCTTCAGAAGATAAACCTTTTAATTGATAGGCGGGGTTTGAACTCGTGTGTTCTGCCACCGTCCGGCTCGTTGTGGTCAGTAACACTTTACTCCCTGTTGCCCCTGAGATGAGAGCTGCATGCAACTGGTCCCAATCTGCGCAGTTGTCCTCCTGAACATCATCCAGAACAAGCAAATAACGCTTTCCGGTTAGATTCTGACGAAGCTGTCGCTGCATGGCCTCGAGACTAAGAAGTACATATTTGTCTCCAGTTGCGGATTCAATAATTGCCTTCATCAGCTTTCTGACATCGGAACCAGGTGATACGGAGACCCAAATCCGCTTCTTGAACTGTTTCTTCAATAAATCATCATCAAACACCAGTCTTGTGAGAGTTGTCTTCCCGGTACCGGCTGCACCAATTACAGGAATCACATCCAATTCCTTGCTCTTGGATTCATCCGACACAAGCAAACCGAGTAGGCTGTCCTTATCGGCCTCCCTGCCGAAGGTGGTGGATTCATCCATCACAGGCAAATGCTCCCTCTTCTCCTTGGCATAAACCCCTTTATTGACCCAGGCCACTTCGTTCAACTTTAGCTCCGCCCTCCCCTTAGCAACCTCGTTCAGCCTCTCCGCTATACCGTTTACCCGGTCCCCAAACTTAAAGGGGGCTAAAGCAGAACTGACATCGTGAAATGAGGCACTAACCTGGTAATCATCGCCGTGGCCTCCGTTAACAATATCAATCCCGTTCTCCCCGCTGCCAGGATTGAGCTGGAGGGCCCGGACGGCCATTTCCTCAAACAAGTCGTCGGCGTCCCAGATAACGGCCTTCAGCCGGTGGAGCCAGGCCCGCACGGCGCGGTCTCGCTCCTGGCGGTCCTCAGCATCGGCTAGAACCGCTTGGATGCGCAAGAGCATCCGGCGAACTTTGGTCATGGCATTCTCGCAGCCCAATTGCGGAGCTACATGCTTGAGCAGCGGGGAAGCCAGGTGTCGGAACATGACTTCAAGGATGGCGGAAGGAGCCGGTTCTCCCATGGTCAATAGCAGAAATTAAACAGGAGCCTTGCGTCGTCGTCCCCTTCCGTGTGAGCTAGGACACCGTTTAGATACTATCGAGCTATTGGTTCAGGGGAATTAGGAAGAGGAAAACACGCCGGAGATGACGACCAAGGTCTCCTTTTTCGACGATGGGGTAGGGGGCGTTTGCTTTCGTTTCTTCTTCCGCGTCTTCCGTTTTCTTTCGGCGTTTGGGAATCTTCCCTTTTTGTTTTCAAAGGAAGGAATAGAGGGGAGAACGAAGGTGGAAACAGGGAGGGGGATTGGCATGGCAACCACTACTTGGAAAGCGGGTGATGATGGCGAAGCAATATCCCGCGTTTGGAATTCGAGGTTGCTTTCTGATAACGTAGTGGGGTCGCGCCCAATGGAAGTTAGGAAAAGGGCTAGTTCATCCCGGCATGACCCCATCCGTTGATTGCTGAAGTACTTCTCTATGTGGATAAGTTGTTCAACCAAACAAATTCAATGGTTGTTCAGCCGAACTACTGCGGCTCTTTTTATTAAATTTCATTCCATCTTTGAAAATGTTAAACAGGCCATGCCTTGATTGGTTGGTGAACCACGTCGGTGCATTCATGGGTGCCAACAACTACATCCACTCGTGCAGGTTGAACAAAGGGCTACCGCATTGGCATCAACTTGGCCTTTCTTTGTATCGAACAAAATAAACAAATGCATTTCATATAGAGCTTCAGGATGCCAAACTTTAATGCCAATCGGATCATTGTAAGGGCCCGTTCGCAACTAAGGCCCTGTCTGGTTGAGCTGCGTTCGAAGACGTTCAGTTTCAACTCACTGTGATTTCTATTTCCTAACGTTTGGTTTGATGTGGTTCCAGCACACAGTGTGAAAAACAACTGCACAGTGATGTTTAGTCATACAGATAAAGTAAGAAAACGAACCGCTCTGATTTTGGGTGTGGTTGGTTTTCTCACTTGCTACCCGTCGGAGCTATTGTGTTGGTCTTATCATTTTTGCCTTTCCTTCTTAGTTTCTTGGTCCGTCGAGTGCAGGTTGGTATAATTGCAGCTTTAAACCGCCCGGAATCAAACTCAAACAATAAAAAACGTGTGTTGATTCCACATCCAACCAAGCGGTTGCAGGTCTAGTTCAACTAGGGCCCGTTTGGTTGTGCTGAGAATCAATTTGCGTGTTGCAACTGCACAGTGTTTTCTAACCCAAACGTTTGGTTGCTTGCGGGATCAACTCTGTCATTGAAATCCAACTGCATCATCCGCTGGACGGCATACAAAAATTGGGGGAATCAACCGCGCCAAAACATAGCGCGGTTACTTTTCCACGGTCACTCGTACAGCTGAATGCCTACGATGGTTTTGTATGCTGCATACATCCCATGCCCAACAGCCATGTGAGTACTACAGCTATTGGCCAAGGGCCCGTTTGGTTGGGTCGTAAACCAAGGTTTCCGGTTGCAACTACGTAAAAAGTTTTACGTTTGGTTAGGTGTGGTGGCAGTTCGTGGTGAGGGAATCAACTGCACTGTGATCTTGGACGCCATACAAAACTAAGAAAATGAACCGCAAGCTGATCGGGCGCGGTTTCATTTCTGCAACTGGCGTTGCATCAATTAGAACGCCTACTATATACATTTGTGGCTGCCGCAGATACCTACTACTGTAATTTTTAATAACAGCTGTCATTTGCAACTATGAACTGCATCCAACCAGACGTCAACAATTCAACATTCTGCATTCAATCTACTAGGTACCAGACGGATATGTTGCAGCTTCAAGTCATCGTTTACCATTTCCTGTTTTAGAACTCTTGATGTTGGTTAGTATTACATCCAATCAAACTAGCCCTAAGCTTCTGATCAGGTAATAGGTACGTCGAACCAAATGAAAAGAAGTCAAACAGCTGAGTAGCAGTTACATCTAACCAAACGATTACAGTTGTACTTCAATTTCCTGAATTGCATTTTCTGTTTTCAAACTAACCGTTGCGTTGCAAGAACAAGCAACCACACAAGCCCTAACTTAAGTTTGATTTCCTGTTTTCCAACTATATGTGTGGGTTCGTTTTACACCCAACCAAATTAGCCCTGAGGGCCAGTTTGATAGGGTATACTTACAGTTCTATACATTTAAACATATTTGCATTTTATTTGGTAGGGTAGAGTAGGATGTAGTTTACGGAATTTAATTTGTATTTCAAAAAGGACCGGCGGCACAGCTTGTTGTTAAAAAAATAAAAAGCATATTTGCATCCAACTTCACGCTCAGCAGCAAATTCACGGTATTTGTACTGCGGCCTATTCAGGTGCAGAAAAAGTTGTTTCCCTGACTGGCTTTTCTTGTTATTACTAGTTAACACATACGTGCCACGCACGTAAACATAAAATTAGAAAAAAAATGTTATTGTTTAAATTAATATTCGGTGTAAAATTTTATCATTCAATTTTGTTAAAGGAAAACTATAACGAAATATTCTTTACTAAGAATAAGATGTTGCATTTGTATTAACCTTAATTATAATAATTTATCTGTGTGAAACCTTAATTATAATAAATTTAATTACATTAATTTATCTCGTTGTCCACATATGTTTCCAAATAAGGGTCTAAGTACATGTAAAACATATAAATCATTGTTGATTTTCATTAGGTGTCATATTTGTTACCTGTTATGCATACATGCCTTTTAAATGGTTGAGGCATGGTCAAAATAATATAATGGATATGTAGTAAATGCTAGTAACTGAACCGTTCTACTTTTTTGGTTGAGACCCATTCATTTAAAAAATAGAGAACGTGGTCGTGAGGGAAAAAAGAAGAAAAAAAGGGAAGAGAAAATCAATAGAAGGGAGAGAACCAAATGAATGAAAGGTAAGACTTGAAATTATGTGAGAAACAACTACACAAGAATGAACGAACTTTGTTGGGGGGATGGTTACCGAAAAATGTGAGAGTGATTATGGAATGAGTTCGGAAGGGTGGGGATATGAGAGAGTTGTTGTTAATGAATGAGATAATGGTTTGATTTGCAAATCAATTTCTATCCAACAAACGTTAGTAATTGAACCACCCGGTTTTTTTATTAAGACTCATTTATTTCAAAGTTTGAGAACGTGGTTCGTATGAGAAAAATAAAAGAGAAAAAAGATGTAAGATAAATCAATAAAAGGAAGAGAATTAAAAAGATGTGTTGGTTATCGGCAATGGAGAACATGGTGTGTATGGAAAAAATAGGAGAGAAAGCAAGTAAGATTAAATCAATAAAAGAAAGACAATTAAAAGAAAGAAAGGAGAGGGAGGAACGGACTTTGTGGGGGTGGTTATGGAAAGGGTGGGAGTGGTGGTTATAGAATAGGGAGTTTGGAGAGCGTGAGAACTTGTTTTTTTTTTTTTAAAAAGAGAAAATGTGAGAAAAATTGTGAGAAGAGAGAGAGTGAAGGAGAAGGCATCATTCTAAAATAGTGTGTTGTGATTGGCTGAAAGGGATAAAATGGCATGTGCTTGTAATTAGTTAGAAAAACTCCCTCTTTTTATAGTAGTATAGATAATCATTGGTTTTCTGCTGCTAAAGTTTGGTTACTAACTACAGATAAACACCCCTTACGTCCACGGTTTTAAGCGATTTTTGATAACGGCATCTGCGGTCTCGGTCAAAAAGTACGAGAGCGGTGAGAACGAGTCAAAACCTTCCATGATTTTTGCACAAATGTGCCTTTCATCGCAGTTGCGTGGGTTTGCTACAGGAATAAAACATGGGACTAGAGAGAATTATTTTTATCTCCACATATGCATAACAATGAAATAGAGGGAGAGCAATAAGTTATTTTCTTCTTCTATTTTGTTATTATCATATGTAGGAACAAATAGGATTCTATTTTTGATCTTATTTCTTGTTCATATAGCATTATTCTAAAAAGATGGTATAAGACTTTTTTTACTGATGATTGGAGTGCAGTTTCCAACGTTTGAGACACGCTATCATTCATGTACGAAAAGAATCCAAAAATACTATACGAAGTTTCTCACCTTGAAGGGGGGTAGTGGGAGGCTTGTGCATTTAATTAGAAAATGTCCTCCTAGCAACTAAGGATATGTTTGCACTGTGTCATGTTGATGATGGTAATATTAATAGGGGTGGCAAAAATATCCGACCTTACCCGATCGACCCTACCCGACTCGACTTTACCCGATCAGATCCGACCCAAAAAGTTGGATCTTATTCAGATCTGTCCAGCTTTCTGGTCGAGTCGGGTCCAAATTATTATGCATTGGGTCAGGTCTTATCTAGTTTGGATTGGGTCAGATTTTAGTTTTGCAATACTTCTTAAATTTTAAATTATTTGAAGTAGAATATTTTCTATTGTGTTCAGGTCCATTCAGGTCTGGTTGGTCTCTGGTCGAGTAGGTCCGGGTCCATTTTAGGTCTGGTTTATCTGGATTCGGGTCCATCTCGGATCGGATCTGTTCGGGTCGGGTCTAACAAAATTAAACCCATTATCAGGCATATTGTAACATGAGTACCATTGATGAATGTATATTCATCCTAGTTTTAGTTCGGATTTCTTTTGCATTTAGATTCCACATTTTGTTTTAGAATTAGATTCAAGTAGCTTACCTTTAGATGTGCTCTATTGGGCTAGGTTTGGAAGTAATTTTCTAACCCTAACGAGAGGCTTGAAATCGATCTCTACATGACAATGAAGGGTGGGGATCCTATTGCCCTTTCAACTAGCGGGAGCAAAAGGAGGAAGCATATCACAAGGTGTCGGGTAGTGTTCTGGCCCAAAACAAATTTTCATTAAGTTCAAGACTGCAAATTGATCATGGTCCGACTTCGAAAAATGTGTTGCATTGACCAAAAAATCACACTCTGATTAAAGAGCCATTGGGCTAAAAAATTTATAATTTGCATCAACCAAAGTGTCACATCGTCTGACAAGTCTGTTGATTAGTGAAACATGTAGATGGATGTAGCACCAATGTAGCAATGATGTGAGTTATTGCACACACAAATCCATAAAAGAATTATCCTAGGTTATAAATCATTTAATACAATTTCAACTAACTCCACAAATAGACAGATCAATTACAGTATAGTGAAGGTCAAATCCCAAAGGACAAAACTTTTAAGAAATCACTTTGAGGCCAATCTCTAGAGAGAATGATATTTAAATCTGATTGTTTGAGAATGATTATAACTAAGGATGCAATTTAAGATTACAAGAAAGAATTGATTAATTTAAGGTTTAATTCAATATTTTAAGATTAACGGGGTGTGTGGATTTTACTATCACCATTTATATGCCCATTTGATCGTCACAACTCAATTGTCCTCAATAACTAAACTATGACCGAGTGAGTTCCCCCCTTGTAGATTGTGAATTCAAAAGGACTAAACTCCGTGTGAGCTCAAGATTTTTTTACCTACATTTCATGATTCAGTCATCCAGTAAGGTTCTTTCCGTGATCATATTCATAATGCTATGCATCTATTTGGTAATCTAATCCTACATTTTGTGGTCTCTACACTTAGGATTATATCAAACATGTTAAAAGAGAGACCAATTCACATAGAAAGCAAAAAAACAAATGGAGAATAGCTTGATTGTATGAGGAGGTTTGATTTTGATAACAATTAGATACAATATGGGCCATGGGGTTACTCCTCATGCCCTGGAGAAAAGTTCTATTCAGTCATGCTCGAAGTAAGAATACATATACAAGAAGAAAGATGAGAAATTATGTTACTGATGGAGAAGTGAGGAGTAGTTACTGATGTTTGACTACTGTGATCCGCTTCATCCTTGATGAATGTAAACAAACCCTCTAGGATGATCTCTTTATTTTTGTTCTCCTTCCGCTCCTTGATATAGAACTTTCCCTTTCTTAAGTGAGGATAGAATCAATGATTATTAGGTATGGCCACCACTTTTATCACTTAACTTTCTTGGGTCGACACTTGTGTAATTTTACACTGTCTGGCCTAATGATCGGGCGATCTGCAAGGGAGATCACCCTGATCCATCACTTGATGTGTGATCGTTGGTCTTTGGATCGTTCGGTCGGTGAAGGAGATCAGTTGATCATCTCTTGATAAGCTTCTGAAAAGTGCACGAGATTGGACAATCTACAAAGGATTTTGTCTTCTCAAAAGTTGGACCAAAAACTCTAAACGTGTTGATGTCGTGGGAGCAATTTCTCATTTAATGGGATCATCTGATCTATAGGGGAGATCTCTCGATCGGGCATTTCTTCTTGACTTTGTTCTACAAGTAGATCTCCCTATCTAGATGATAGATCACCCAGTCATTTGGTGCTACAAAATCATAGAGTTCCTAACATTTTAGGTGGTCTTCTAATCAGTCGATCTTCAAGGGGGGTTGCCTGGTCTGGGGGGGTCATCTGGGAAAGCCTTGAAATGGGCGAGTGAATAAGGCATAATACACCCACATCACACTTATGTACGAAACCTAACATGAACTTATCTTATCCCTTCATGAAGTCTTTTTTATTCTCATACTGTGTTATGGTCTAGGGAAATTACGCTAAGATTGAGGATTAAAAACTTTCATTTGTTATGGTAACCTACATATTTAAGGACGTGTCTACATCCTATTATTATGACCTTCAGTATCCCTCCCATGATCAGTCTCTATAAGTATATTTACCTTTAGGGTCATTTATATAACAACCACCAAGTCTATGGACTAACTTGACTAGGAACAAGGACCTCAACATATCACATCATGGTTACTATCATCATCATTATCACCTTTTTTACCAAAGTAAAATTTATGGTGGTATAATTAGAAATGCTTACTCACTATCATGATTTAGTGGTGCCTATAACTTTGTGACATTATTACTACAAGTTACCCAAAAGTTTCCTATTCTAATAACCATTGTTTGTACTATTCATTGAATTAAGTTAATGACCCAAGTTGTTACACCCCAATCTCACAATTACCACTAATCATGAGATTAGGGTATAAATTGAGGATTTAATGTAATACAAATATCACCCTTAACTTTTTCTTCTTTTTCAAACTCTTTGTTTTCTCGCATTGAACCACATAAACAAACTTTATAAGAGAATTAAACTTTTATTTCTCTAATGTAATCTCAGTGTTAATGATACACATCCATACATTCATTATGTTTCTCACACTTTCATGTACATACGACATGAAAATCATTTACATTCTCTCTTATTAAGGAAAATAACATACAAAACATCATTTACAACACTCACATCTATACAAGGACCTACAGTGATAGGGACCGACTGAACTTAACTATACTCAAACTTAACTCTTGTGGCAGATCTACTCTGATGCAATGATATCTTCTTCAAGTCCATGTGATTTCCCTAGAAATTTTGAGTAGAGGGGTGAGCCTACTCACTCAGTGAATGAGTACTTCAAAGAAACAGTCTAAAGCACTGATATAATTACAGTTATACTTTTGAGAAATTGATATCAATTATAACAGCTGTAAGCTTTAAAGAGTCTAATAATTGACAATCATAAATATGGCAGGATACTCTAGATATCTATAAGAGTGAATCAATATATGAAATGCTTGATTGAACGTAAAGAGAACTAATAATTCAGAAACATACAAAGAATAATTGAATAACTGTACACACTTGTTTGACCTCTCATTCATTTTATTATGCCCTGATCATATGGAGTGTACTCTACATATGAAGACTCGTAGTGCTCTATGATCACACCCTACAAGACTTAGCGAACACACCCGGGAAATACTAAGTCTGACTACTCTCCTGGTCTGCAATAGGGAAATGGCTCTCTGGCCTAAACTGGATGCCTCCTCTAACCTGAGCACCCATGCAGAGAGTCAAGCCACCTCTTGGCTTTTCTGTACTCTAGTGCCACCAGGACTTATGGTTGATGTTGGACACTACAAACTATAATTTAAGGAGACTTCCACTAGGGCTTCATCCCCCGTGCCACCTGATAGCATGTTTCGACCCCCGTATACTGGACACTACCAAGGTTAGGTCGTTTCACCCCTAAGGCGCAGACCTCACATAGGGGTTATATGGTGTTCAGGGCTCCTAAGTCTATTATTGTATTATTCCTCGAAAGATCTTTCTACATTGTACCATTCTCTTACTTATACTTGACTCTGGTATCTCTATGGTGTCGCGTCTACTTATTTAAGTTATAATACAACATGTATATCATTCTAAACTTGGCAGAGCAGTATATTTAAAACATTGTAATATACTGAGTAATCAACATATTATACATGCAGGCAGACTAAAATTCTTAAATAAATAGATTACATGTCCACTTGGCACATACACACTAGAATCGTGCAATTTATCATCTTATTACACTGATAAGAGTTAATTACTTGACATATGAGTAATCGGCAATAGCACATGCAACTTATCTGTATTTTTTCAAAGAACGTGCATATCAACCCAAATCTTGAGTTGTGCATCTCATAACTCAATTAAGAGTTAATTACTTATTATGACAAGAATTATTAATAAAAATTGAGAACATTGATACCACAATACTTGATTCATTGAACACCCTACTCTTAGGGTTTCATTTAATCACAACAAAAGCTACAAAGAAAGGTGTAATACATCTATCACGTACTTTTCAAATCTTTACAACACATGATACTTGGGATCTCAATCCCTTATCACATTACTGGGAATTCTCATCCCTTCACATCATTAACATAATTACTAGATTTGGGTATTCAAACCCTTAGATCATCACATAGCATTGTTACCTCTGTAATAGGTAGCCATTACCTCTAGGTCCTTAGACCAAGGTATTCATTTCACTAGTTGTACAAGTATTCTCATGGCTCATGAGGCCATCACACATCTTGTCACATCTCACTAGGCAACAACTTATTCCCATGGCTCACATAAAGATTTCATGCGACATAAACATTCACTGAATAAAGACTACTATCAACAAATCATATAAAATAAATATATGTATGAAACCTTGGAACTGAGCTGAATTTGGGTTTCCATGCCATTCACTGGGATATCATGCATCAATAATAACATTGAATAAATAAATTCTATCATGTCAAGAAAATCCCTTCAAATGGATTTCATGAAATCTATTCACAAATATCCAACTTTCCTCGCATCTAGGGTTTCACCATCTTCACTGAGATACCAAACAAATACTACTCACTTTAAATGAAATCCAATATAGTATCTAACATATATGTACTATGAATTTAGATAAACAATCATTCAAAACTAAGGGGATCTAGATAAGCAACTTTCTCTATTTACTTATACAACAAATTTCAGTCATAGACAAATTCCCTATATTTCAGTTTATTCTTATAACCTCTGAGAATACTTAGGGAATTCTCATTAGGATGTATTGCATATATTTCTAATATGATTTTATCATCTTAAATTCATCCAAATAGAGGAAGAATCCATTTCATATCATTTTGCAACAACTTAGAACAAATAGACAATGCAGGGTTTGTAGTCGCATACTAAGCAATTAAAGATTATGGATGATTTAACCAATTTTCGTATAATATACTATTTAAAAGAAGTTACCACTCACCCTAAGGTGTGAAAACACCTTAAAAATGTATCCCATATCTGAAAATCTCGAATCCATATCAAATCCCTAGCAATTCACTCAATTCTTCTTCCTTTCAACTCGGAAATCCTAAAAATGAGGGATTATGAAAAAGAGTGAGAAAAGGGGAAGTTTTGATACCATTTTGGATCAAATCAGAGTAGGGACGGAATTTTGACATGTGAGAGAAGATTCACCATGAAACTATATCCAAAGAAGCTAAACTTACATGATTTCATCATTCCTCGGATCACAAAACCCTAGGTCAGCATCTCCATCAATTTCTCCTCTTAAACCCTAACTCTCTCTCTCTCTAAGATTTTGTTTCTATGGATTGAATCACTAATTATGATAACTCATTGTGTGTTGGGTTGATAATATAGAGCAATTGAGCTGCTTGGGTCAATTACACTTTGACCCCTCACTAAACTTTTTCTTATTTCAGCAGATTTTTCTGTCATAAAAAGGTTTTTGTAATTCGTGTATTTTAGAGATAAAACCTTATCCAAAAATTATGATAATTTATAATATTGTTTATAATTGAGGTACTAAGATTTATTTAAAATTTGAGATCATTCCAATCACCCATTAAATAACTAAAAATCGAATAGTGAACTGCTATCCAGAATTTTGTACAAATGTCAGTTAGTGTAATTCGTCTACTGATAAGGTATAAATTAGTCCAAAATTATGAAAATTTTACATGTTGTTTATGATAGTGTTTTAGATCTCCATTTAAAATTTCATATCATTTGAATTTACCAATAAATAACTAAAAATAAAACACTACACTACTAAAAAACATTCGGTTAGCATTTTGGTCGAAGTATAGTTCGACCGAGAACCACATTTAGAGAACAATAAAATATTCTGAAATTTTTCTCTAATATGCATGATTGAGTTATCCATATCATATCCAAAATTCAATTAAATACAAAATTTGTATAAATTATGAAAAATTATTTACCACACTTCTATCCTAATCAAATTCCATACTCATGTACCATCAAAACCTTAATTTCAGCCAACTAGGGTTTATATTTCTCAAACCCTAATATATCAAACAATAGAACACATAAAGTTATTATTAGGTTTAAAACATCATAATTTAATTATCATCATTAATTAGATTTAAGCAATGATCAATCTAATTAAGCATATAATCATCCAGGTAAACCCTAGTTTACCAATTAAGCTCAGATGCGGTCATAACACAAGTGTACAAGGCTCCACCACTTAAAAGAACCTTCCTAACCATACATAAATTCGAGAGGGGGTAGACGACTAGATTATAGATATTATACTTATTCTTCTTCCTATTAAATTCTATATCACACTTATGTTTAGGGTCAGAGGGTTGAAAATGCAAGTCAAAAATTCTTTCTCTAAAGGCCTATTTACTAATAAAACTTTCTTGTTGTGGTGACTTAGTTCCAAAACCATCGATGAAATCTCAAAAAGTATTTTTTATTAATAATGAAAATAAGTTTGACGATGAAAACCTTGTGATGTACATCCAAAATGGCACCAAAATCAATTCGAGAACCAAGTCGACCACTTCCTACCACATATGACATATAATATCACCCTATCATCACTTCATCTTCTCAAACAAGGCCTCTCTACACACAGTGCCAAGAAATACTACAAGCATATCCAAATTCTAGATAAGGGGATATATATATTTCTTTTAGCATGCAGTCACTTCTAGTGGGTCCTCCTAGGCACGACCTCTATTATTCCACCATTCTCTTAGTCATGACTTAGTCCATCACCTCCCAAAACATAATTTATTTATAAGATCGTGTAACCATAATAAGAAAAGATTATGGTCTCTACTTCCCTAGTTGGTTTACATACATCGTGTCAATACAAGCCCATGTGAACTAGCTAGTCAAGCTATTCTTCATCTCACACATAAGATAAACTAATTATAAGGTGTCGATGAGAGAGTGGTCAACTCTTTAAGGATCAACCCTAGTTGTACTTACCTCACATAACCTTAGTGTCAGATTTTGAGAAAAGAAGTATCCAATATAGCATTCCAAATAGGATTATGCCTCGATATGTCCTTGGAAAAAATGGCATGGCACAAAGTTTCATTTTCTGATCCAACTATGTGATCATTCCTACATTATGGATATGTGAGGGATGAAATCAAAAGGATAGTTACTTGAAACCAGAGAGGACAACTTTGCAGAGCAATTGATGCTCTAAGTTGTTCTTGAGAAGCCCCCAGTACCCCTCTATATATAGGAGGGGTCAGGATCTGGGTTCTCAGCCCCGGGCAATGCGGGACTAAAGCGGGAGTAGAAGGGTCCGGAATTTCCATGAATTGATACACTGTAGTAAGTGAACCGATCGTTTCACAAACAAACTGATCGTTTGGGGACTGAATTGATCGGTTCATCTCATGAACCGATCGTTTGGGGAGTTGAACTGGTCGTTTCATTCATGAACCGGTCGTTTCACTTCCCAGGGCAGTTCCCAATTGACTTTCTTCTTTCCATTTCCAATTAATCCAAAAATCAAAACTTGTCCCAATCAAATTGTACAAGTGAAACGAAAATATTTTCTCACCAACCTAACTTTCCCAAACGGGCTCGTTTGGTCTAGCAAAACCAATCGATTCAACACCTGAACTGGTCATCTTACTTGACCCTGAGCTGACCGGTTCAACAGTTTGAACCGGTCAGTTTGCAGTCCAGGTTGTGCAGAAATCAGTCAATGCAGTTCTCAATCAATTTGACACCCAAATCAGTTAGTCTAACACTTGAACTTGGTGATTCTGAGTCAAGTCAATTGATTCAATGTTTAATTGAACTACTAAACACATTTAGTAAAAAAATCTAAACATCATTTGTGGATAAACTCCTCTTCCAGGTTAAATCCTATGTGTGTGACCTGGCAGGCCCATTTCACGTTGGCAGTGAAAGTCCATACACTTATGACTTCACAAGCAAAGAGTGGTGCCTAGTCGCACATCAGTGCTACCCAAGTGAAAAGAAAAGTTGGAGAACAACTTTCAATCCTACAATCTGTGATTGGTGTTACAGTGAATGTATAATTCCTTTGTCACTAATATCCTAAATGAACTCAAGGTAGGGAACATTCATTCTTTCAACGTTCATTCACTTCCTTGATCTCAGAGAAGACTGGATGAGATATGTGTGACATCAGTATCACATATTGATTCACACATACATGTGCATGCCTTTCTCAGTCCTACTCATCAAGTGTCCAAGGACATCAAACTCCCTCACAAGGGACAAATCCCATATCTATCACTCACCCCTCAAAAGACACATGTGTCAAAGTCACCCAATCATCACCTTTATAACAATCTATATTTCAGGAATGTGTTTGATGATGTCAAAGTGTACCCAATGACATGTGTTGAGTGTAGTGATTTTAGGTCAAATAATCACACCCACCACCATCACTGTGAGAGCTGACTGTGACTACCAAGTCATGGTTCCATGTGTCACTCTCACGGTGGGTCTGTCTGATACACTTGTTCTCTAACAAGTACCTATGTGCTTGGTTTGATATCACTATATCATGACTAATGAGATTCTATCATCAACCTACACACAATCTAGTCTTGTGTGTCATTGTTGTCTATCAATCTTCCATAATGACATCCGACTAGGGACAAAACAAGAATGTATACTCTTAAAATCTGTATGATCTCATCATTTAGGTCCTTAACCTAAAAGCATATGTCATTGAGTAAAACAATTCTTTAGACATTCAATCTATTCTGTCATTATCTCATAACTGACTAAACCAGAATGAATTGGAAGTTTGCCTTTGATGTTTATCAAATCAATCTTAATGTATCCCACCAATCATCCCATGATTGGATCTCAGGGCATACATACCAACAGACTCTCACTTGCACTATGAGCCAATCACCCCAGAATCATATTCTTAGTGATCTTCAAACATGTCCCACATGTTATTGTGCTCTAGTGCTAACGTAGTGAGTTATGGCAACACCTTGCCTAAGTCGGTATTATTGCATGTCTCACATCTCTTCGCTATACATCTTACGTATGAGATGGAGTTGTCATAATATGTGATCCAATATTCCTTTGCTAACCTTTAGCCTCATTGCATGACCAAGCACTCCTTACTTGTCATCAATGACCGTAATATCTATAAGTTCATCTTTATGAACTCCCAGATCCATATAGTATCCATTATTGTTCTCTAACACACAAATACTCGGCATTTCCTTTTAAAATGGCTTTATTGGAACGTTTCCATTTTTCAACTCATATTCACTTTTATATATGTTATATATTTTGCGATCAATTTTCTGTCTTTTTCAGAAGTTCGCATCAGTGTAACTCTTTACAGTGAATCCTTCCTAATTTCCATAGAAATAGTACTTATCAAGTTCTCATGGTATTCCAGTAACCCTTACTGGAACTAGACAAACATCCACTCGTCATGTCCCACATACGAGTTATCAGGATGAGCATATCATATTGTCATGTCCTACATACAAGATGATAAATGCATTTTATTCTTTCTATGTCCATACATGCAAGATAACGGGATGATTACATACATGATAGATCCATATCTATTCTTTGTGTTCCCATTCTTCATAAGAATTGGGACACTTGGCTCTGGGATACTCACTCCATGTAACATGGACAAGTTTTCTCCCACTGAATCTATGCATAATGAACCCTTCAGTACAGATTGTCAATGTATGCTCTCTCTTTTTCAGGTCAAGAGGTTTTTGAGAACTATCTCTATAGGTCTCTATTCCTATCACATAGGAAACGTCTCTATATTCCCTAAAGATAATTTTCATAAAGGATTCCATTCTAGAACATCTCATTCCTCATCAACATGTGGAATGTAAATATGCTCCCACTAAATCACAGATCCCTTCTTTATCTTTGTCATATCAGTCAAACCCTTTGACTATATTATCAAAGTAAAGATTTCCAATTCTGAGTTGCTTGTACTCAATCAATCACATTGATTAGTCCATTGTAACTTATAGACTTCATTTGCATTAATGGATTCATAAACCTTATAGGTTGTGTCACATACACATCCTTGTCTTATTCCACATAGGAATGCGGTTTTAGTATCCATTGCCAAATGTCTTAGTCATTAAGTTGCAATCAACAAGCATGATCCTTCTCAAAATGTCATCCATGTGTCTTAACGCTTAAGACTTATATGCACTTATGGGTTTTATCCCAATGGGTGCTACCATCAAGGTCATACCTTATGGTTCACATGGTAGTCATCTAGGATCTTATGGTCATAAACCATAACTCAAAATCTGGTTCCTCAATATCATCTACATTGTTGACTCATCATATAGATATGTGAGGTGTATCTATTAAGGAATTTGAAAACTCACAACACTTTGTGATTCTTAATATCCTTTATTAGTGTAAGGTATTATCTATTTAAGAAGAATTTAGTTATTTGATAATCATCCTCTAACTCCTTAGAGTATGAATCCTTTTGATTTAGACATCACTATGCCTTAATCATGAGTTCTCTATGATACACTATCATAATCACTCATAAGGTTTTCAAACATTTGGTTTAAGTATCTCATTCATTGATCACATCAAGAATAATTACTTTTACCGAATTTGTACTTCATTCATGGTCTTCTTGAACACTTCAAGATATTCATATTGGTATTTCTCTAAACACCATTTGAAGTATTAGCATTTATTCCAATAGATATGTAAATACATCATATGTATTATACCTAATAGGATAGTCGTTCTCCCACTACATCTAGTGAAGATTGACTTGTCATCATGTCCAAGATATTCATGTCTCTTAATGGTTCACAACCAAAAGAGTCTAGCTTATCCATCAACATGGAAAGTAGAGATGAATTTCTCATGATAATGCTAATTCGTTGTTTGAGTTATCAATAACTTTTAGGTATCATTTTATCTTATGTATACCAAGTACCACAAGATAAAGAAAAACATTGCCACAAAGATCATATCTTTGAAATTGAAACATCAACTATATTGATGGCCATCTTGTCACTATAAGATGCAATAATAAAGTGTTTCTATTAACAAATTGAAATATCAATTCTCAACTCTATTGTGTTCCCTTTAGGATGAAATAAATTGAAAGGTACTCCTATCTATGGCAGCAACACTTGCTCCAATGATGAGTACTCCTTTCTTGGCCCTTTCACAAAGGCCATCACTTCCTTTTAGATCTTGCATATCATATATGTCAGATCTTCATCTTGGTATCATATACCTCAGATAAAGAAGTGTTTATTTCATGATACCTATGGTGGAGATCTCTATCCCCTCCTTTCATCTTCTTTTATTCTTCTAGATATAGAGGGCAATTTCTCCTCCCTCGTTCACCCTTCCCATATGCCTTGAGGTTGAATATGGATTGGGTTGCTGGCTAGCATCAGAACACTTCTTTGCTTTGCCCTTGACCTTGCCTTTAAGACTTATCCTTCATTGATCACATCAAAGATTAGGGTTTGTCTTTCTTCATCTTTGCCTCTACTGTCCTCAACATGTCCAACAACTCTGTCAATGGCTTATCAAGGTTGTTCATATTGTATTTCATCATGAACTGTATGACTCTTGCAACATTTGCATTATCATACCAGTATCCAACTCTTGACTCAGAGGGAATCCCATTCTAGTCAGGTTTTTCACATACCCAATCTTTTTGAGTGTGTGAGAACCAACTGAATCTCCTTCTGTCATGACATACTAGGATAGTGCCTTGGAGACATCATATGTCTCATGTTATCTCTACAACTCACAGTTCAGAGAATACAACATCAAGCACTCCACATCAATGGCATCCTTGGTATGCTTCCAGTAAGCATCCCTTTCAGCCTTTGGTGTGGTGGGAGCGAGTTCATCTAGTTCTGGTATAACTAGGACTTAGAGCTTTCGCTCTTCGATTGAGAACACTTCTCAACGTCCTAATCAGTCATGGAATTATTCCCATTTAGCTTGTCCTTCTCAAGGACCGATCACAATGAGAAGTGATTGTTGTTTGTGGCCATTTGTACTACAAAAGGAAATATATGCAATTTAGTCAAAAAAAATCATTTTTGACTTGATTTGATTGATTTGAAAATTTTGACGATATAATTAGGAATTTAAAAAATTATCGCTCCCACTATTTTTGTTCAAATTGATAGCCCTCACCATCAATTATGAATATTGTAGTGTACAACCTTCTAGTGGGTCAAGATCCCAAAATCCTCTTAGTCATGGACCAGCTAGGGCTGTCACCCACAACTTAGATCTTCCAGGTAGGCAACTCTTGCCAATTGCATCATATGCAACTCTTAAAAGATGTGATGCGCAACTCCTTGCCATGATCACCTCCATGCCTCAAGGTGCTAGATCCTATCTAGGTCACCTTCTTAAGTCCGACCCAAAGCCAACACGATGAATATTCACCCTATTAGGGCAGACCCACATATCCATCCTTCACACTTCCACGAGATAGACGGTGTACCACGCTAGGGCATGCCCACACTTGGTCGATCAAGCTTTTCATGTGTCTCACATTTGGAGGGCATCTAAAACTTAATATATATTGAGGGATTTGGCTTTATAGGTACATATACATATCCAATCACCACAATATATAGTATGTATCATATACATGCTATATCCCACAGATAACATGTGAAACGATAAAAGCGATGATTATGGCCATCCTAATGTGATTCCTCGAGCCAAGAGGAATCACAGGCATCTAGGTCCACATCACATGCAGCATGTATAAGATGAACTTTGTGATTTGCCATTCTAGGTTTGATCAACTCATCTCCATGATTTATCATCTCGCCATCAGGCCGGTCGGTTGGGTGCCACCAGCCGATCGACTGGCACCTCCAATCGATCGGTTCACTGGTCACCGTGCATCTCTTCAAGTTGCCACCTTCTTGTCTCGCTCCAAGAACCGTCCGCCTTGGTCCACCAGTCGATCGTCTCATGGCCGAGACGATCGTCTCAATCCTCTAGGTGTCTGCCGTTCTTTGACATAATAGGAAATAAACTAATCCAGTTTACAATTGTGTTGGGAAACCCTGAGTTACATTTGGGGGGAGCAAAGGTAGGAAAGAATCTCGAGTTATCTCGAGTTACATTAGGAATAGGAGGTAGGGAATCGGTGTGCAGACTGAGATGTAAGCAACAACAATCAACCACACAAATTTAGGGTTTATGGCCACAATCACGCTACAATCACCACAGAAACCATTTAAGGGTGACGTGTATCGAATGCATTTATATACCATATCATATATGTATATGTAGGGATTGTGGATTTATATTGGACATGTATAAAGCCAATTAATTATTCACATTGTATGTAATAAATAAAAGGCGACAAACCAAAAAAACCGATCATATCAATTATCCTAGAAGTATATAACATTGACGTGGTTCTGATACCATTGTTGGGTTTTAGTGGAGGCAGAGATGGCAGCGAAAAAAAAAATTCTCCCCAAACCCAGAACCCAAAGAGATCTCGTCAACATCTATACGGTAGGAATGATGGTTTGTAGAGGCATACCTTGTCCCGAGGCTTTCTCGGCGACGTTACCTCGCGGCTAGCGTGGTCTTCACCTCCAGTCTTGGACGGTGTTTGTGCAGCTCCTGGTTACACCTGGACTAACAGATTGACAGATGTCCTCTGAGTGGAAGAAATCTCCCGCCTCTGTAGTAGTCCACACGGACCACCAGGAACTCCAGTTGTCCTATCCTACAGGACACTGGAAGGAGTCGTCCCCTTTTGTCAGCGTACTAGTCACCGACGTGCTCTCCCGTCACCAGTTGTCGTCATGTAGTTGTGTTTCCCTCACTGTGCCTCCCTAGTCGGGTAGCACTTGCTTGGGCTCTCTCGGTTACCACAACCAGAGAGGACAACTTTTTAGAGCAACTGATGCTCTAAGTTGTTCTTGAGAAACCCCCAGTACCCCTCTATATATAGGAGGGGTCAGGGTCAGGGTTCTCAGCCCCGGGAAATGCGGGACTAAAGCGGGAGTAGAAGGGTCTGAAATGTCTATGAATTGATACACTGTAGCAAGTGAACTGATCGTTTCACAAATGAACTGATCATTTGGGGACATAACCGATCGGTTCATCTCATGAACCGGTCATTTGGGGAGATGAACCGATAGTTTCATTCATGAACTGGTCGTTTCACTTCCCAGGGCAGTTCTCAATTGACTTTCTTCTTTCTGTTTCTAATTAATCCAAAGATCAAAACTTGTCACAATCGAATTGTACAAGTGAAACAAAAATATTTTCTCACCAACCTAACTTTCCCAAACTGACTCGTTTGTTCCAGCTGAATCGATCGGTTCAACACTTGAATCGATCGTCTCACTTGACCCTGAGCCAATCATTTCAACAGTTTGAACCGGTCAGTTGGTAGTCCAGGTTGTGTAGAAATTAGTCAATGCAGTTCTCAATCAATCTGACACCCAAATCAGTTAGTTCAACACTTGAACTTGGTGATTCTTAGTCAAGTCAATTGATTGAATGTTTAATTGAACTACTAAACACATTTAGTAAACAATATAAACATCATTCATGGATAAACTCCTCTTCCAGGTTAAATCCTATGTGTGTGACCTTGCAGGCCCATTTCACATTGGCAGCAAAAAGTCCATAACACTTATGACTTCACAAGCAAAGAGCGGTGCCTAGTCGCACATCAGTGCTACCCAAGTGAAAAGGAAAATTGGAGAACAACTTTCGATCCTACAATCCATGACTGGTGTTACAATGAATGTATAATTCCTTTATTACTGATATCCTGAATGAACTCAAGGCATGGAACAGTCATCCTTTCAACGTTCATTCACTTCCTTGATCTCAGAGCAGACTGGATGAGATACGTGTGATATCAATGTCACATATTTATTCACACTTGCATGTGCATGCCTTTCTTAGTCCTACTCATCAAGTGGCCATGGACATCAAACTCCCTCAGGAGGGACAAATCCCATATCTTTCATTCACCCCTCAAAAGCCCCATGTGTCAAATTCACCCAATCATCACCTTTATAACAATCTTTGTCCTGAAATAAAAACATACAGATTTCTAGAAGCAATATGTAGTATGTATCCAACCAATGGAAACATGGATAATATGTAATCAATCAACATTATTAGTGAATTGATACTAGTAACATAACCATCATTGACATGGATAGATGTGTTTGATTTATTTTTTTTGATCTCACTCTGTCCACATGTAGGGGACAAATGATCTTTTGCTCAGTGCATAGTAGATTATGTTCATTTTTTGGCTCATATGCCCACATGTAGGAGACAAATGATCTTTTACCCTTCCAAAACCCATTTCACAGTATATACATATAGGATGAGAAGAAAAAGGCCACAACATTGTAGATTCCACTGCTTTTTTTTAGTCTCATACATTCACATGTAAGATAAAATGATTTGTTCCTCTTTCAATATCCATTCATTATTGTAGGGGATCAAACAACTAAGGTATACATATTCTGGCTACATTTATAACAATATATATATACATTCTTTTGAAGGTTGATCACAAAATACATATAATAGTAGTTTAGTTTTCATGTTATCAAGTTAGATCTAGCGAAATTTGGTATGCTCATTTGATGTTATATGGGCAAACCTAAATCTGGCCCAAAACCTAGCATTCTTAAATGGGTCGGGTACGGGCTGACATTTTTCAATTTTTTCGGGCTCGAAACTGACATGTGGCTCATTTAAAATGTGGGTTTGGGTTTGAGACAAACAAAATCTGATATAACCTGAGTCGATGCTCATCCCTAATTCATACTCAAAGCCTCCTATTACTACATCTAAGATTTTGTGTGGGCGTTAGAAAAAATACAATATGGAAAATTAGGGAACTAAAAAATATTGTCTCTAAATTTCTAAACTTTCATATGGTTGAGGGTAAATCTATTTCCGATCAAACACATGATTTTCGACTCTTAGTGTAAGAGCTCGTAGATGTGGGCATGGTACTTCCTGAAAATTTTGTTGTGATGGCAATCATTGAGAAATTTCCAAAATCTTGAGAGTCATTTGGTATGACTCTTCAGCATCACAAAGGAGACAGGTCAATGAACGATCTCATGGTGAACATCTATTGGATATTAGGGGAGACAGAGAAGGTAGCGGAAACAAAAAAAATCCCCAAACCCAAAAAGAAGGAATCACATCAACGTCTATACAATAGGAAGGATGGTTTGTAGAGGCATACCTTGTCCCGAGGCTTGCTCAGTGACGTTACCTCACGGGTTGCGCGGTCTTCACCTCTGGTCTTAGACAGTGTTTGTGCAGCTCCTGGTCTCACTGGGACTGTTGGGATTGACAGTTGTCCTCCGAGCGGCAGAAGTCTCCCGCCTCTAAAGTAGTTCACACAGACCACCTGGAACTCTGATCTCCTTATCCCACAAGGAATCAGAAGGAGTCGCACCCTCCTATCAGCATACTAGCCACTGACACACTCTCCTGCAACCAGTTGCCTTTCTGCAGTTGTCTTCCCTTGTTGTGCCTCCCTTATCGGGTAGCACTTGCTTGGGCTCTCTTGGTTACCACAACCAGAGAGAACGACAACTTTATAGAGCAACTGGTGTTCTGAGTTGTACTTTGAGAAGCCCCCAATATCCCTATATATATAGAAGGGTTATGGGACAGGATTCTCTACCCCGGGCAATGTGGGATTAAAGAAGAAGTAGAAGGGTTCGAGATTTCCACAAAAATTGACATACTACGGCAGTTGAACCGATCGGTTCACACCCTGAAATAATCGTTTCAGGCCCTGAGCCGATCATTTGGGACCTGAGTCGATCGTCTGGGGATCTGAGCCGATCGGTTCATGGTCCTGATCCAACTCAAATTGACTTTCATATTTGTTTCAAACTAATCAAATATTAAACCTTGTCCAAATCAAATTTGTACAAGTGAAACAAACTGTATTTGCAAAATAGTCTTCTGACTTTCCAAACGATCTCGGTTGGTCCACGAATCGACCGGTTCAACAATTGAGCCGATCATCTCATTGATACATGAGTCGGTTGTCTCACCAGTTGAGCTGATCGGTTCACCAACCTGAGCTGATCATTTCATCCCATGAGCCGATCGGTTGGGGCAGCAGACTATGCAAATCAGTCAATTGAAGTTCCAATCAATTCAATACTCTTAACCATTCGGTCCAACACCTTGAACACTATGATATTGAGCTATCAATTGATTGAGTGTTTAATTGAACTACTAAATTCCTTTAGCAATCAATCTAAACATTGTTTGTGGATAAACTCCTCTTCTAGGTTAAATCCTATGTGTGTGACCCTGTAGGTCCATTTCACGTTGGCAGTGAAAATCCATAACACTTATGACTTCACAAGCAAAGAGTGGTGCCTAGTCACACACTAGTGCTACCCAAGTGAAAATGAAAGTTGCAGAACAACTTTCAATCCTACAATCCGTGAATGGTGTTACAGTGAATGTATAATTCCTTTATCACTGATATCCCGAATGAACTCGAGGCATGGAACAATCATCTTGTCAACGTTCATTCACTTTCTTGATCTCAGAGTAGATTGAAGGAGATATGTATGACATCAATATCACATACTGATTCACACATGTGTGCACACCTATCTCAATCCTACTCATCAAGTGGCCATGGATATCAAACTCCCTCGGGAGGGACAAATCCCATATTTATCACTCACCCCTCAAAAGCCCCATGTGTCAAAGCCACCCAATCATCACCTTTATAACAACCCATGTTTTAGGAGTGCATTTGATGATGTCAAAGTGTACCCAACGACATGTGTTGAGTGTAGTGATTTCAAGTCAAAGAATCACACTCACCACCATCACTGTGAGAACTGACTGTGACTACCATGTCATGGTTCCATGTGTCAAACTCATGGTGGGTCTGTCTGGTACACTTGTTCTCTAACAAGTACCTATGTGTTTGGTTTTATATCTCCATATCATGACTAATGAGATTCTGTCATCAACCAACACCACAATCTAATATTATGTGACATTGTTGTCTATCTACCTTCCACAATGACATCCGACTAGGGACATAATAAGAATGTACAAACTCTTAGCATTCGTATGATCTCATCATTCAGGTCCTTAATTAGATTGCATATGTCATTGAGTATTGTCATTCTCTAGACATTCAATCTATTCTATCATTATCTCATATGACTGAACCAGAAAGAATTGGAAGCTTGCCTTTGATGTTTATCAAATCAATCTTAATGTATCCCACCAATCATCCCATGATTGGCTCTCAGGGCATACATACCAACAGACTCCCACTTGCACTGCGAGCCAATCACCCTTGAATCATATTCATAGTGATCTTCAAACATGTCCCACATGTTACTATGCTCTAGTGCTTACACAGTGAGTTATGGAAACACCTTGCCAAAGTCGGTATTAACTGCATGTCTCCCATCTCTTCATTGTACGTCACACGTATGAGATGGAGTTGCCGTAATATACGATCTAGTATTCCTTTGCTAACCTTTAGCCACATTGCATTACCAAGAACTCCTAACTTGTCATCAATGATCGGAATATCTTTAAGTTCATCTCTATGAACTTCCAGATCCATATAGTATCCACTCATGTTCTCTAACACATGGATACTCAGCTTTTCCTTTTAAACAGCTTTATTGGAACATTTCCATTTATCAAGAAACATTCACTTTTATATATCCCATATATATTTTGTGATTACTTTTTTGTCCTTATTGGAAGTTCGCATCAGTGTAACTCTTTACAATGAACCCTTCCTTATTTCCATAGAACTAGTACTTATCAAGTTCTTCTGGTATTCCAGTAACCCTTACTAGAACTAGACAGACATCCACTCATCATGTCCCACATACGAGTTATCAAGATGAGCATATCATATTGTCATGTCCTACATACAAGATGATAAATGCATTTTGTTCTTTCCATGTCCATACATACAAGATGATGGGATGATTACATTCATGATATATCCATATCTATTCTTAGTGTTCCCATTCTTCATAAGAATTGGACACTTGGCCTTGGGATACTAATTCCATGTATCATGGACAAGTTTTCTCCCACTGAATTTGTGCACACTGAACCCTTCAGTATAGATTGCCAATGTATGCTTTCTCTTTTCAGGTTAAGAGTTTTTCGAGAACTATCTCTATAGATTTCTATTCCTATCACATAGGAAATGTCTCTATCTTCCCTAAAGATAATTTCCACTTTGGATTTTCACTCTAGAACATCTCCATTTCACATCAACATGTGGAATGCAAATACGCTCCCACTAAATCACAGATTTCTCTTTATCTTTGACATATCAGTCAAACCATTTGACTATATTATCAAAGTAAAGATCATAGTTCTCAGTTGCTTGTACTCAATCAATCACATTGATTAGTCCATTGTAACTTATAGACTTCATTTGCATTAATGGATTCATAAACCTTATAGGTTGTGTCACGTATACATCCTTGTTTTATTCCTCATAGGAATGTGGTTTTAGTATATGTATGCCAAATCTCTTAGTCATTAAGTTGCAATCAACAAGCATCATCCTTCTCAAATGGTATCCATGTGTCTTAACGCTTAAGACTCATTCGCACTTATGGATTTCATCCCAATGGGTGCTACCATCAAGGTCATACCTTATGGTTCACATGGAAGTTATTTAGGATGTAATGGTCATAAACCATAACTCAAAATATGGTTCCTCATATTCATCTAGATAGTTGACTCATCACATGACCAACTCATCGTATAGATAATCGAGGTGCATCTGTCAAGGATATAACAACTCACAACCCTTTGTGATTCTTAATGTCCTTTATTAGTGTAGGGTATTCTTTATTTAAGAAGAAATTAGTTATTTGATAATCATCCTCTAACTCCTTAGAGTATGACTCCTTTTGATTTAGACATCACCATGCCTTAATCACGAGCTCACTATGATACACTATCATAATCACTCACAAGGTTCTCAAACATTTGGTCTAAATATTTCATTCATTGATCTCATCAAGAACTAACACTTTACCAAATTCGTACTTCATCTATGATATTCTTGAACACTTCAAGATATTCATATTGGTAAAACACTGCTTGAAGTATTAGCATTAACTATAATATGTATGTAAATACATCACATGTATTATACCTAATAGGATAATCATTCTCCCACTACTACTAGTGAAGATTGATTAATCATGTCTAAGAGATTCATGTCTCTTACTGGTTCTCTAACCAAAAGAGTCTAGATTTATCCATCATATGGAAACTAGAAATGAATTTCTCAAGATTTATGCTAATTTGATTGTTTGAGTTATCAATAACTTTCAGGTATCATTTTATCTTATGCATACCAAGTACCACAAGATAAACAAGGAATTTCCATAAGGAAACATCAAGTTTATTAATTGCCATTATTGGCATACAATATGAAAAAATAATGTGTTTCTATCTATTGGCAAATATGAAATAGCAGTTCATAACTCTATTACAAGATTTTAAGGCTGAAAATAAACTAAAGTACTCCTATCTATGGCGGCAACATTTGCCCCATTTATTGGGTGTTTTACACTTTATATCTTGGTATCATATACCTCAAAAAGTGTTACACGTTTATTTCATGACACCTTCAGGTGGAGACGTATGTCGCCTCCTTCTTCTTTAGTTCTTCTAGATAGAGTGGACAATTCCTTTTCCAATGTCCTAACTTTTGACAATGGTGGCAATTGCCTATCTTGGTCACACCTCCCTTGGCCTTGAGAGTTGAAGATGACTTGGGTTTCTGGCTAGCATCAGAACCTTTCTTAGCCTTGCCTTTTCCCTTGCGCTTGGACTTGCCTTTCTTGTTGCTGATCATCATCACAGACTTAGGCTTGTCCTTCTTCATTTGTGCCTCAGTTGTCCTCAACATGCCCAACAACTCTGTCAACGGCTTGTCAAAGTTGTTCATGTTGTAGCTCATCACAAACTGACTGTAGGATTCTAGAAATTATTGCAGTATCACGTCAGTATCCAACTCTTGGCTCAGGGGAAATCCTAGTCTTTTCAGGTTCTCTACATACCCAATCGTTTTGAGCGTGTGAGGACCAACTGGATCTCCTTATGTCATGACACACTTGAACAACACCCTTGAGACATCATATCTCTTTTGTCGTGCTTGATCTTCATACATGTTCTTGAGATGTTGAATCATCTCAATGACACCCATGTTTTCATGTTGTCTCTACAACTCGTGGTTCATTGAGCAAAATATCAAGCACTTTGCATCAATGGCATCATCAGAATGCTTATTATAAGCATCCCTTTCTGCCTTTGGTGTGGTAGGAGCAGGTTCCTCTGGAACTGGAGTATCCAGGACATAGAGTTGTTGCTCTTGAGTGAGAACAATTCTCAATGTCCTAAACTAGTCGTGGAAGTTAGTCCTATTCAGCTTGTCCTTTTCAAGGACCGATCGCAACGAAAAGTGATTGTTGTTTGTTGTCATTTGTACTACAAAAGGAAATATATGTAGTTTAGTCCAAACTCAATTTTGACTTATTTGATTGATTGGAAAGGTTGACGATATAATTAGGACTTTAATTAATTATCGCTCCCACTATTTTTGTTCAAATTGATAGCCCTCACCATCAATTCGGAAGATTGCAGCGTACAATCTTCTAGTGGGTCAAGATCCTGAAATCCTCTGAGTCATGGACCAGCTAGGGTTGTCACCCATAACTTAGATCTTCCAGGTAGGCAACTTTTTCCAATTGCATCATATGCAACTCTTGAAAGATGCCATATGCAACTCCTTGCCATGATCACCTCCATGCCTCAAGGTGCTAGATCTTATCTAGGTCACCTTGTTAAGTCCGACCCAAAGCCAACACGATGAATATGCACCCTGCTAGGGCAGACCCACATATTCATCCTTCGCGCTTCCACGAGATAGACGGTACACCACGCTAGGGCGTGCCCACACTTGGCCGATCAAGCTTTTCACGTGTGTCGCATTTGAAAGGCATCTAAAACTTTAATATTTAATGAGGGATTTGGTTTTATAGGTACATATACATATCCAATCACCGCAATACATAGTATGTATAATATACATGCTATATCCCACAAAAAACATGTGAAACAATAAAAGCAATAATTATGGCCATCCTAATGTGATTCCTCGAGCCAAGAGGAATCACGGTCATCTAGGTCTACATCACATGTAACATGTCCATGATGAAGTGATATAGCCGTCTGAGTTGATCAACTCGTCACATGAATGACCTGCTCGCCCTGGTCGGTCGTCTGGGTGCCACCAGCCGATCGATTGGCTCCTCCAACCGATCGGTTTGCCTGGTCATCGTGCATCTCCTCATGGCCACCACCTGATCGTCTGGATCGCCAACTAATTGGTTCACTCCTTGAATCGATCATCTCAGTCGTCGTCAGGTCGCCTGCCGTTCTTTGACATAACAAGAAATAAAAGATCTATCCTATTTTATATTTGAATAGGGAAACTCCGAGTTACATTCGGGGGGAGCAAAGGTAGGAAAGAAAACTCGAGTTATCTCGAGTTACATCAGGAATAAGAGATAGGGAATCGGTGTGCAGACTGAGATGCAAGCAACCACATTCAACCAAGCACACATACATAGGGTTTATTGGTCATAACCACGCTATACATCCACCACAAAACTCATTTAAGGGTGACGTATATCGAGTGCATTCATATTACATATCATATGTATATTGGGATTTGTGGACTTAGGATTGGACATTCATAAAGCCAATTTTATTTGCATCGTATGCAATAAATAAAGGCGACAAACAAAAATCGATCAAATCGATAATCCTAAAGTATAGAGCAGTTGATGTGGTTCGGATACCACTGTTGGGTATTAGGGGAGACAGAGAAGGTAGCGGAAACAAAAAAAAATTCCCAAACCCAAAACAAAGGAATCGTGTCAACGTCTATACAATAGGAAGGATGGTTTGTAGAGGCATACCTTGCCTGAGGCTTGCTCGGCGATGTTACCTTGTGGCTTGCGCGGTCTTCGCCTCCAGTCTTGGACGGTGTTTGTGCAGCTCCTAGTCTCACCGAGACTGTCCGGATTGACAACTGTCCTCCGAGCGGCAGAAGTCTCCCGCCTCTGAAGTAGTCCACATGGACCACCTGGAACTTTGATCTCCTTATCCCACAAGGAATCGGAAGGAGTCACACCCTCTTATCGGCGTACTAGACACCGACACACTCTCCTGCAACTAGTTGCCTTTCTGCAGTTGTCTTTCCCTTGTTGTGCCTCCCTTATCGGGTAGTACTTGCTCGGGCTCTCTCGGTTACCACAACCAGAGAGAACGACAACTTTGCAGAGTAACTGGTGTTCTGAGTTGTACTTTGAGAAGTCCCCAATACCCCTATATATATAGGAGGGTCATGGGACAGAGTTCTCTACCCCGGGCAATGTGAGATTAAAGCAGGAGTAGAAGCGTTTGAGATTTCCACAAAAAGTAACATACTGAAGCAGTTGAACTAATCGATTCACACCCTAAAACGGTTGTTTTGGGCCATGAGCCGGTCGTTTAGGACCTGAGTCGGTCAGTTCATGCCTGAGATGATCGGTTTGTGGTCCTGATCCAACTCAAATTGACTTTCATATTTGTTTCCAACTAATCAAATATTAATCCTTATCCAAATTGAATTTGTACAAGTGAAACAAATTGTATTTGCAAAATAGTCTTCTGACTTTCTAAACAATCTTGGTTGGTCCATGAATCGACCGGTTCAACAATTGAGCCAATCGTCTCATTGATACATGAGTCGATCGTCTCACCAGTTGAGCTGATCGGTTCACCAACCTGAGTCGATCAGTTCATCCCATAAGCCGATCGATTGGGGCAGAAGACTATGCAAATCAGTCAATTGCAGTTCCAATCAATCTGATACTCTTAATCATTTGGTCCAACACCTTGAACACTATGATACTGAGCTATCAATTGATTGAGTTTTTAATTGAACTACTAAACTCCTTTAGAAATCAATCTAAACATCGTTTGTGGATAAAATCCTCTTCCAGGTTAAATCCTATGTGTGTGACCCTGCAGGTACATTTCACATTGGCAGTGAAGATCCATAAACACTTATGACTTCACAAGCAAAGAGTGGTGCCTAGTCACACATCAGTGCTACCCAAGTGAAAAGGAAAGTTGGAGAACAACTTTCAATCCTTCAATCCGTGAATGGTGTTATAGTGAATGTATAATTCCTTTGTCACTGATATCTCGAATGAACTCGAGGCATGGAACAGTCATCCTATCAACGTTCATTCACTTTCTTGATCTTAGAGTAGATTGGAGGAGATATGTATGATATCAATATCACATACTGATTCACACATGTGTGCATGCCTATCTCAATCCTACTCATCAAGTGGCCATGGATATCAAACTCCCTCAAGAGGGACAAATCCCATATCTATCACTCACCCCTTAAAAGCCCCATGTGTCAAAGCCACCCAATCATCACCTTTATAACAACCCATGTTTCAGGACTGCGTTTGATGATGTCAAAGTGTACCCAACGACATGTATTGAGTGTAGTGATTTTAGGTCAAATAATCACACTCACCACCATCACTATGAGAACTGACTGTGACTACCATGTCATGGTTTCATGTGTCAAACTCATGGTGGGTCTGTATGGTACACTTGTTCTCTAACAAGTACCTATGTGTTTGGTTTGATATCTCCATATCATGACTAACGAGATTCTGTCATCAACCAACACCACAATCTAGCCTTGTGTGTCATTGTTGTCTATCTACCTTCCACAATGACATCCGACTAGGGACATAATAAGAATGTACAAACTCTTAGCATCTGTATGATCTCACCATTCAGGTCCTTAACCTGAAAGCATACTTCATTAGTACTGTCATTCTCTAGACATTCAATCTATTCTATCATTATCTCATATGAATGAACCAGAAAGAATTGGAAGCTTGCCTTTGATGTTTATCAAATCAATATTAACGTATCCCACCAATCATCCCATGATTGGCTCTTAGGGCATACATACCAACAACATCAACATATAGGAAGAGCATCTGAAAGAGAAGATTATCAAGTTATCGACCGATGTTAATCCTAGTGTCAATGTTACTACTACTAAGAACAAGGATAAGAAACAAAAGAATTCACTTAAACCTAAGGCCAATATCCAGAAGAAAGTGAAGAACAAACCTTGTTGGACTTGTGGAGAGGTTGGCCATTGGAACAAGGATTGTCCTTCAAAAAAGGCAAAGAAAGTTGCTGCATCTGCAACTGAGGAGGATGAGGTCAATATGATGACTACATCCTTCACCCTCAATGATGGATATGTGTCTTTAAAACCCAAATTTCTTTCTATTTTGACCACTATATTGGATAATTGACATTGAGGCTAATGTACATGTGTGTATTGACAAGTCCTTATTTGTGTCTTACCAGGCCTCCAAAGGTCGATCACGGACTTTGGACAATTCTGGCATAGAAGAAGTCAAGGGCAAAGGATGGGTGGACTTGAAGTTTCCTTCAAAAAAGTTCTCGATGCTTCATAGAGTCAGACATATTCCATCAATACAACACAATATTCTTAGTGGCAGAATTTTAGTTAGAAATGATTTTAGAATACATTGCAAATGTAATAAAGTTATTATTTCTCATATTTATGATTTTTTTATTTTATGGAAAGGGGTATTTATGTGATATGGAGAACTTATTTAAGATTCTTGTTGAACCTATTTCAAATACAATTTTCAATTTTAATGATAATAATTTTGTATGCATGAATCTGATATCATCTGATGTTTGACATTTATGTTTGGAACATGTTAATGTTGACTCACCGAAACGTACGATGAATCTGAATTTAATCCCTAAATTCAAAATTAGTAGTAATAAATGTGAAATATGTGTGCAAGCTAAATTTCCTAGGAAGCCTTTTCATTTTGTGAATAGAAATTCGGAAATATTGGATTTAGTGCACACAGATATCTGTGAATTTAATAGGATTGATACTAGGGATCAAAAATGCTATTTTATAACTTATTGACAATGCTAGTAGATACTATTATGTCTATTTACTCAAAAGTAAAGACGAGGCATTGGATAAATTCAAGATTTATAAGAAAGAAGTTGAAATTCAAACTAGTGAAGTAATGAAGAGATTAAAGTTTGATAGGGGAGGAAAATAAAACTCAAACTTTTTTTCGGATTTTTTTTCAATTCCATGGTATAGTTTGTGAGGTTACCGCTCCTTATTCACCTCAGTGTAATGGGATTGAAGAATGTAAAAATCAAACCCTTATTGTAACACCCGGGCCCACTGCCCAAGGCTCTAGTAGAGTCTCAGGAATGACGACTGGCCCCACAGACCACCACTAACCTTAACTGTGTACCTTTAATCTCACTCACATGCAAGCCAGGATCAACTTCCCGACTGGTCACCCATCCTTGTACTAATTCAAGTTGAGCACGCTTAACTATGGAGTTCTTTACTAATGGGCTCCCAGAAAAGGAGGTAAACTTTGGTGATATGGGTAGTCCAATCATTCCTTATAAGATCTTTTTATCTGATGCCTCAAATCCTGGGGCATTACAATCTCCCCCACTTAGACTCTTGATGTCCTCATCAAGGCTCAACTATATCGCCTCATAATACTTCCCCATTTTAGTGTAGACCCAGAATGGCCCATGGACACCCAACTCTCGATCACAGAATACCAGCGCAAGGGTGGCTATGTCAACCATGGACAACCCTTTTCAACATGCATGGACCACACGACTCAATACTGGCATGCGACATGCCCATGTGGGCCCCACCTACTAGAGGGGTTATGGCTCTGATACCATTTGTAACACTCGGGCCCACTGCTCAAGGCTCTAGTAGAGTTTTAGGAAGGACAACTGGCCCCACAGACCACCACTAGCCTTAACTGTGCGCTTTAATCTCACTCACGTGCAAGCCATGATCAACTTCTCAACTAGTCACTCATCCAAGTACTACTCCAAGTTGAGCACCCTTAACTATGGAGTTCTTTAGTAATGGGCTCCCGAAAAAGGAGGTACACCTTGGTGATATGGGTAGTCCAATCATTCCTTATAAGATCTTTTTATCTGAGGTCTCAAATCCTGGGACGTTACACTTATATACATGGTTAAGTCTTTACTCCAAACCTCGGGTCTACCCAACTTCATGTGGGGGTGGGGGTAGTTTTGAATATGACATGTCATATTCTGAATAGAGTTCCCCATAAACATGTAGAAAGTAGTTAGTTTGAGTTATGGAGAGGGAGAAAATTGAGTCTCAAATATCTTCGAGTGTGGGGTTCCTTGCTAAGGTACTTGTCCCAGACTACAAAAGGAAGAAACAGGGATAAAAATGGTTGATGTCATATTCTTGGGTTATGTAGAGACAAGTTATGCCTATAGATTTTACATTGTAAAATTTGATATATCAGGCATTGAGGTCAATACAATTGTAGAATTATATGATGGTACATTCTTTGAGGATTTGTTTTCCATGAAATCCGATGTGCCCAATGAAGTATCTCAAGAGGATTCATTCACCAAAGGTTCCATTCCTGAGTACGTGGAAAGGATGACAAGTGTGGGGGCGACTCAGAACAAGCTATTTCTGAATTTGATGAGTTTGAAAAAATGGATGAACCAAGGAGAAGTAAACGACCTAGGACATCCAAAGATTTTGGAAATGAGTTTCTCACTTACAATATTGAGGATGGTCCTATGACTTTCAAACAAGCTATGGATTCTCCAGAAGCTAAGTTTTAGAAAGAAGTCGTTAACGATGAAATCCAATCAATTCTCTCGAATGGAACTTGGGAAATGGTGGATTTACCTCCTGGTTGTTCTGTAGTTGGATGTAAATAGATCTTTAAGAAGAAACTTAATGCATATGGGACAATCAATAAGTATAAATCTAGGTTAGTTGCTAAGGGTTACACATAGAGAGAAAGAATAGATTATTTTGATACATATTCTCTCATTTCTCGTGTGACCAAAATCGGAGTGCTTATAGCATTGGCGTCCACTTATAATCTTTGTATACACCAAATGGATGTGAAGACGGCATTCTTACATGGTGATCCTTAGGAAGAGATATATATGGAACAACTTGAGAGATTTGTGAGTCGTAGAAATGAGTCCAAGGTGTGTAAACTTGCTAAGTCATTATATGGCATGAAACAAGCCCCTAAGAAATGGCATGAGAAGGTTGATTCTGTGATATCATCATTTGGCTTTGTTTCTAATGAATTTGATAAGTGTCTCTACTATAAAATCATCAATGACGGACTCATTTTGTTATGCTTATATGCTGATGATATCCAGCTTTTTGGTTCTGATATGAAAGTAGTAAATTAAACAAAGACATTCTTGTGTAGCAAGTTTGAGATGAAGTATATGGGTTTCATTGATGTGATTTTAGGGCTTATGGTGAATATCCTTTTGTAGTCAAAGGATGCATTATAGTGAATATCCTTTTGTACTCAAAGGATATAGTGATGCAAGATGGATTTCCATGAACTCTGAGAGTAATGATATCTCGGGATATGTATTCATGTTGGGAGGAGGAGTTGTTTCTTAGAGGTCTAAAAATAGACCATATTGTCCCGGTCTACTTTTGAGGCAGAGTCGTGTGTTTTGCATGAAACTGGATTGGAAGATGAATGTCTACGTGGACTGATGTCCAGTTTACCTATGGTAAAGAAGTCACTTCCTGAAATTTAGTTTATTGTGATAGTACTACAACTATTGCTAAGATAAAGAATTCCAAGTACAATCAAAAATAGCATAGACACATCCAAGTCAGGCTCAAGTCTATAAGGGAGTTAGTGTCTAATGGGGTAGTAGATGTGGACTACGTCGGTACCAAAGATAATATAGTTGATCCCTTCACTAAAGGTCTTACCCTGACCTTAGTGGATAAATCTAGGTTGGGGATGGGACTAAAACCCCTTATTATTCGTAGGCAGTAGCAACCCAACCCAATAGAGTGGAGAATCCCAAAAATTGGGTTCAATGTGGCAATAACAAGTTATCGGGTGAATTAGATGAAACTATGTAATTTTATTTGATGCTTCTTGCATCTATGTGTCTATCCTATGGGAAACCTATTACTGTCATGACTACAAGTTAGTAAGATATTAGTCTTTGAATGGTGTCAAGTCTTAGGATAGGATTTTAGCAGTACATCCTTAGAGACTCCAACTAAATTATTGATGTTGTGTAGACCACAACTGGGGAATTGGGTTGTTCCCTGATATCAATCATGATATATCTTTTGGATGCATGGCCTTAATACATTGGATTTCTTTTCTGTCATGTCTTCATTGTGTTATCACCAACCTATAATATTACACCCAAGGCTCAGGTTCAAGACTTTTTTTCACCTAATTCTTATGGGGGTCACTGTTGGATAACATAGGTAGATCAAACTGAAAGGTATCTGTTGAAAGCACAGTATGAAGGATTGATTGGCATAGCACACTACACATTGCACTTTGTAGGAGATTGCTAGATATATGGCTGCTACAACCTTGTTTATAGCATGGGTTAAGCCCAATGTAGTGCAGTTAGTACATGGAGGGAAAAGGTAGTGTGTTGTCTTGTACAAATGGGAAGAGTTTAGTCCCACATTGCTCACTCCTACAACTTTTTATGGTCCTTATATGTAGAGTCACATGGGACACTAGTGTCCAAAGGGTCCTAAGAAGAGTATGCTCACCTCCTTGATGGTTATGGTGACCACAACACACACACACACACACATGCCACACCACGCCTAGCCTGGTCGGGTCGAGCACGGGCTCGGGCTTGTGGGTTATGGGTTGTGTGTTGTGGGTTTTGAGAATGGTTTTCTATCTACGTTTTATTTTGTACAAGGATACAACTATGTAGTTAATCATTAATTTAATTAATTATTTCTTTACAAACTAGATTTACTGATCCTAATTGGAAAGTGTTTGCCTCTCAGATTTTTCCAAAATGTGTACAAGAGTGATTGAGTGATTGTGTCTTAATGGGAATAGGATTTTGGTGTGTGTAAGTATATAAATAAGTATCTAGTTATTAGGGTTTAAAAAGATCTCACAAACATCAGATGTCAGTTGTTCAATTAGTACATGTTTTACAAACCCTAAAGCAGAGTCTTCAGACGTTGCTTCGGAGTTGCTGCGTGGAGTTATTCTCCTATGCGAAGCAAGTTGTTCCTTCCTTTCTTCTGAGATGTGATCTGTCAAGCGGTAGTTCATGTGGTCACTGAGCTACACTGGTAGTGCATCTTGTTGTTCGTCTGTATCGTTTGTTTGCAACACGGGTGAGATGCTCTTTTTAATAGGTTCATGACTGGATCGTCTAGAAGACGACGACTATCTAAAAGAATTGAATGTTGCTAAATTGTTTAAGTTTCATGTTCATTTTTCAACAAACGATCTGGTCTGAGTCCCTAACCTTTATTTCTGTTCTCTTGCATTAGTTTATTCATGTTTTCTTATCTGGATCAGCCTGAATTGTTAATTAAATTGCACATGTTGTTGCATGTAAGGACATAAATCAAAATAATCAACAGATTGTTGATTGCCATAGCACTAGGGACACAACTAGAATTGGTGAGACGGTTAGGAATTAGAAGGGAAAAAGGAAGGCTTTGTTGAGGTTCATGAGAGGTCAAGGACGTAGGTGAAAAGAAATGGGAAGGGGAAGATGAAGATAACGAAAAAAGAGGAGAGAGAGGAATGACCGCTATTCATAGGTTGGATCAACCATTTTCAGAAGTAGTCGAGGGTCTTATACGGAGGACAAAGGGAGGCGTTACAAGAGATATTAAGTGAACATATAGAATTGACCCAATTAAATTATTGGTTAATTAAAACTAGCTTAATTAGTTGATTTCTTCCTAGATTAAGTTAAGAAATAAATAATGTTCATTTGTCATGAAAATTGACATGTAGGTAATTATGATTTAAGAAAACTAAATTTGACTAAAATTTGTATTTTAAAGTTTTTTTATATTATATTTTATTTTTATATATTAAACCTTTATTTAATGTATCTACTCATTTTGATTACTCAATTGTGACATTATGATACATATTAAACTAATATCTTTCATTTTATACTCTTATGAATATTTTAGAGTGTCAAATTAGGGTCAAACTTACTATTCCATATATTTTTACATTGTCATATAATGAATGTACTAGAATTATTTTATCATATATAAAGGATATTTATAAAATCATGATACTATTTGGTTCCAATTATTCATATACATTTGGAATTAGAGAAAAAGGTATTAGATATTAACATATTTGAATAGGGACCTAGACGAAGGGAGGGTTGATCTAAATTTCTAGATTTTAGTATGTTATAACTACATTCCTCATTTGACACATTAGTTGTACCCCATCTTCCCGAACTTTCATTTCCCAACTACCCATCTAGACCTTTCTTCCTGTATGCTCTTTTTTTATTCCCTCTCTTCCCACTTAACCCCATCCTTCCACCCCCTTCCTCCCATTTACTCAAATTTAGTTCATCCAATTCTCTTTTTTGACTCCCATCATATTCAACCTTTCTTGTATGCGGCATTGTCTTGCTCCACCCCATTTTTTCTTGCTTCCATGTTGACCATTGATGTGATATTGATATGGTTTATTGTGATTGAAGAACCCTACTATAAGTGTTTCTCTTGTCCAGGTCTATATGGACGGATGTTTCCTGTCCAGTTTCCACTCTTCTCATTATTTGTGTAGTCATCTTCACCTTTGAACTTCTCTATCAGTTCTTTCATGATATTGGCTAGGTGCTTATGGTGCAAGCCTTCATCCCCTTCATTAGTTGTAGCTTCCTCGTCTCAACTATTGCGTTATCAATTTGATGCTCGACTCCTTTCTTCCAGATCGAATGTGATTTTAGCCTTATTCTCAAAAAGCAAGCTTTTCTTTATTTCTTCTTAGGATTGGGGCGAGGCGTTGTTGCTCCATGCTGAATTTTCAGTCTACCGCCATGATTGTCCCAATTTTACTGCCGTTAACCAGGCTGATAATTGGATCTACGACACATGGTACGCCTCATTCAGAAGGCCCAGCTTCATTTGTGAATGTGGAGTGTTGGTCACTCTTTCTTGTCCCCTGCAGCAATACGAGTTGGTTGTTCCAGGGAGATCCTATTGGGCGACCTCATTCTACTCATCCGGTTAATTAGGTATAAAACATGTCCCCCCTACAAGAAAGCACATTATGTACCAAAAGTAAATGGGTTACGCCTGAAAGGTAGTAAAACGAATTTAATTTTTAATTATGCGCCTCAGCACTCTTTGATCCTGTCATGCAGTGCCTCCCCCTTAGGGATGAGCATCGGGCCGGGTTATATCGGGTTTTGCATGTCCCAAACTCAAACCCACATTTTAAAGTGGGCCACGGGCCGAGTTCGGGCCCAGATAAAAATAAAAAATGTCAGCCCATACCCGGCCCATATAAGAATACTGGATTTTAGGTCAGATTCGGGTTTGCCCCTATAACATCGAATGGACATACCAAATTTTGCTAGATCCAACTTGCTAAAATGGAAACTAAACTAGTATGATATGTATTTTGTGATCAACCTTCAAAACAATATATATTTTGTGATAAATGTAGCCGGAATATGTACACCTTAGTTGTATGATCCCCTACAACAATGAATGGATATTGAAAGAGCAACAAATCATTTTCCCATACATGTTAAAAAATCAGTGGAATCTATGATGTTGTGGCTTTTTGCTTCTCATCCTATATGTATATATAACGAAATGGGTTTTGGAAGGATAAGAGATCATTTGTCTCCTACATGTGGGCATATGAGAAAAAAAATGAGCATAATCTACTATGCATTGAGCAAAAGATCATTTGTCCCCTACATGTGGACAGAGTGAGATCAAAATAATGAAATCAAGTATGTCTATATATGTCAATGATAATTATCTTACTAGTATCAATTCACTAATCATGTTGATTGATTACAGATTTTCTATGTTGCCATTGATTGGATACATACTACATATTGCATCAAGAAATCTGTATATTTTTCTTTCAAGACAAAGATAGATGTATACATCTATAATTTACATAAAATCTAATCTGGGTATTCGGGTTTTTTGGCTTGGGTTTACCTCCACCCATACCCGGCCCAAATAAAATATGGGTTTAAATTTTAGGCCCGGCCCACCCATATTATAAATCGGGTTCGGGTCTGGATCGGATTATGCGGACTGGGTCGCGGGTCGGATCGGGCCGGCCCGACCCGATGCTCATCCCTACTCCCCCCCTAATGTGCGGTAGTCGAGGAGGAGGGGGGTGGTTCACAACGATGGCCCGCCTTCAGAGGCGGTCCCACGTCATTAAAAAAAATGGATTCTGACTTTGCCGCTATTTCAAGTTGCAAATAAACAAGAAACAAGCATGCTAATGACATGAAATGTCTGACTTACAAATTAGAAACGTGAGATCAGCACCTCCATACCAGTCAAATGCGTTGAGTTTTTAAAAAATAAAATCCATGAGCAGAAGACAGACAGCATAGCCATTATACTCGTCCAATATGAAAGGACAATAAAATAGATAATTTAATTGCACCAATCTCTAGATTCCAACCTTTCTAGTTAAGAGGACCGATAACCACCTCTACACCCAAAATCCGCCAAAAGCCCGTTATTGCAACATATCAATGACATACTTTTCTAGGCTGGGAATAAAATGATAAGGACCCGCTAAAATATATTTTGTGAATAATTAACAAGTCAGTCCAGCGCTGATCTAGATTGTAGCTGGTCTTAGAATCAAGACTCGTACGACATCGAATATTCTACACACCAGCAGATACTCCCTTAAAGCTATTCTTAAGCTTTGCATTGTTCATACAGCCTCTATAAGGATATCACCTCCATTATTATGTAGACCGTGCGATGCCTCCACTCAGAGAAGCCGTAGTATTATTTAGAATTCCAACTGACTGGATTCGAGACGTTTGCTCCACTCAGTCTCCTTACACGATTAACCAACAGAAACACTGATATTCTTTCGGTCATGCGGTTCGAATCCGACGCTGAAAGGGTATTTTCACCGTCTGCCTAGGGAGATCCCAGCACACGGGTTTTTAGAGGGTTGAATGGTTGGGATCTCCCACATTATGTGGTGAGAAATACCCCTTCAATATTGGATCTTTTTCTTCGGTCATGTAACGTGACTAGTAATTTTTTTAAGACAACTACGACGTGATACCTGAAAGTATAAAAACCACCTTGTTATAAAAATGGAAATATGTTGGTTGCACGCAAAGGGTGTGACGTGCAGCGGGCCGGGTGATTTTTTGAGGGAAAAGCTGATTGGAGAATGACGTGGCGGATATTAATTGGACGGTAGGTAGAGGTTGTGTAATGGATAAATAAATTTATTTTGTTTATAACTTTTGAACCGTGAGAATTTTTTTATTAAACAAAAATCATTGAATTGCTAATGAAAAATACATTTCAACAAGACTAATATTGATATATTTTTGACAAAAAGATATAACTTAGTATGTATAGGTGACGTGATGAGAGATAAATTTATTTTATTTATAGTTTCTAAATGGTGATGAATTTTTAAATAAAATAAAAATCATTAAATTTGTGATAATAAATACATTCAAACAAGAATAATGTTGATATACTTTTGAGGAAAGAGGTAAAAAAAAGGAGACAAGTGATGATCGAAGATTAGAGAGGCGAGGAGAAAAGTGGTGGGGAAAGATGAGGGAAGTGAGAGATGGAAAGTGAGAGAAGTAAATGGAGGACATGAGAAAAGGAGGTATGTATTCATGATAATTAGGCGTGTATTTATCGTTAAAAGTGTCTAAAATTTGATAAAGGCTTGCAAATAGTGAATATGTGCCTAAAAATAGCTAAAGACGCCTAAAAATGATTATATAGTACCCAAAAATGACTAAAAGCACTAAAAAAATGGTGATATGCCACAAATGGCTGAAAAAATCTAAAAATGACTAAATAACGCCTAATATGGCTAAATAGCGCCCAAAAACTAAAAATTTTGGGTGTTAAACAAACACATCTGGGTGTCATTACATTATTTTTTGTTGTCAATTACCTTAGATATGATTTAGCATGTATAATGTTTACTTGGGCGCTATTTTTATACTTCTGGGTGTCAATGAACCATTCTCAGGCATCAATTAACCATCTTTAGGTGTTAATTAGCCATTTATGGGTGTCATCAAGTTTTTATTGGGTGTGAAGTACCCTTGCACCCTATTTAATGCGTACAACCATATTGGGGGTGTCATTAAGGTGTTCTTAGGTGTTAAACAAGCCTATCTAGGTGTTGTTACATTATTTTTTGTTGTCAATTACCTTAGATTGATTTAGCACGTATAATATTTACTTGTGCATCATTTTTATACGTTTAGGTGTTAATGAATTATTTATGTGTGTCAATTAACCACCTTTGAGTGTCAATTAGCCTTTTCTGAACGCCATCGGGTTATCCTTACACCCTATTTAATACGCACAACCATATTTCAACGCCATTAAGTTGTTCTTGGGTGTCAAATACACCTATTTGGGTGTCGTTACGTCATTTTTTGTTGTCAATTACCTTAGATGTGATTTAGCGCAAACAATATTTACTTGGGCACTATTTCATACTTATGGGTGTCTATTAACCATATTTGAGTGTCAATTAGCCAGTTCTGGGCGCCATCAATTTATCGTTAGATGTAAAGTACTCTTACACCTTATTTAATCTGTACAATCATATTTGAGTGTCATTAAGTTTTTCATAGGTCTCAAAGTAACTTATTTGGACGTCGTTACGTTTTTTTGTTGTCAATTACTTAGTTGTGTGATTTAATGCATACATTATTTACTTCGACGTCATTTTGTATACTTCTGAATGTCAATAAACCATTTATGGACGTCAATAAACCATCTCTGGGTGTCAATTAACAATTGGGCACCAATTTATCTGTGGATTTGTTAATTGTTTGGACGTCAAACAATTATTTTCTATTTCGTTCAACAATTGATCACGGATTAAAAAGTATAAATAATTAACTTTTCTTTCATCACATCACCTATACTTTTATATTTTTTTTCTCCAAAATATATCAACATTAGTTTTGTTGGAACGCATTTAGCATAACGGATCCAATGGTTCTTGTTTCATCAAAAAATTCATCACAACTCAAATTTTAAGCGAAACAATTTTATGTATGTTAAATAATCTCCAGCAACTACCAAATCATTGTCCGCCACGTCATCCTCCCATGCTACAATAGGTATAGTGGGGGGCCGTGGTAGCAGGCAGTTGGAGAAGCGGAATTAGCATCCATTTTGGGTACGCATCACCTCCGCGTGACAACGCAGTGAGAGTGCCCAAATTTTAGTTCCTATAGAAACCACTAGTTACAAAGAATTTCTATGTGGACCCGTTTTGTAAAACTCAAATCATTCTCTACCATCAAACAAAGAATAACTGAATAAATAATACATTTTATTGTTATATCCACTTAAATTCTATTTTGAGTTTGAAACTGGTAGAATATACACTTACAGATAGTTTCCCCAGTGAGAACACGTTAGCATAAGCGTGTCACTTTTGATATGTTAGCCACTACTAATTTAGATTCTTTCCGGTAAATTCCAGCTAAAAGACGTGATCCTGCGACTCGTGCCTGTTTTATTCAGTGACAAAAGCACAGCGTACAGTACCAGGTATAAACTTAGCTACATCTGTTTATTTTCCGGAAAGACCTCGAGAGTATTTGGGCCTAATTTGCTTGGGTGTATTGGGAGGTAGTTGCGGGTTTTTTAAAACAAAGGGTTCACCAGGATGATCTACATACAGTTCTTAGAAAATATTTGGTTAGACGCAGGGCAACACTTTGATTTCTTTGCCATCTTTTTGGTAGGATACAGTCTGTCATCAGCAGTTCGTGTTGCAAGGAACAGATGACCTTCCTGCACCCGACTACCTGAGAGCAATCAAACAAAAAACTGACTACAATTCTGAGAATTCATTCGTCATACTTTCCGCTTACATACTACCAAACTGGTCATTTTTTAGCATGAGCAAAAAAAGCTGCAAACCAACAACATTATGACATTTACAAATACATATAAGCACAGGAACAGGGAACCTTCCTTTTAGCGTCACTGTAGCTGGTATTGTCCTATATCCATGTCATCGTGCAAGTGAGATCGCTTTTAGAAATAACTAATCAAAAGAGATGGCTTCAAGAATTGTCTTGGCCGCAGGAATTGACACTAAAAGAAAAGATACAACCAGACGACTACTTTGACCATCCACCATAGCAACAAAAGTAAGGGCCTGTTTGCTAAGATGTAGTTGGGTGCAGTTCGGTGAAAAAGAAATCACAGCAGATGGAGCTCTGCTTTTTCGGCTGCAATTATTTCATTTGGTATGGCACGGGACAAAGGTACGAGTTCTCCTGAAATTGTTTGGTATTCAGCGAACAGAAACTTTTTGCCCGGCAATTAATACGTGAGAAGGCTGTACTTGCAGCTCTACAAGTAAAACTGCACCCGACCAATCCCATTTTGGGAGTTGGAACACAACGTTTTTGTTTTCCCTTTCCCATTTGCTAATCAAACAAAAATCATATCCTAACTCCTAGAATTTAAAAGCAATGATCTCATTTTACTCCCTACCAAACAGGCCCTAAGTACAAATTATCTTTGCATCCACATCACTGACAATTTTCCATATCCACAAAGAAACGCAGGTTCAGGTTTAGCTACCAGTGACAGATGGGCTCTGAGAGGGACCACTCAACTGACAATTTGCCCGCAACCGATAATTCCCACATAAAATTGGTAGACTATACCTGTCAGAAGTCACGTCCATGTTGAAAACAGCTTTGCACCTATCTGCTCATATCAGCCATATGGAAGCTATTTATACACGAATTCAAAACTATAGTGCTGCTGGGTGAATAAATCATAGATAACAGATCGAACATGTCACTGAAATAAATAGCTCCGATAAAGAAGCAAGCCAAACACATGGGCAGGCGTTATAGGATCAGAATAATTAACGTCAGTCCTCTTCCTCATTTCAGCTTTGATCGTGATGTTATAAGAGCTGTTTCCAAAAGCTCCATCTGAACCCAAAATTTAACTTATAACCAGAAGGGACAAAAGGTCCGGCTCAATGCCTGTATCACCGAGAGTGAAATGAAGCGTTCTGACATAGAGCAAGACAGGAGGTAAATTACCCAATTGCCCTTGTTCACTTGTTCTGGCCAGCAGCTCGAAGAGAGATTCAATGGATGAAATACCAGAAGCCAATGGTTTCTGTAATGTGAAAAGCGATGAATAGCAACATGAACTTCCGAAGAGAGAAGTATATCAGTGGTGCAAATTTGCCTGTAACAAGACCCAAGTAGGATACTCTGTGCCTCTTCGAGAATCTGCAGCAACAGATGAGGATTTTGTTTGCCTTGGTGGAAGCTCTGGATGTTGGCAAATCCCCTTCTGAACTACGTCCTGTGAAGATTCAAGACAGTTCTCATGAACCGCGAACGGAGCTAACAGCTCATCTCCTTTACAACCATGCGAAATATAATGTTAAAATATGCAGCCATCACTTTCATAAAGCATACCATGTCCAGAAACCTCAAGCCTCCACCACTGCCAACCTTTTTGACACTTTCAACCTCAAGCCTCCTGAAAAGAGCAGTACGGCAGGACGATTTTGGGTCAATTGGCATCATACCATACTATTCAGTCGTCACATACTGCTCTTTACTCTTTCCTGTTGAACATATAAACAAATTGCATATTACTATATCAGAAGTTTTGAGGTTTCTACATTCATTTGTCTTTTTAAGATTGGTGTTCTATTTTAAAAATGTTCAGAAACTTTGGAGAAGTCAGATGCAGAAGCTACGGTGCTACTAGAAGTGCTCTTTAACTGTGGAGTCTCCTACCATACTCCTCTTTTTTTTTTAAATCCATGGCATAGATATGGAGCTGTATCTTCCTTCTTGATGAGACATCGTCACAACAGTTTTTTGTTAGAAATGATAATTCAAATTACGTATATTAACCATAACGTTAGAATTTATGAAGCATGAACAAAATTCCCTGAGCTCCCTTTTTTGCATCAGGCAGTATTGGACGCCAAGACACTTTGGAACACATTCCAATACGTATTGATCAATTCTATCTTTGTCTTATCTATGACTAGGTGTTCCTACTTTTGCGGAGAATGACAAAAGGCTTGCAAAATTCTGACTTAACTATAATTTCCTCTTGCCCACTTTCAAGTTTTATAAGATACTAGTGTCAATGTAAGAGAATAGCTCCACTCATCATAGGTAGGACGAACAATGGAGGTGACATTTGATCCTGAGAAAAAACAAGATTTATCTTTCTAGCTGGTCAATTTGTGAAATTACCGAAAATGTCAATGCATGCTGATGAAATCGTTGTCAGGCTATAACTTTTGCATCTATCTGTTGTTTCTTGGACCTTAACTTGAAAAACCGTTTTCTGTTTATTGGGTATTGGTCAATTATAGTAAAACGTCGAATATTGCTATAAACTTACTTAGACAAAATATTGAGATATGCTCCAATGACAATACATTTAGAGATATCTATTGTTTATTCAATGATCAAATTGTAGAAAGAAAACATGCAATAATCCATCTATAATTTTCCAATACCAACATGGACATTTTTATCCTGTTGTTGTCTATGTATCCTATATATTTAGAAATTATCAAATCATGTCTCTGCATTTGTCCATTTATGTCCATGCCTATAACTAATTTATTTACTTTAAATCAGAGGAAAGACCTTTTTTCTTATATGATTACCTTCAGCATGGTATATCAATTTTCTTGAAATCTGTTTATTATTTCCAAAAGATAAAAGGAAAAACTACAACACATACAAGTTCTGTGTCAGATCACTGAAAGAAATAAAATGCCATCATGGATAGTATTAATTTGACATCTATTAGCGTGTATTTTTTTTTTTGGAAGTGTCGATATGTTTCGACTGTAGTGCTGCATCTTTCTTGAAACTGAGCATCAACTTCCAATATACAAAGAAATATCCATTAACAGCTTCTGTTATCAATCAGAGGTAAAAAAAAGTTTGTATATGATTTTTCAAAGGCAGCTTGCCAAAATCGACGAAGAACACACTCCAAATAACAGGCGAAAGACCCTTGAGCCGTGTGGCCCGATTTCAGCCAACAAAAGGTGTGACAATTCAAGTGAAAAACGTCAATCTCTTAGCACCCGCAGCCCGTAAGCAAGCGGCCTAGAGTTTATTAAGGAAAGTGTTCATGAAATCACTCAATCTCCTTAGCTGTGAACAAGGTATTTATGCTCTCAATATTTTTCATTTGATGTTTCACCATATCAGGTTTTCAATTGTAGGCCAATTAGACTAATTCACCCTTTTTGAATCTGAATCAAACTCAAGACTTGTTTGCTTTAAAATTGACTAGAACTAGTAACTGGTCAGTTACACCAACAGTCAGTTTGCATGTACCAGCTGACTGCTTTATATCCAAAAGCAACACATAGCAGAACAGAGACAATAATAAGGATCATGTTACAAAAAAAGGAATATCTCTATCAGTTTCCTTTGCCCGACCAAATACGACTGCCACATGAGAAGTTTTAGGGACCAAGGTTATCCCGGGACAAGGAAGCGTTAGGGATAAAGATTTTCAGAACGATTCTTTTGACAGTGGAAAAAAATATGGGAAAAGGACCTTTCCTCTAAACCTTATGTGTTCTTTGCACATTGTTGTATATAATGGGGTCTACATTGCTAATTACCCATGGTTCTGAGATTTTTATGTTTTGGTACTATGCTACCTCGCACCCTGTGAGAGCATTTTGCTACCTTATTTGGGTTTTTTTTCTATTGTTGTTAGAGTTCTGATGATCCGTAAACTTTCGGAGGCCCAGCTAGTGTGATACTATAATGGGTGCCCGCATAGTGTTGCAACACATGTTACCTCTACATCTACAACATCTTTCCTCTATGTCTACAACCAACTGAGTTGGTGGGCGGAAGAAAGAATCGACATAACCTCTTCCTCACTAAGATTGTGTTGGAACGATGGATCCTTTCATTAAGGCTCCATAAAGCAGAGGGATATTGAAATATTCGGTTTTTGCTTTTTTCATTGTTCTCTTAAAAAAACAGAGAGTTTATAGAGTTGTATTTGTTCAAGTTTGATACATTTTCTAGCTGTTGTGTGGCTTTCTATCAATGAATTAACTTGCCTTATAAAAATATAGAGTTTAAAAATAGTTTTAGAGAGAAAGGATGGGAATTCAATTCACACCACAAAGCAGTATACAAGTTAAGCTGTGAGATGGACACAATTAAATAGGCAATCCAAATACAATGAATTTGTGACAAAGTGAATTTCGGTGCAACTGCGATCAAATTACTCAATTACCCCCCAAATGACTGAGTTTTTCACTCCTAAGTGATTCCCATGATTTCATGACTCAATGATGGCCACTACAGCAAAAATCACATTTTGAATCATTTAATTGCACCTGTTTGCATGAAACCCTAGCTTACATAGACTCCCTAGTTTTTTATTAATATATTGATCACACATACACTTTTTTATTTCAAATTATACACACTTGTTCTACACTCTATCATGAAGCTCTAGTCCAAATTTGAGGTCAATGGGACTTTTCTACAAATACTTACTAAATTTCAATTTTTTACCCCCCAAAACACCCCTTTATCCCCTATTTTTGGCTTATTGGGCCTCGATCTGCCCTATTGGGCCCGAGCCGCTGGCACGCCGGCCACCTGGGCAAGAGGAGCCAACCCCTGCCACGGGTGGAGGAAGCAGCAGCCGAGAAGGTGGAAACCCTAGCTAGATCCGCCTGGTCTAGCCCTCATTTCTATTCCAAATCAATCCCAAGTGCAAGGTTTGAAGATCCATACCTTTTGTCCATGTTTTCACATCCAAATTCGGTGGTCTCGTGAAGATTCGTGAAACACAAACCCGACGCCGCCATGAAGCTCTTGGAGCTTTGAATCCACCCCAAATCCTAGATTTAGACCTATAAATAGACCCTTTAGACTTCGTCATGCTCCCACGAACACAACTGGAGCCTTAGATTTCCCTCTTGTGTCCTCTTGCAGTTTTCCCTTCTTCTAAGGGTGGGCGACCATTGCAACATGTTGTAGAAAGCTCCATTTTCGTGCCCCCTCTCTCCCCGGGTATTCTTCTCTCTTTCTCTCTCTAGAGACTTTCTTTGACCATAACCTTTGATTCCATGCTTGAAAATACCTAAAATTATAGTCCGTTTCGACCGCAAGCTGGACACGATGAAACTATTTTCAACATCTAATTCCTGATCCTTATCTAAATGTTCTTTACTAATGGACTTTAATGGTGACTTTCAAATCAAAGATTATAACTTTGTCTAATATTTGATCATATTATCAGAAAATTTTGTAGAATTAATATTAGATCTATTATTAGACTCGTAATCTCAAACTTTGTAATACAGATTTGAAAACATGATGTAAATTATGGGTCTCTTAATGTTCAATGACCTATTTGATCATTTAACAACATGAGTATGCCGCACATTCGATCTTGTTGACAAGTTGTAAGATCTTACTAGTTGTTTGTTTAGAAGATGAATGATTCTAATTAAGATCGTATGGAACAAGTACCCTAGATGTTATTCTTTTGGATACCAAAATTCCCAAACATCAAATCTTGACCATGATCCTTTGACCAGGTCTTGACCCTGCTACCTGATCTGTTTCGCCTTGGGAGTCTGTGAATTAAGATATTCTTGAAAGGCACATGTACTACATCCTCTTGACTATGATTGACATGATGTAATGTATGTGTACATATATATGACTAGAACACTTGGCTATATTACTTGCATGAGCTACCACGTTTCCTACAGACTACTGTTTCAAATTTCTATAAGTAGATTGTTCGTTCTTTAATTTGATAACCTGATTTGCAATATACTCCCCTCGTTTCCTTGCTATCAACTGTTTAAGCGTTTCCCCTTATCGTTGTTAGGGGTCAAGTGGCACTGTGGTCTTTCCCTTAAGGTTAAGTAGCACCAAGGAACGAGGTATCCGATTTCGATACCGTTTCGACAGCATGGAAACCGAAATTTATGGAAATTTCGACAAAAATTTCGATAAATGCAACAGTGCCCGTTTCGACGCCAAAATGAACGAATTAATTTATGAAATTTTACAGGCGTGATCTCTACACCTAAATGCATCGTTTTATGCAATAAAATTTTATGTGGGGGTAGGTTGGGGGGGGGGGCTTCATGTGGGATGTAAGGGAACTGTCCTGTTTATTGAGGATTTCGATGAAGGATTTCGATGACAAAATATAGGAATTAAGTTATGCAATTTTACTAGCACAATCCATAAACATAAGTACACACACTTCTCCAATAATATCAAACTTACAACATATGAATAATATAGTAACTTACCAACTCAAATCAATTGTATGTTGAGTGTCGTGCTGATTGAGATGGTTGTTCACCATACTGTACAGTGTTGATATGGTCGACATATTGCTCCCAGGTCATGTACATTCTGTAAAGTTTGTTGTATGAAATCACATGTTCCTCGTGCACATCAGCAGAAATGAACATCATCATCCCAAACCTTGGAAAGTGATCTTCCAGATCTCTAAGATATCGACTCCTGCTTTCAGAATCAGATGGAGGTTGACGAGCAACAGGAATAATTGAGCTACCACCGCTCCATGATTGCCCCCCATCATCAGAAAATACAGTATTGTTGTATTGATATGTTCCTTGCGGGCCAGAGACATTTGCACTATATGTATATCCAATATGATGCTCTAATTCTGCTTCTGGTTGTGGTGGTGGCTGAGTTTGATATCCAGAATACCCATAGTACGCTTGTGGGTGCCCAAACAACGTATCACCAAATGATTGTTGAGGATATAGAGAATCAGAAAGCCTCATGTTTCCCATGGATTCAGCAATATCAGAAGTGGAATCAGTATAATATTGTGAAGTAGGATAGTATTGGAATCCTATAGGTGTAGCTGTAGCTGTAGGAGGCCTATAGCATGTATCCTCATGTGGCCGTGGTGGTGCACCACTGTAGTCTTTTCCACCTCGAGTTTTCTTCCTCGTAAAGGTTTTTTCAGCCATTGTGACATTTCTTTCCTGTGGATATATAGGATCCCTAGTGATATATGGACGATCATCATTTTGAGGATCAACTGCTGGAGGATACTCTGGAGAACGTTGACCACCACTTGCATTACCACCATCGTCGTCGTCGTCATCACTCTTAGACTTGGACCCAGATGATGTAGCAGTTATAGATTTTGAAGCACTAGATGCTCCACCCAATTCATCTTGCACTGCTCTATCAATTTCCATATCAAGATCTACATGCTCAGGCTCTGGCTCAAGTCTTTCAGGTGGGCTTCTGTTTCTTCGTTCTTCCTCAAGTACAACACCCGAAACATCTTCAAATTGCTCCTCCACATATGGATCTGGACGGCCAGAAGAAATATTGTCTAGAACTGGACGGCCTATTTCATTCATCCATTCTTCCAAGGGATCTTCTATTGTACCGGTACCCTCATCATCACTATCATAAAGGCCCCGAAATCTATCTTCTTGGAACGTGTATGCTGTGTCAATGGGATCATGCATTTCAGCAAATTGGACTTCTTTGTAGTTGGCCTCTCTTATGGCTCTAGCTCTCAAACGCATGTTGTAGTGGACATACACGAGATCCCTTAACCTGAGAGCCCCCAATTTGTTCCTTCTTTTTGAATGAATCAAATTAAAAGTGCTCCAATTCCTTTCACACCCCCCTGCAGAAGTTGTCTGTGAAAGAATGCGTATGGCTATTTTTCTAAGTTGAGGGGCACCGTTCCCATTCCACACCCACCATTCACAAGGATCACCCTCTGCACGGTCGGCTACTGCATTGGGGTGGCCAAAGCATCCAAGGCCTTCACGGAATTGTCGTAGCTACAAAAAAGCCAACAAACATGAAAGACCACATTAATAGTTGTTAGGTTATAGATATTAGATAAACATGAAATACAATTATACAACTATTTGTATACCTGATCCAAAACCTGCATCCGTTCTTCTGTGGATGTAAGCAACTTATTGAGCACATCCCTAACCGCATTCATCAAGTCTGGTTTCATACCCAATTGCCGCGAGTAATGGTATCTTGGGTTCAAATAGTATGCTGTAAATAAATAATACAAAACCTGTTAATTTCTTAACATAGACCAGTTAAATAATTATATACATGATACAATTACAATGATTATGATGCTCACCGACTTTGTGTAGTGGATGCAAAAGCATATCAGTCCATCTCTTTTTTATGATGCTCGTGTATTGTGCATTGGATGTTGGAGCGGCTTTTTTCACATTCTCCACCATTGTTTCCATTGCGTCATATAACCAAGGCATGGTTGCAGCCTTGTCACCATCTACTAACCTCAACACTTTTACTATAGGAGCCATTACCTTAAGTACCTTGTTAACTTTGTCCCAGAAAGCCCTATTAGCAATTAGTTCTTCAATTCGTCGACCAAGTGGGGTATTGTGCTCCTTCATGGAGGTCCACTCTACTCCATTAAATAACCTCCTCAGTCCATCTCTTTTGTTCTTCAGTGAATCTAGAGCCAAGTAGTTGGTAGCAAATCTTGTTACCCCCACTCTAACTAGATCGCCTCCACAATATTCTGGGCGTCTCATTGCATTCAACAGAAAAGAATGATTATATATGAAACCTGTAATCAATTTTGCATCAATGGTCACAGATTTGATGTACTCAAGTTTTCCCATATCTTTTAATATGAGATCTATACAATGGGCAGCACACGGCGTCCAGTACACGGGAGAATTCTTCATTATCTTTCCCCCCGCCTTCTTAAAATTTGATCCATTATCAGTAACAATTTGCACAATATTCTCAGGCCCAACAACTTTCATGTATTTCTTCATCAGCTTGTATAAATATGTGTACTCTTTAACCTCACCAGAAGCATCAACAGAATCAAGGAAGATAGTAGATCCACGACAATGAGCAAGGAAGTTTATAATTTGTTTCCTGTTGCCACTGGTCCACCCATCACACATGAGTGTGACCCCATACTCAGCCCACAATATCTTTTGCTCCTTAACCCACTGTTCTAGCTCTTTTTTCTGCTCGGGAAGATATTTATGCATAAGTTCATAAGCTGTGGGGGCCTTAGTTCCCCTACCAGACTCCCCTATCACATCAACCATATGTTGTAGATAGGGTTCAGTTGCAACATGTGCCGGGATTCCGTGAGCAAAAAAGAATTTACCTACAGCCTTTCCCACTTTCTCCTTTGCCCCACTGAACATGCCTTTAAGGGTTTTTTGCCTAGCTTCAGCCTTCCTAACACCTGGTTCATCAATATTTTTCAATCTAGCACTAGCAGAACGTAACAGAATATCAACTGTGCCTTTCTTCCTTTTTGTTTGAGCAAACACATCATCTTCATCATCCAGATCAACAACAGGAGGAACATGTTGACTGCTGCGACCTAGTCCTAGTCCAGTGACTCCAGTCCCACTGCCTCCTCCAGTTCCTGATGGCCCATACCTCCGTAGTATTCTTGCAGCTTCCTCCCTTTCCCACTCACTTCTTCTTGATTCTCTATATGCCCGCCTATACATATGCCGACCGTAAGCAGTATCACCACAACCTGGAGGATACACCATGTCATCATCAGACTCGGCAGATGAACCTGTGGCTTGTACATTGAAGAGAGTATCAGTGTAAGATTTGTTGGCCTCAATACATTTGTCTTTCTTCTCCCTTTTGGATGCTATGATCTTTCTGAAATCATCCCTAACAGATTGCGGACACTTCTGGCATAAGGCAACATTCTTGTCTCCCCCAGTAATATGACGCTTAAACCTGGTGATGCCCCCTCCACCAATTGTCTTTTTGCAGAAGTTACAAACCACCTTTCCCTTGACCCCGGGAACAGGAGCACAATAATTCCAAGCAAAATCTACTTCCTTGGGTTTGGGTGCATTCTGCCTAGCACCCTCATTCCCAGACGAATTTCCATCAGAAGACATTGTCAACACTGAAATAAATCAAAAACAACATAGAATATGCAATGCATTAGGCCATTAGCAATCAAAACAATAAACGACATAAGCAAAAATTCATACAGATATGTAACTGATTAGGTACACTACTAAAATAGGAAATTAACAAGGAAGAAAAAAGGTTTAGAATTATTTTTTTTGTATTTTTAGGTCTGAATTTTTTTTTTGTATTTTTAGGTCTAAAAATTATTTTTTAATTGATAAATGCACATACTTATCAATAATTTGTACATATATGTAATGGATTAGGTACACTACTGTAATAGGATATCAATCAATATGAAAAAAGGTTTAGAATTATTTTTTATTTGTATTTTTAGGTCTGAAAATATATTTTTAAATTGATAAATGCATATTTAACAAATAATTTATGCGTATATGTAAGTGATTAGGAGTACTACTGTAATAGGATATTTAAAACAATACAAAAATATCTTATTTCTAAAAAAAAAAGAATATTTTATGATTTTTTTTTTAATTTTCGGATTTTTAAATAGTGTATATATAAAAAATATCTTATTTTTTACAAAAATTATTTTCCTTGTGTTCATATTAGTGTTTGTAACAACTTCTTCTACTAAACCTAAGTGAAATAACTAGTTATGATGAATATATATTATATATACTATTATTAGTATTTATAATCTAAAAAAGATATAAAAATTAGTTATTTGTGTAAATTTATTGAAGATATATATAGATCCATGGCTTAGATGTGTGGATCTATGTTTAGAACACACAAATTTGATGAATAGTGGAGTAGATCTAATATTTTAGTGTAAAATACGAAATTATGTGAAATAGAGAAATATGTGTTCAAAATAGATGATATTAGGAGAAATAGAGGTTGGAAATGAATGAAAATGGAAGAAAATATATTTATTTACCTTAATGTAGTCGATCTTTGGCTCCAAATGGCAAATCCCCCTCAAAATCACCTTGTCTCCACAAAGAACAGCAGCAGCAGCAAAGCAGCTCGAAAAACTGGCAGGTTTCGCCGGTTTCGGCTGCGTACCGATAAGTGAGATGGAAAAACTGCACTGGACCCCTCGAAATTTGGCAAAATTAGCGAAACCATCGAAACTTTGGCGAAATTGCATCGAAATTTCGCGAAATGCGACGGTATCGACACGGTTGCATGGTTTCGTATCAGGTCACGTCGAAATCGGTATTTGGGGGCGAAATTTCGCCGGTTTCGGCGAAACCTTATTCCTTGAGTAGCACCTTGTTAGTTTTTCCACCCACTCTCGTATATGTGAGGTGATTTACTCTCATTTGAAGTATATTACAAACTATTTTGAATATTTACTTGTTGAACTCTTGAAAGTTATTTCTTTGTTATTATTTGTTTCTTATCAACAAGCCAAGTGGTTATTTACTTTCAAATGTACATATATCGTTTCATGTTTTTCATAATTGTACTCAATGTTTTTGCATTGACAATACATTGGGTCAAAATTTTCGTTTAGGCAAATAATGAATACCCTACTCATGTCCCTTTATCCTATGAACTCTACTAGAAGAATTGAAGCTACGCCAATAAATCTACAAACACGGGAGCATGATATGTAATAGGGTTGTAGCAGTTTTTTTGTCGTAGTTTCTCTCTCTACTTTCAAATTTCTATCTTGTTCCCCACAGGCTATGTAAAATCTTTTGTGGTTCATTTTCAATAGTTATTCTAATTTATGTATATGATTGTGTGAGATTAATCGGGTCAATCAGGGATGGGCGCTTCAATCCCCTTTACCATTGTCTTGGTAGTGGGATTGGGATTTGGGTAAAAACGGTTTCGTGGCAGTATTCACACAAGGAGAACCTACACAAAATGCGACATAGTTATACCCATGAAATCGCTAGAAACAATTTATAGCATACTTGTAAATGCATTGGCATGCAAAAGTTGGTGCACCTAAACCAATATCACGACTTATTTGCCACCTTGGTTCTTAGTTCACTTAGCCTGATAATCAAAATGACTACTAATTATACAAAATAAACAGTAAGATGAATGAAAATGATGACATTGCTTGCCTTGATGGGATGCCTCCTCGTCAAGCCCAACAGCGGTCAAATCTCCTAGGTAGTTGAATCAAAAAGGTTCATCTGACCCCAATTGCCAAATCCTTGATTTGACCTTTTCTAAAGCTCGAATGGCACAAAGCATATAAAGACGAGATTTTATTCTATCAAACAAATTAGAACAAGGCAAAAGGGCCAAAATCCTTCTTAGCATGTTGTTGGTCTAAAAATGCACTTCCTAAAAAGTTTTCCTAGTCCCAATTGATTGTGGGCTTTTCCGGGCCTGGGGCTAGGGCTTCTCATTAATTATGGTTTTGTTCCTAATTATTCATCAGTGTGTTAGTTTGTCAGTGGGTTAACAGTGTGTGTTAGACACAGATCTAATGGACTGTGTTCCTACATCAAATTTTAAAAAAGAGTATCTTGGACAAATTTGGAGCTTGCTTGGGATATCAAATAGTGCCTACAACTGAAGATTGTTTTGAGATGAAATTTTTTAGAGATGATCATCAAAATCTCCGCATGGCTCTTAAAAGAGGTCATATTTGTGAAGGGACAACCTTCTATATTGAATTTCTTGGAAGCTAGAGAGCATCTCAAGAATAATAAACAACAATGGTCCCGCTATGGATCAAGGCCATAATGTCCTGCATAAGCTCTACGATAACATGTTTCCCTTGATGAGACGCTATTCTACCAGCCCTAAAGCAGACTGATTGATAGAAGCCCATGGCAGCCTGACTTGGCTAATACGAGTTTCCTTATGGATGCAGCACTTCAATTTCAGCATGAGCTATATATGTATAAATGTAAGTCCGACCATTTGATACTCGAGTATGAGCAGTTATCAAGCAAGAGTAGACATTAGCACTCCCTTTATGCATGAAGACAACACATTAGAAACCAGCACCTACCATAGTCATAGTAATTCTCGACTTTTTAGAAGGTTGCACTAAAATGATTAATTCACATTTTTTTCCTAAGTGTATGACATGTCAAGTTTCACACAATTCTAAAAAAATCAAGAAATTCCACTATTTTTAACGTTTAGCAAATTTTTAACAGTTTTCCTGAACCAGTTTTTTGTAAAAAAATTAGATACGATTCCTTAAGTCAATGGGTACTATCAATGTTTTAAAAAGCGTGAAGCGGGAGGCGTGCGGACGGGACCTTGTAGCCGATTAAGCGGCAGGCGGGCGATTAAGCGGGCAATTTTTGAAAAAGCGGATGTTTAAAATCTTATATATTTATATACAAAATTACATGTATGTGTATATAAAAAATATATTTCTAAGGAAATTAGTAATACTAACCAGTAGTATCAATTAGTAATGAACGAAATATGCAAGAAAATCAATAAAATCAGTAAAACCATTAGAAGTATAATAGAGTAATACGATATTTACTTGGATATATTACAGCAGTACCCTATTATATACAGCTTACATACAAAGTTTGCATTCTAAAGTAGGACTAGGTATATCATAGAACATTTAATGTATACAAGCTTCATATATTATACTCAATACTACTTGGATTATATATTTAATTAACATTACATGCTTACAGCAGAATTTTTTTTCAAAAAGCGGGCAAAAAAGCAGGAAAAAAGCGGGAAAAAGCAGGTGAAGCAGGAAAAAAGTGGGCGCTTTTCTTCAAACCGAGTAAGCGGGCGCTTAAGGGCAAAATTAAGCGGATGGGGGTCTTGGCCGATTAAGTGGCCGCTTAAGCGGCCGCCTGAGCCGTTTTTTAATACACTGGGTACTATTAGTATATGTGTTTTACTGTGTTATGCTTTGCTATGTGTTTTGTAATATGCTTTGCTTTTATCCCATATTGCCTAGCTCAGTTTCTTTCTTACTCTCTTGTCCTATAGAAGAGAGAGCTTTGTAACCTTTTTCTACACATCAAATAAGACTTTCTATTCTATATGGTATCAGAGCCCTACGATCACCCCTAGGCTCTCCAACCTTAATGTCTCCCCTCCTTTTCTAACCCTAGCCCCCACCCCATCAACCCTAGCCCCCCTCCCCACGCCGCCAATCTGCTGCCTGCCCCCTGTTCGCGTCGCCCCTCCTCCCCTCCACATCCTGCCACTGCCCCCCTCTCCCCTCCACTCCCTTGCCACTGCCCCCTCCTCCCCTCCACTCCCTGTAGTCGCCCCCTTCTCCCCTCCACTCCCTTGTCATCGCCCCCTCCTCCCCTCCTTCCTTTCCTCCCCGCCGCCGCCCTCATCCACCACCTTCCCGCCACCTCTACACCCCCCCACCAAAAAGCCATCCGCCACCACCACCACACCTCCATCCATTCCCACTACTGTCCCCTCCACCAAAAACTCACCACCATCCCCTCTACACCATCTAGCCTCCAAATTCCTCCCCTTTCCTTCATCCTCATCTCTCTCCGTCTCCAGGCACTTTTCAAGGTTGCACGTTGAAGTTCTAAAGGTCTATGTTTGTTGTCTGTCTGCACCTCATGGTGGAGTAACTCTCTCCCTATGGTGCATAGGTCTTTCTCTGATCTCTACTGCCCCTCTATTGGTTTCTCAGATCTGATGCTTCAAATTTGTTGTTGTTGCCTAGTGCCCCGTTGCGGGTTTCTTCGGATCTATTGATCCTGGACTTCTGTTGCCCATGAGTTGGGTTTTGCCTGCTGACTCATGATGTTCTCTTGTTGTTGCCCCTAAGTTGGGTCTTCCTTTTTCTCCTGCGTCTTGTCGACGGATCCGCCATCCGACATATCCCTCTAATGGCTTCTGCTGAATCGCTTCGCACGCACTGCGTTACTACTATAAAGTTGGATGGCTCCAACCATCACACCTGGTCTGCGTCCTTCGAGCTCTATGTCAAAGCTCGAGGTTGTTACTCGCATCTCATCTCTGATGCCCTGGTCGTACATGCTGAGAATGTCGATGATAAACCTAAACAAGCCTATGATCTGTGAACTAAGGAGGACTCTGGAGTTATGAACTGGATGGTCAATAGTGATGAGCCCAAAATCAGCCAGTCACTTCTTCGCCTCCGGACTGTAAAAGCCATGTGGGACCAGCTCTCACATTATTACTCTCATCAGCAAAACCTGAAGAAAGTGTTTGAAATTTTCAAACACTTGGCCAAAAAGGAGTATTCTACTATCGAGTTTATGGAGGACTACTACAACCAATGTTGTGCACTCTGGGATGAGTTTGAAATCCATCAGCCATTCTTTGTTGATATCACAAAAATACATCGCCAACACGATGAACTTCAATTGGTGTAATCCTTGCCGGTTTGCCACACTCCTCTGGCGTCGTTGATCAGATCATGTCCAGCGACTTGATGCCTACTATACGAGATGTCCTGAAACGGGTTCAAGGGTTACCATCTATTACATCTTTCTCGCCCGATCAATCTGATATTGCGACTCTGGTTGTTCGTTCTTGAGACTCCTCGTGTGGTCGTGGTCGCGGTTGTAGCCGTTCTACTACTGGGCCTGGTGGTCTAGACCTATCTACTTCTGCTGAGGGAGGTTCTGCTCTACTTGCCTACTCTGCAACTTATGGTAAAAATAAATAGGTGATTGATTCTAACGCCACTTCCCATATTTCTGGTAATTCAACATTATTTTTTAAATTATAAAAAAATATGCTATTCCACATGTTACTCTAGCTGATGGTTTTCATAATCCAGTTTCTGGCATAGGGCATATATGCACTCCTGGCAATCTCCTATTATGCTCAGCCTCTTATCCCTAAATTTCCATTGGGCTTGTTATTTGTTAGTCAACTGTGAAGAGTCTTCCGTGCTCTGTCACCTTTGACCCGAATGGTGTTATTTTTCAAGATCTCTACACGAGGATGAAGATTGGTTTGGGCCATGAGGGACCAGATGGATTCTACTAATTGGATACGCCAAAGACTTGTTGCTCTGCTAACTACATCTGTGACAGGGCTCATATTGTGAAACTTGCCAGCTGGGCAAACAAACTCGTACTAGTTTTTCCAAGAAACCTTGTATTGGTTAAAAAAACCTTTGGATATTATGCATGTTGATGATTGGGGTCCATGTTCTGTTCCAAATATCTGTGTTTCCGTACTTTATGGGCTTCATTGATGATTTTTCTAGAATGGCATGGCTATTTTTATTGAAAGATCGCTCTCACATGATTGACATTATCACCTCATTCTTTGTTGAAATTCATACATAGTTTGACACACAAATTAAAAATGTTTGCACCGATAATGCTCTAGAGTTGGTGCAATCTTCTGTCAGCCAATTTTGTTGTAAAATGGGTCCTATTCATCAAACTACTTGTTCATATACCCCCCCAAAAAATGGGATTGCTGAGTGCAAGAATCGGCATCTCCTAGAGGTCGCCCGAACTCTTCTTTTTCACTACAATGTACCAAAAACCATCTGGCATGAAGCTATCTTTACTGCCTGCTATCTTATTAACCGCATGCCATCCTCAGTCCTTAGCAATTAGGTGCCTTATCAAATCTTGTACCCTGATGCTCCTCTGTTTGTTATGCCCCCTCGAATTTTTGGAAGTACTTGCTTTGTCAAAAACTTGCGTCCTGGCATAACTAAATTAGATCCGCCGTCCACAAAATGTGATTTCTTGGGCTACTCTCGGACTCAGAAAGGGTACAAGTGCTATGATCTATCTACAAAGATATGGTTTGTCAGTGTCAATGTGGTATTTATTGAACATGTCATTCTACTCTATAGCAGGATCCAATTTTTCATCTGATCTGTTGAATGATACACCTCTACATGTGTCAGTTGAACCTGACTTGCAGACTATTGATGTCTGCACCATCTCCGCCTCTAAAAGTGTATCAACAAAAACCAAAAGCTACAACTCCCTCCATGGCCCCTCCTACACCAATTCCTTCATCTTCGTCGGCAGATTAACCTCAACCTCAGGTATTCTCTGACTTAGATGTTTCGATTAGTCTTCGCAAAGGGACCCGGTCCTACACTTTGCACCTTATTGGGAATTTTTGTGCTACTGCTAACCTTGGCACAAACTTTACGAATTTTACAACTGCTTTATCTGCTTTATTTATTCCAAAGAATGATGTTTAGGCTTTACAGCATCCAGGATGGTGTAATGTTGTGGAGACTGAAATGCAAGCTCTTACAGATTGGCATACATGGGACTTGGTTGATGCTCCTGCCGATTGTTCTCCTGACGGTTGTCGCTGGATATTTACTATAAAGTATCAGATGGATGGCATTATTGAATGATTGAAAGCTCGCCTTGTCGCCAAAGGCTCCATAGATAGCTTTGGTAACTTGCACACTTTAGAATACTCCTCGTGAGCAACAAACTCAAGTGGTTGCTCCATGTATACCTCCTCATGCAGGTCACCATATAAAAAAACATTTTTAACATCCAACTGAAACAAAGACCAATCACAGTTTACAGCCACAGAGATAAGAACACGAACAGAATCAAGCATGCAGCCAGAGAGAAAGTCTCAAAGTAATCAACACCATATGTTTGAGTATTTATTAAGAAACTTCCTCTGGCCTTGTAATACTGATTGTTTATGTTGATGATATCATCTTACCTGTGAGTGATCAAGCAGGCATCTAGGCTACTAAAGAATACCTGGAAGAACATTTTATCACAAAAGACCTAGGAAATTGAGATATTTTCTGGGTATTGAAGTTTCTCGCTCCTCTTCAGGTTTTTTTTTATCACAGCGGAAATATGTTCCGGATCTTTTGTCTGAAACTAGCATGCTTGGAGCAAAACCTACATCTACTCCCGTAGACCTAATACCAAATGGGATGATGATACTTCTCTTCCTTATCCAGATAACCTACAATATCGTAAATTAGTTGGTAAACTTATATATCTGACTGTTACGAGGGTTGATATATCTTCTGCAGTTGGCTTAGTCATCAAATATCTGGGTAAACCCAGACCGTGCCACTGGGATGCAGTGTCACATTCTAAAGTATCTGAAAAATTCTTTAGGGAAAGGTCTATTCTACAGAAAAATGGACATTGAAAAATCACGGGATACTCTGATTCTGATTATGCATGCAGCAGGATAGATCGCAAATCTACATTTGATTATTGTACTTTTGTGGGAGGTGTTACAGTATATGTGTTACAATATATGTTTTCCGTTATATTCTGTATTCTGTTATTTATTTTGTTATTTGTTTATTCTGTATGGACCTCTCTGTAATTGTTTCAGTATTATATATATGAGGGTGCACACATTGTGCAACCCTATGCTCTCTGAAACCCTGACTATTAACATGGTACCAGAGCAGGTCGAGACCTAGGGTCTCTCCCTCCCTCCCTCTCCTCTCCACCGGCGCCCCCCCCCCGCCGCCGCAGCAGCCGCCCACCCGCCGGCCGCACGTCCAGCAGCCGCCGCCGGCCGCCGCCGCCGGGCAGTAGCCAGCAGGCCGCCGCCGCCGCCGGGCAGCAGCAGCCCGCCGGCCGCCGCCGCCGAGCAACAGCCCGCCGGCCACCGCCGGGCAGCAGCCAGCCGTCTCCCACCGGTTCCGGGTCCGTCTACCATCCTGGCGCGGTGCACCGCTAGTGCTTGAGCGACCGTTGTTGTTGTTCGCACAGCAGGTGCGCTGCCGGGTTGGTAGATCTGGACTAGATTAGTTTTCCGGGGGAGATCGGCCCGTTGTTCGTCTAGAGCCTCTTCGGCTCGGTTTTGTTTGTGCCTGCCTGCCCGTGTAGGCTTCGGCCTCCGGGTCTTCTACTACACTTTGGTGTAGTCCGTATGTGAGAGGTCCTCTGTGATCTTGTGTCTGCCTTACCTGCCTGCCTGCCCACTGTGCCTGTCTATCTGATGGCGTCCTCGACCGATGATCTGCGTCGTCAGGTTACTACGGTGAAACTTGACGGACGCAACTACCAGCTATGGGTTTGCTCCTTTGTGATATATGCCAAATCACAAGGGAAGTATTCCCATCTCACTCGTGCCGGTCCGTCCCAGCCTGCTGATGATGCTGACTTGAAGGATGTCAAAGCTTACGATGATTGGGTCCGTGACGACTCTACAGTGATGACTTGGATTCTCAACAGCACAGTTGAGAAGATTAGTGTGACTATTCTTCGTTTGCCTACTGCGAAACAGATGTGGGATCAGCTTGCTCGCACCTTCTCCCACAGCCAGAATTCGAAGAAGGTGTTTGATATCAACAAACAACTTAGTCGTCTTACCTTTACTGGCACTGACATCACCGATTAGGTTTGTGGGGTGAACTGGAGACGTATCATCCTCTGTCCACGGATCTGGTGATTATGCAGAAGCAACGCGATGAGCTGCAGCTGATACAGTTCTTGAGTGGCTTGCCTGACTCCTATTCTGGCGTTGTTGATCAGATTCTGGCAGGCGATCCACTGCCTACTCTTCAGAGTGCTTACCAGCGACTTCAGCGTCTTTCATCATCGACACCACCTACTGCTCCAGATGTTGGTGAGTCTACTGCCTTAGCTGCCTGGCGTGGCCGTGGCCGCGGTCGTGGCCGTGGTCGTGCTTCTGATGGACGTCCTCCCATTGGTGGTGGGAGAGGTCGTTCTCCTACTGCTGGGCGTGGAGCCCCTCCTACTGCTCCTACTACTGCTGCGCGTCCTTCGCCCGGATCGCGCTTGTGCTCTTACTGTGGTCGTACGAACCACATTGAAGAAAAATGTTGGGAGAAATATGGTAAACCAGAATGGGCGAACACTGCTGCTGATTCTGCTGTCCCTGCATCCGAGAGTGTTGCACATCCTACTACACCAGATACAGCGGGCACTACTGCTGACTACATCAGGGCTGAAGTCGAACGCCTTTTTCTGGAGCGTGTTGGTTCCTCTTCTGACGCGTCCACGAGTGGAGCTCATGCTGCCCATACTGGTTATGATACTGCCTTTCTGAGTTCACATTTGCCACCCCCATCTGGTAATAATAAATGGGTGATCGACTTTGGTGCATCATCCCATATTTCTGGCAATAGGGCTTTGTTTAAGTCCATCTCTAAACCTACTCATAAATCTACGGTTATGGTTGCTGATGGATCTCGATCTCCTGTTTCTGGCATTGGGGACATTACTTCTCAGTTTCTTATCAAATCTGCCTTATATGTGCCTAACTTTCCTATGAATTTATTATCTGTTAGCAAACTTGTAAGGAATTTGAACTGTAGCCTGACATTCCTTCCTGGCTCTTGCATTTTTCAGGACCTTCTCACGAGGATGAAGATTGGTGGGGGGTATGAAGGTGTTGATGGTCTCTACTACTTGGACGAGCTGCCAAAGTCTGCCAAAGTTTCCGCTTTATCAGCATCGGTTTCTACTTTACAGTGGCATTACAAGCTGGGACACCCTTCTTCTGACAAACTGCGCCATTTACTTCCAGATATGAGTAGTTGTAGTTTCCAGTGTGAGTCTTGTCAACTGGGTAAACAAACTAGATCGGTATATCCGCGGCGTAGTTCTGTGAGCAGCAGGCATATTTTTGATGTAGTGCACTCTGATGTGTGGGGACCATGTAATGTACCGAGTGTGTCTGGCTATCGATACTTTATTTTGTTTATTGATGATTTTTCACGGACTACTTGGCTATTTCTGTTGAAAAGTAGATCCGAAGTGATATCCACAATAAAGTTCTTCTTTGCTGAAATTAAAACCCAGTTTGGTGTGCCTATTAAAATTTTTCGAACTGATAATGCATTGGAGTTTGTTCAGAAAGATGTGGAACTTTTTTGTAAATCTGTTGGAACTTTACATCAAACCTCCTGTGCCTATACACCACAACAGAATGGTGTTGCGGAAAGAAAGAATCGTCATTTGTTAGAAGTGGCTCGCACTATCATGTTACATTCACATGTACCTCGTTCTTATTGGCCAGAAGCGGTTATGACTGACTGTTTTCTTATTAATCGTATGCCATCGTCGGTTATTGGTAACAAAATCCTGTTCCATGTTTTACATCCGGAGGCTCCTTTGTTTTCTGTTCCTCCACGGATTTTTGGTTGCACATGCTTTGTCCGCATCCTTGGCGCAGCATCTGATAAACTGTCACCAAGAGCAACTAAATGTATTTTCTTGGGATATTCAAGGACTCAGAAAGGCTATCGCTGCTATAATCATGCTACGCGAAAATGGCTGACTAGTAGTGATGTGGTATTTTTTGAAGACACTCCTTATTATTCATCTGCGGGAGAAAATTTGCAACCAGATCTTATTGCACCACCCTTGCCTATTCTGTCTGACTGCATACCTGAGACGGATGATACTGTGATGCCAGATCGTCCTCAGCTTCGTGTTTATCAGCGCAGGAACAGAGCACCTTCTTCACACGTACCCCCCCAGTCGACCAATCTTCACCTCAAGAAGGTTCTGCTTCACCTGAGGTACAGTCTGATTTACATATTCCTATTGCTCTTCGCAAAGGGACTCGTTCCTGCACGTCTCATAGTATTGCTCATTTTGTATCTACTGATCATCTCACTGCTCAGGCGCGTGATTTTGTATATGCCTTATCTGCTGTTACTGTTCCTAAGACTATTCAGGATGCCCTGCGGAGTACAGCATGGACTTCTGCTATGCAGGATGAGATGACCGCTCTGACTGATAGAGGCACTTGGGAGTTGGTGGATCCTCCTCCTCAGTGCAAGCCTGTAGGTTGTCGCTGGGTGTACACTGTCAAATATCAACCGGATGGTACAGTTGAACGATTAAAAGCTCGGTTAGTTGCCAAAGGATATACTCAGACCTACGGCATTGACTATTTTGAGACTTTTTCTCCTGTTGCTCGCTTGAATTCTGTCAGAATCTTGTTATCTGTAGCTGTAAACTCTGACTGGCCTCTTCTACAGCTTGATGTGAAGAACGCTTTCTTATATGGTGATCTGCAGGAAGAGGTTTACATGGAGCAACCTCCTGGGTTTGTTGCTCAGGGGGAGTCTCACAAAGTATGTCGGCTTAAAAAATCTATTTATGGGCTTAAGCAGAGTCCACGTGCCTGGTTCGATAAATTAAGCAGGATTCTTTCTGATTTTGGCTTTCTACGGTCTCAAGTGGATCATTCTGTCTTCACGAAGAAAACTTCTGCAGGAATTATTATTCTGATTGTCTATGTAGATGATATCATTATTTCAGGCAGTGATTCTGCAGGTATTCAGGCCACAAAAAACCATTTGGGTAAGCATTTTGCTACTAAAGACTTAGGCAGATTACGATACTTTCTGGGTATAGAGGTTTCCAGGAACTCTAGTGCTCTTGTGTTGTCCCAGAGAAAATATGTACTTGATATCCTGCAAGAAACTGGTATGATGGGAGCAAGACCTGCAGATACTCCTATGGATCCCAATGTTGATTGGGACGATGATACTTCATCTATGTTTGCTGAGCCAAAGAAATACAGGAGACTTATTGGGAAATTGATCTATCTGACTGTTACTCGTCCTGACATTACTACTGCTGTGGGCCTTCTGAGCAGGTACTTGGACAAACCTAGACAGTGTCACTGGGACGCTGTCTGTCACATTCTGAGATACTTAAAAAGGGCACCTGGCAAAGGTTTGTATTATAAGAAAACTGGACATTGTAAACTTGAGGGCTATTCTGATTCAGATTATGCGGGCAGCAGAATTGACAGGAAATCCACCTCTGGCTACTGTACCTATGTAGGAGGTAACTTGGTGACTTGGAGGAGCAAGAAACAGAATGTTGTTGCTCGCTCCAGTGCTGAAGCTGAATACAGGGCTATGGCCCATACTGCATGTGAACTTCTCTGGGTGCGTTCTCTTTTGCATGAACTTGGGATTGAATCTTCCTATGCGATTCCAATGCACTGCGACAACCGAGCTGCTATTTTCATTGCCAATAATCCTGTTTATCATGAGCGCACCAAGCATATTGAGGTGGATTGCCACTTTATTCGAGAATCTGTTCTGGCTAGTAAAATTTGCACTCCTTTTACGCGATCTGAAGATCAAGTTGTGGATGTCTTCACAAAACTTCTGGCTAAGAAGCACTTCTGCACACTGGTGGACAAGTTGGGCATGATTGATATCTATGCTCCAACTTGAGGGGGAGTGTTACAGTATATGTTTTCCGTTATATTCTGTATTCTGTTATTTATTTTGTTATTTGTTTATTCTGTATGGACCTCTCTGTAATTGTTTCAGTATTATATATATGAGGGTGCACACATTGTGCAACCCTATGCTCTCTGAAACCCTGACTATTAACAGGAGGTAATCTTGTTACTTCGCGTAGTAAGAAACAGATTGTGGTTGCCCGCTCTAGTGTTGAAGCTGAGTATAGAGCTATGGCTCATAGTACTTGTGAACTGTTGTGGGTCTGTGGTCTACTAAAGGAGTTTGATATTTCTGATCCTCATCCTATCCCTGCGTACCATGATAATAAAGGTATATTCATTGCTAGCAATCCAATATTTCATGAACACACAAAACATATTGTCATTTTGTTCGAGAAGCTATTTTAGCTAGCAATATCTCTACTTCATACACTCATACTTCTGATCAAGTAGTAGATATCTTCACAAGCTTCTTCCAAAGGCAGATTCACTACCATGGTGGAAAAGCTAGCCATGATTGATATCTATGCTCTAGCTTGAGGAGGAATATTAGTATATGTGTTTTATTGTGTTATGCTTTGTTATGTGTTTTGTAACTTTGTTATATGCTTTTCTTTCATCCCATAATGCCTAGTTCAGTTTCTTACTCTCTTGTCCTATAAAAGAGAGAGCATTGTAACCTTTTTCTATACATAAAATAAGACTTTCTATTCTATAGGTAGGAAGGAATGGTATCTATATGATTCTTGTGAGTTGTGACAAATTGGACATATCGCTAGTATGCAACAATTGGTGTTAGATGATCAAGATATATGCATTACATTTGGCTATGTATTTTGCGCTTGTAGTGTACCTATATGTATCGGTATGTGTGGCATGTGAATACATAGTAGTTACCTATATGTATCGGCGTGTGTGGTATGTGAATGCATAGTAGTTTGCAATATTTTCACAAATAATCGATCGAACTTGGAATTTTCCTCCTAATTCCTGAATGTCAAATTTTGTCGGCCTCGCAAAATGAATCATGTGCCGTAAATTTGTTACTGTCTACAAGAATGTGGCCCAAATGGTAGATATTCTCCAAGTTACGTGCCAAAATGTCATAGAGCAATCAGATTCTACATCAATAAACCATTGAACAAGCATAATAACTAAATCCGTCCTTCTTTTGTGATTTTTTTAGCTTGCTCAATGCACTATCAGCATAACACTCAGTTCACCGTTTTTTCAAGATTCTTCCTAAATTTTAATTCTCATAAATTTTATAGCTTTCACGATTGTTCATCATTTTTTCCATATTTTTTATTGACGATTGTTGCTAATAGGAGCACTTATCATTAATATAAATCTGGTACAAGCAGTCCATATACAAGACACGAGGTATTCTACAAACTAGGAACGCGATAAAAAAAAGTTAAAACAATATTGATGTGCTCAATTAGGCTAGGCCCATTAACTCTTTAACACCCCCCTCAAGTTGCATAGTACACCATGTATTCCCAGCTTGTACACATATAGCATAAAGGTGGAAGAGGTTTAGTGAAAACATCTGCTATCCATTTACCAGTCTTCGTATAAGGTGTGATGATTTCTTAGCATAAATCATGTCCCATACATAATGGCAGCCAACTTCAATGTGTTTAGGGCCTTCATGAAAATTATTTGCAATGTGTACTGCAGATGTTGCCTTTTGGATTATTGGCACATTCTATTTTGATGATATAACCATATCTGATTTGTGTTACTAACTTGTGTATTAAGTATTTCAGGTGATCATGAAACTTAGACAAGATACAAGAAGTCCATGAAAATATGATACATGCTTGTAATTTATGGATGCTTGTAAATGAAGTTATACCTGATTTTATGACTTATAGATGTACATGTGTACAACTTGACAGAACTCATATAAGACCAAGTGACGAACAACCGCCAACCATCCTCAACATACTTTTGCACTTGCATGCACCCATTAAGATAGTTTGGTTTTATTCAAAAATCTTTTGAGCCGTTTAAAAAGAAAAATAGGACTTCTAAAACGTATTCTGAATTGAACCATAGTTTAACCGAAAAGCTTATTAATCGCACTCTAGTTCGACCAAGATATGCCATTACACCCTACTTGATGTTGGATGTATCTCGGTCGAAGTTTAGCTCGACCGGGTCAAGCTCTACTTTGACTGATCCGAGCCCAATCTTTTAGTCAGTGCATACTTAGTCATTTTGATCCCGTGAACTATTCTATAATGACTAGCTGAGCACTTTGTGTGTCCTGAGCCCTCGCAACAGCTATGAAGATCATTCCTAATTGTTTGCAATGTATACAAGTGCTTTAGGACAACCCAAAGTACACTTGGGTGTTGCTTCCTCCATGCTGCCCAATTAAACTTAGAAATGTAGTTTGTTATTCCATGTTGGTTCCAAGTAAGCCATTCAGGTTAAGTGTCCTAAGTGTCCTACTCTACCACATCTAGACTTGCCTAAACTTATGTAGAGTTGCAATCTATCACGTCATAGTCCTTTACTTGTAATCATTGAGAGAGTGTTGTAACTTCCTTTCTTATTCTTGTTCCATATTAGGTTCATGTTCTCTGGAGCTACTGCTTGCTAGAAGGCTACATCCAGAGGTTGAAGGAGAAGGAAATCTTCTCAAAATGGCTCTTCTACAAACCGCAAAGAGGTGGTGGATGGTATTTCAACGGTCAAGCAAAGAAGGCAAAGTCATCCTTGAGCTGAAAAGGTTGTCTTGATCCACAAACAATATTGATATTTGTAACTTTGTAGAAGTAATGAAAGCAATAAAATTCCAGATTAAAAAGCCTTAATAAGAGAATAGTTTGTAGTAGATGTACAGTTCTTAATACCATAACTACTATATATCTTGTGTCTTTTGTGGTTGACTTTTTTTTATCTCGCATAACTTATTCCACTGCATATCTCTTATTAAGTGAGTTGCATCTAACCTTCTTTGTGTTTGAAATTGCATATAATTTTGAATTAGCTCTATTCACCCCCACTCTAAAGCTTTTAGCTACTTGGATTTCTCACAGGTGTGAGTGGCAGTTAGGGATGGCAATAATAACCATTGCCAGCCGCCAAACCGAATCGCTCCATAATATGTGGTATTTTAGCATCCATCATGACTGTGGGGCCTCGACAACGGATAACCAAGTCTATGGTGGTAGAGCAGGAATCCAAACCGTGCGGGGTCACGATGAACGATGTTTGCTACCACGATGTACTCTCTTCCCGGCGTATCTCGACCCCCAGCTAAGCGACAATGCATTCTAGTTCTCCCAACCTCTGTTGCACATGTATATGTGCTTTGCATCTACGCTAGAACAGGGCACCACTCGCCACTCCGGTTAGTAAATGGCCATTACCAAAGATCAGGATTAGGCCCTGCCATGATTTCATTGCAGTAGCGTTGGACTCCACAGTAGTTCGTAACTGATGCTAGTTCTATAGGCATGCACGTTTACTCCCTAGATGGTGGGCAAAATGGACCAAGCCGTGATGGAGGGGATAGGTCATTGAATTTCAGCCTCCTGTAACTACCGCAGTAACTGCCCTAGAGGAGACACCGGAAGGAGCACATTGCTGGTATCGGGTCACCGGCCTATCGTCGGGGAAAAAGTTCATCGTCGGCATGTTGCAGGGAAAGGAAATCATCATCTATGTGTCGCCAACCTGACTCCGAGAAAGAGCTCGTCGTTGGCGTGTTGCATGGGAAGGAGCTCATCAACGGCGTGTCGTCGGGTTGTTGGTGTATCGCCTAGGTCGTCGGCCTATCGTCGAGGAAGGAGCTCCTGCAGTAAGCTTTCTGAAAGACAACCTTAGCGACCAGGTGAAACCAAGGAGTAAGCTTGTTTAACAGCTTACGTTCCTTGCATGTTTGGACGTTGGCCACTTAGTTTGCCGGTCTGTACCTAACTTGTTTGGGTTTAAAAATGTTGGATCGATCACTATGTACATTACCACAGACACCCAAAACCAAAACACCAAGCCACCACAGGTGAATGGTACTGTAATTTACACGTCAAAAAAATAACGGTTATGGTTTGGAAATGGTTTGGTGCGAGTCGAGAGCTGATTTTGCCATCCCTAGTGGAAGTTGTAGCAAAAATCCCAAGTTCTTAAAGAATAGTTACCCTTTGAATAACATGCATGACCATAGCTCTGTATTTTACTTCATTACTTGAGCAAGTGACAACATAGTGCTTTTTGCTTCTTCGGCTTATAAGGTGATTACCAAGAAAAACTAATTACCAATCATCGCTAAAATCATGGAGCAAAATTTTGACTGAAATGTCAAAATTGCGGTAGAGATTTCCATTTTTTCCAATAGTACATCCAAAGTTACCAACACAGTGAATGGGACGTAATTTCATTAAACTTTCATCCCTGGGAAGGGAACTTAGCCAAACAAGGGGAAATTTCACTTCAAAAGGTCCAATTTGGGTCATAATGTTGACAAACCGCACGGAAACAAAACTTAAATTTTGATAAATTTGTTTCCAAGGCTAATACTACTACAACTTGGGTATTTTGGTGATTTTCTTTGAATCTAATTATAAGGTATGTTTCCCCTTATCCCTAGCCCATCTATACCTCCGATTCCTACACTCTTATATAGATTTATAATGAAATACTCTGAAGATAACAAAGTTCTAAGTGCTAGATCTTTTGGAAATCGCATGATCTACAAACAAAGTTCGCAGGTCTACAAAATAGTGATATAAAGCATGTAGATTTACAATAAGTATAAAATTATTATACACAGTTTGTATTTATACATAAAATGGCTTAAAGGCCATTTTGGAATGTATTTTCTTAGATCTATGTATAAATGTCACATGTGACCTAATTAAATGCTAACACTAGACTTATACACGTTGTAACTTGTAATTTTGTAATTTGCAACTATAAGTTTTAAGTTCTAAGTTGTAACTTATGGGTTTCTAAGTTAATAACAGTAACACACACAACATTTCTGTTCATATGTTGAATCACTCATCAAAACATGGATCTCACCCTGACCTCTAAACATATAAAATTTATCATATGATCTAATGTGTTCATTCTAGACATTGTGTTTGCAAAATCTCATAGCTTAATTCCTTCATTTACTACCAATATTGCCATCAAAATTCCATCAAAACAGTTCAGCTTCCTTCACTTCCAAATGTGGGAGAAACCCCCCCCCCATATCCAATATGAAATACTATTGCATATCTGAGTAGAACTTGGCATTTAGGTTGTCCTGGTAAATTTTCATGATTTAATTCGCTTATTTTGGCATTATAATCATCAGGGTTGTAAACATCAAAGTCTTCGTCAAAATTTCTATAGATTTTTGTTTCTGGGCCATCGGATATAGAATCAAAATTGGACATTTAATTCTATGGTTAAAATCTCATGCCTAATAAATATTAGTTTAGCAAGCCATTGTATAGTCCTTGTTGTGGGCATTCATATAAAAGGGCTCCCGTCCTAGTGTGGTATTAAGATATCATAGAATTATATGAGCCTAGATATAATAGCATGTTTGCGATTAGTCCATACGTTGATATACAAGATCAAACACAAAGGAGATATCAGGTATGGTGAATGTTAGATAGATGAGCTTCCCCTTAGATACATTTCCTATTTGGTAATCCATAAGAGAAGTCACAGGTTTGGAATTGACCATCCATGTATCATTGAGATACATAACATTGCTTTGTTGTGAGAGGTAAACGCTATTGTTGGACCTGAGAACTTCAATGCCCAAAATATTGCAATTGCTCGAGATCTTTGGTGCAGAAGTGAGACTTAAGAGCATATCTTAAGGCAGCGACATTGATGACCATCCAAACGTAAAGGGGATATCCAGTATGGTGGTTGGTTGATAGATGACTTCCCCTTAGAGCCTTGGTGTTGTAATCCATAGAAGTCACGGGTTTGGAATTAACCATCCATGTGTCAATGAGGAGATCCAAACATGTTTTTGTTGTGATAGGTAAATGCCATTGTTGGACCTGAGAACTTCAATGCCCAAGAAATATCATAATTGCTCGAGGTCTTTGGTGTGGGAGTGAAACCTAATAGAATCTTTTTTAAGGCAGAGATCTTGATTGTATCACATCGATAATGATCACGACCATGATGATGATGATAATGGTTAATCTACATACACTTGCCAACATGATAGTTCTAGAAACACATTTAGAGAAGAAGAGAGTCTGTGTTTGCATTCACTAGATAGCCTAGAGAAGCCCAAGGAATTAAGAACATTGTTGGGTTTGTTGAACCATGTCGTGCCTGATTACTCCAGTCAATAAAAAATCATCCAAGTATGCAGACTCGGGAAGACTCTCCCTTAGAAACAAAACCCACATGTTGTTGCATACAAACTTCCTCTTCAAATCCTAAATGTTTAAGCAGGGGCCACTCTGTACGAGCCACAAGCAAAGTCACGACCTAGATTATTGCAATACGTCTGACGGGAGAGGATGCTTCAAAGAAGTCACCACCAAAAGTTTGGGTAAACCTATAGTTGTTAAGACGGCTAGGCATTAGGGACTTCTTAGGGGGGCACCTAGGTGCCTAGGCGAACACCCCATGCATTTACATATGTTTTACTTTTTTTTAAAGTAACGTTGATATTCAAATAGTATATTTACATTCATAATTCTCCATATTTGTAAATATATAATAATGACATCATTGAGGAGTTTACATAGTATTTTGGATAAAACAGACCTAGATCATCTAATGTAGACCTGATAGGCCCTAATTTGAACTAACTTGATCTAAAGTTGATCGGATTTGACCTAATTTGGCCCAAATCGGACCCATTTGGTATAATACCTAATTAGACCTAACTTCCCCTATATTGACCTCAATGAGACCTAATTTGGTCAAATCATGCTTGTTTTCCCACAAATCAGATCTAATCTACCGAAATTTGACACAAATTGGTCTAAATCAAACCTAATTTTGCATAACATGTCCTAATCAGACCTAACTTCCCCAAATTTTCCCTATACCGAACTAAATGAGACCTAATTTGGTCAAATAAAACCTAATCTCCTCAAAGGAGACCTATTTCCTCCAAACTAGACTTGTTTTCCCCAAATCAGTCCTAATTTGCAAAAATTGACATGATTTGGCCTATAAACATAATTTTGCATAACATGACTTAATCAAACCTAACTACCCCTAGTTTGCCATATATTGGTCTAAATGAGACCTAATACGGCCAAATTAGAGCTAATATGCCCATATTTAACCTGATTTGAGCTATATTTGACCTATTTCAATAATAAAATGACTCAACTTGATCTAATTTGACCAATACCAAACCTAACTTATGCTAAATTAGCTTTTAAGTGGCTTAATTCTGGCTTGAGAGGCCTTAGGCGGTCACTTAAGTCATCTTAGGGGCTAGGCGCCCAGCCTAGAGCCTAGGGCACGTACGCGGCGCTTAAGTAGGTGCCTTGATAACTAAGAGTGAACCGATCTGCAAGTAAGAGAATTTTAAGATGCTCGGCGGTATCGTTGGAGTTGCATTTTTGTCATAAAAGACCCATCAAGATCCAATAACATTTTTATCATCTGGAGTAACAAGTTCTTGTATATGATTGGCATGTTATGTTGTCATTTCATGGAGTCTAGGTTCATTGTTATTGATTTGCCATTTTCAATAAGCTTGGAAAGACAACATATATGATAAATGGGATGTCAAATGGTGCAAGTACATATGCCTATCCTAAGCACCACTAAGTATTGGTTTAGAATTTAAGGAGGTCACTAGAGCCTAGAGCAATGTTTCTCTTCCAATATTCAGTGATAAACTCAAGAAAATTGTTCAAATGTAAGGGATTCTACCATAGAGATGGGAAAATCAAGATCCACGGGTTCTGAGAGATTCAGATCGACAAACACATGCTATACATGTAGATCACAGTGGTCTCAAAGATATTGGGTTTGTGGAAAGTAACATCGATTGAATATACATCTAGCTTGGTGCTAGGATTGCAACACAACCGTTTTGAGAAGTGGTGTGGGCACATTTATTTCTCGCTTTAGCTTATAAGAGTTTTTCATGTGAATCTTGCCAATTTGGCAAACAAACTCGGTATGTGTTTCCTACAAAGAAAGAAATTGGATCTAATATTGTTCATGCGGACATATGGGGTCCCTGTTCTGCCACAAGTCATTTTGGTGTTAAATATTTTATGACATTCATTACAATTTTTCTAGAGCTACATGGTTATTTTTACTTAAATATTGCAGCACTATTACGGACACCATCACCACAACCACCTTTTTTCTGAAATTCAGACTCAATTCTGCGAAGAAGTTTGTACTATAATGTTGTGTTGTTGTATTGATATGTACACCCCTGTCCAATATAGGAAAGGAGGCTATTACAAGGAAGCACAAAGGAAGCGGACTAACCCTAATGGGCCATGGGCAACAGGCCCATGCAGACAATAGATTATGAACCTTTTAACTAAATAGGCTATATTCTAACACTCCCCCTCAAGCTGGAGCATGGGCGAACGCATGTCCAAGCTTGGAGTTACATGACTGATTGACCGATAAGAAATAAATGATAAATGAAAGATAGATATGTCACTCCCCATACAAAAAATATTACTCCCCCTTAAACAATACTTCCTAACTAAAAATGATGACGCCTCTTTGAGATGTGTTCTATAGGTTGGAGAAGCTCGAACTTTGAAGGTCTTTCTCTTGAAGTGCATTTGGAGTGAAGAACATGTGTAGCAGACAATCATAAATGCCACGACTACGCCATCTTCACTAGAGAGGAATGTGGAGTGGAATAAGCGCACTCACCACATCACACGTACATAACACGGCACGAACGCGGAGGCACAGTGTCGATGTAGCAGTGGAGATGTCTCTGAATTGTCTAAAAAGCTAGGAAGCATGGACACTTCCCGGAGGTTGCCGTGTTTGTGTCCGACACGCAATGTTCTGAAATGTGTTATGCAGTATGTGTTCGGTCAAGGTACCGCATAGAGTATAAGTAGAATGCAGGAGCATAAGCGGGGCATATGCGGTTTTGGATTTTTTAAAATAAAATAGATATTTTATACATATATTTAATTAAAAAATATAATCATAATCATAAATTTCATACTATCTAGTTTCATAGCCTAATAGCCCAAAATGTACCAACGGATCATTACATCATGGAAGAAGAAACGCATATTTTCCAATCATCAAGAAGAAAAATCAATCAACAAAACCCTAAATTTATATAATGTACTAGAATATACAAGTAACACAACACACTAACACATGCAGTTCACAGAAGATTTATTGAATGAACACAATAAGAATAACCATAGTAACACAACACATGGTAGTTCAAAGTAGAAATAGAAAAAGAATATCAAAAACAAAATCAAAACATCAAAATGATATGAGAAATCAAGTCGTAATAAATAGAGAAGAAAAAGTCGTAGGGAATATAAATTACTCCCTAGGTAGCACACAAATTTGATACTTTGTAAAAGAAAATATCATATCCAAGTAATATCTGCAATAGATTCCCCTTTTATACAAGACAAAATAAGAAATGTTGCAAGTGCAACATGTTCTAATCTTAGAGCAAAATAAAAGAGAGAAAAAAGAGCAAAGAAAAGAGCATAATAAAACATTGACAATTGTAAAATGTAACAATATATTTTGCACCATTCATTCAAAATAGAATTATTACTGAGGTAGCAAAATTTCAATATATGTTCCAAAACTAACTATATAGAAGAATGTTGTCATTTCATTTGGTTGATTTTATTTGAGGTTTTTTTTTACTTAAGTCACCAAATGAAATGCGGGGCCTAAGCGGTCGCATATGCGGACCACAAGCCGCATATTCGGACCACATGCCCAAAAATAGCAGACTCATGCGGGGCATATGAGAACACTACCGACACGTGTCCAATATGGACACGCCATGGACACACATGGACGCGTGGTGGACACGCCCCAAACGTGTCCAAGTACTCCATTTTTTTATCAGGAGTTCGACACGTCCCAGACGCGGCTTGGACACACTAGGACACAACACATCACTAATTAAGAAGGGGAGACATCCTTTTGCACAAACTTTCTCCTCAGCACTCCTAATACGCAGGTCTCCCCCTGCTTATCACATCCCCACCTAGGTAATTACTCCTCTTCCTCCACATAAAGATTCTAGCCTCTCCTCTCTCCACTTGCTGCCGACCTCTCTCTTCCTCTTCCTCTTCCTCTTCCTCTTCCTCAATCTCCTCTACTTCCTCCATCTCCAATACATATGCTCTATTTTCCCACCACCACCACCACCAACAACAACAACCTCCTCTTCCTCCTTTTCTTCCTAATTCCAAATGTACGTCAATGTTTCACTCTCTTCCACAAATAGAAACACCTCTTTTTTCTTTGGTGTCCACCGTCATCAATATCTTTCTACCGTCCAAATTTAGATGTGTAAATAATTTACGGTAAGTTCATGCTTGTACTGTTTAACTCGTATTATTTGTGAATAAAATTTATATTACTTTAGCTATTATTGTGTTCACAATGTTGGCTACTTTGATAGTATGCCTTCGATGGCTTGATTTCATGATGTATGTAATGTGTGTTTGAATGAGCATATGAAATTGAATATAGCTTGGACAAAATGATCTTTAGGTTTGAATGGGTGTGTTCTTTTTTGTGTTTATACATAAAAATAATATACATGTATATGTATTTTTTAACTGTGTCTGACGCCGTGTTCGTGTCCTATATTTTTAAAATTGACGTGTCTCGTGTCCGTGTCTGTATCTATGTCCGTGTCTGAGTCTGTGTCCATGCTTCCTAGTTGAAAAGTGTAGCCAACTGGAATTAGCACAGATGACCACCGACGTTCATAACGTGGCACGAACACACTGAGCGAGGTGTTGAAGCATCAACACGTAGAAGTAGGAGATGCAGCCCGGAGAAGACATGACGAAGTAGCTCGGTGAAGATCACTCTGGATGAATTCTTACAGAAACAATTTTGGCACAGGCTTGAAGAAGACGAGCTCTGAAGATGAAAAAGCAACCATCTGGAACACCATCAACACAGCAAAGATGATCAACTGGAACGTCATCAACACCAAAGGGACTAGATGTCGAAATATGCGCACCAAGCTCTTATCCTGACGTACATAATGCAGTATGAGCGCAGGAGTCTTGGTGTCAATGCAGTAACAGTAAGATCCTTCAATGTTGTCTGAAAAGTAATGTGATGCTAAGTGGGAATGACGCACCACAAAGACATCAGGAAGCCAGATGTGTTGAACAATACGAAGCTCCATGAAGATAGCCTGGAATATATCATCTCATGTCTCTCTCCTCATATCCTCTCTCTCTCATGTTCTCTTCATACCCTCCTCTCCATCACTCTCTCCTCTATTCCCCCTCCCACACACCAAATACAATGAGAGTGAGTAGATGGTGTGGAAAAAGGGAAATATAACCCCCTCCCCACCACACGTGGAAAGATGCACACATGATGGATGGAAGGGTGGAAAAGGGAAAGGGTAAAATGAGAGGTGTAGAGTGTAGAGAAGAACAAAAAGAAGACTACCAGAATGGAAGCATCATTAGAGAGGAGATACACTATAGGAATTTTGCTCGGTAGGGGAGGAAGTGGCACTGCCGGAATGGTTTCTCGGCATGACCAATAACCGGAATCAATATGCAAGCACACCTGATTAAGATCCGAATAGAGAAAATAAATAGATCTTTTCTTAACACGAAAAGGACATTTGTCCGGCCCTTACGCCGACAAATGTGGGGGTGCGGGGGCGAAGTCCCCGCAAAAAAATTGTTGTATTAAAAAATAGGAATAGGATCTTATTATCATCAAATATTAGAGGAGAGATGACCTTTGGAGGACGTCAAACTGGAACTGAAAGTGTTCTGACTGCTTAAGACACGTCGTGTCTATGATTGGACACGCCGTGTAGATTGTCGGGGGTGAGAGGCAAACTCCTCATGACACGACCGTGTAGCTCCTTCACTGAAAACTAACTGACTCCTTGCAATACGCCATGTGAAAATGTGGCACGTCGTGTCGGATGTCGGAAGCGTGAACTGGATCTCCAGGGACACGCCGTGTCCAAAGTCGGAGGCGTAATTCTGCTGTCGACGCACCGTGTTCCAAAGATGACACGTCGTGTTTGTTGCGATCTGCGCCATCAGGAAGATTTCTGGAATCGAACACGACGTGTTTTGAGCGACACGTCGTCTTTTACTTTCCGGACGAAACTTCGCGCCGTCAGGGGGTGATTTCTGGACCGTGTTGTTTAGACAATATGTCGTGTCCATGACGGTTGATGCACGATCTCGACGGGAATTAGCGTCGTCAAGGAGACTAGTACCCCGGGAATTAGAACCATGGGTCGATGGGAATTAGCGTCGTCTTTTGTACTCCTTTGATCATGAACAGAGGTGGCTCAAGTTGGTATGGAAGAACTGGTGCGCCACGGGATCCTTCTCAATACAAGTTCTCGTACGAGGTTTTTGAACAGAATTTCGATAGGTGAGAGGTGTAAGCACTGCGAGGTGTGAAGCGATCTCGTACTAACGTTCTTGCTTGACTATGGCCGGATGTGGACGGGAATTAGCGATGTCTAGGGTCCCAAGAGGTGGTGTAGCGGTGGAGTGATGGAGCGGAAGGAGGCTCGATGCGGAGACGATGGATGGTGTGGCGGCTCGACGCGGAGACGGCAGGGCAACAAAGTGGTGAAGATGATGGCGACGGTTGCTGGAGTGGAAGGTAGATCTGCTTTGGCGTGGTTGCTTCAATGGCGGCGGCTAGAGCTGCTTAACGAACAGATCTCAGGGAAGGTGACGACGACGACGGATAGATCTAGACGGGAAATAGCATCGTCCAGAGACTCGGACTAGATAGAGTGTCGGGAAGGATGGCATCGGCGGAGAGCTTTGGATCGGAAAACATAGATTGTATGCTGGGAAGGTTGGTGTCGGCATACGGATCTATGTGAAAGTGGGAAAAAGAGTCATGGAGGCTGGAAGTGCCTAGCGGGCAACCGGCCTATGCCATGGAAGAGGCGGCGGCCACCGCCCGCAGGCAGGGGCACTCCCTCTGTAGCTCTCTCTTAGAGAGAGGGTGGCCGACAGCTAGGACAAGAACAAGGGAGGTCGAGAGGAGAGAGGAGGGGCGGCGGCTAGGGTTCTCTCCTCAGGGCTACTGCTCTGATACCATGTGAAGAAGTGTGTACTATAATGTTGTGTTGTTGTATTCATATGTACACCCATGTCCTATATATAGGATAGGAAGCTATTACAAGGAAGCACAAAGGAAGCGGACTAACCCTAATGGGCCATGGGCAACAGGCCCATGCGGACAATAGACTAATAACCTATTAACTAAATAGGCTATATTCTAATAAATTCAATAAACCCATTAAAATCTTTCTAACTGAAAATGCTCTTGAATTTATGCAAAAATTTGTCACTTACTTTTTCTCATCTCGTGGGACAATCCATCAGACTTCGTGCCCCTATACCCTGCAACAAAACGGTGTAGCTGAGCGGAAAAATTGACATCTTGTAGAGGTTGCTCGCACCATACTTCTTCACTATCATGTCCCTAAGTGTTTCTGGCCTGAAGTTGTTTCTACGGCTTGCTACCTTATCAATTGCATGCCTTCCTCCGTTTTGCAAAACCAGATCCCGCATAGCATTCTTTTTCCTAATGCACAACTTTTTTTGTTCCGCCACGCATCTTTAGGTGCACTTGCTTTGTTAAAAACTTTTGTCCAGGAATGACGAAACTTGACCCCCGCTCCACCAAATGCATTTTTTTGGGTTAAAAAGGATATTGTTGCTATGATCCTGTCATAAGACATTGGTATGTTAGCACGGATGTAGTGTCTTTGAACATCTGCCATACTATGTTGATAAAGGGGCGTCCTTATCCAGACCTTTTGGAACCTACTCCGTTACCTGACATTGTGGATATTGACCCACCCTCTGATATACCACTTGAAGAACAATTGTTGCAAGTTTACAATTACAAGAGAAGACCAAAGCCCACTATCCCCTCCATGGCCCCTCTACAACCAAATCCTCCTTCAGCGAAAGATCACAGCACAACTCAGATAATCTCTGACTTACACCTTCCTATTAGCCTTCGAAAAGGTGTCCACTCCTGTAATCAACATTTGATTAGTCACTTCTGTTCTTCTACTAATTTGGGTGCTAGTTTTGTGTATTTTACTGCTACTATCTCTGCTAGGGGGGACTGTTGGGAGTCGGGTGTTTTTCCCCTCTTAAACTGCAGCTGCATGCAGGGCATACAGAATGTTTTATGTTTTTCAGGCTAATCGATCAGTTGGCTGCAAATGAGGCCGGTGCACCAGTTTACCAGTTCAACCAGTCAGCTAACCAGTTTTTGGTTGGTTTGATGCCTTATCCGAGTATGCGGCCAAACCAAATTACTAGAATGGCAGTTCCTGGTTCAACCGCCCAATTCGGTTTCTTCGTAACAAAGCT